>NW_026844070.1:2372814-2387175 GCF_029531705.1 Pantherophis guttatus
AAAAACGGCCTTCGCCACCCCCAGGAGGCCCTCTGGAGGCCGGAAACGGCCCATTTCCCGACTTCCGGTGGGCCCAGAAGGCCCCAAAATTAGCTGGCCAGCGTGCACATGCGCGCTGGAGCTGAGCTAGGGCAACGCTCGCATGCCCACAGATCTGGCTCCACGTGCCATAGGTTCGCCATCACAGATATAGGGCCTCCTGCTTGAGCAGGGGGTGGACTAGAAGACCTCTGAGGTCCCTTCCGACTGTGTTATTGGTTTATTAGTCAGTGGGACGGTTTGCCTTCAGAAGTTGTGGGTGCTTCATCACTGGAGGTTTTTAAAAAGAGACTGGAGAGCCACTTGTCTGGATCGGTACGGGGTCTCCTGCTTAAGCAGGGGGTTGGACTAGAAGACCTCCAAGGTCCCTTCCGGCTCTCTTCCGATTAATGCTAGGAGGGGCAAACACCTTGAATGTTTTGTTTCTGCAACAACCCCATGGCAACGTCCCCCTAGCCTAAGAGGAAACTGTATTTTTAAAAGGCTGCGAAAGGCCACCGCTCTCCCGGCTCAGTTGTGGATTAATAAGGAAATGAATGTTCATCGCATTGTATGCAAACTTCATTCCTGCCCAATTGTCCACCTTCTCTTGAACCCACAGCAATCCAGGTGGGACGCCAGCAGGTGACAACAGCAAAGACCAAGGGTCACGGGATGGAGCTGTTGACCAGGTGTCTTCGAAGGGCAGGAGTGGCATCGTGCACCCCCAGAAATCCCCCTTCTCCTCCACGGAGAAGCCAAGTAGGATCCACACAGATCCCCCTCAAGAGCATTCCCAACAACCCTTCAACCCACCCACGTTCTCCCACAAGGCTAGAGAAGCAAGTTTGTTTTATTTGTTTGTTTTATTAGATTTATATACCGCCCTACTCCCGAAGGACTCAGGGAGGTGAACAGGCACACAATAAAACACATAAATGCAAAATTTAAAAGCAGAAATTAAACCATTTAGCCCGAGACAAATTTAAAACATCCCAATAATTTAAAAACAGATTTAAATTTTTCAATTTAAAAGAAAAGGGGGGGGGGGGAAAGGGTTAGGCCAGGCCAGCTTGCTGGAATAGGAAGGTCTTTAGAGCGCGACGGAAGGTGCGCAGATCCGGGGATCCTCCGTATCTCCGGGGGGAGCTTGTTCCAGATAGTGGGTGCCCCCACAGAGAAGGCCCTCCCCCTGGGGGCCGCCAGTCGACACTGTCTGGCCGACGACACCCGGAGGAGCCCCTCTCTATGGGAGCGTACCGGCCGATGGGGGGCTATTGGTGGTAGTAGGCAGTCCTGTAAGTCGGTGCCCACCTTACCACATCCCACTTCCAGACCTTTTGACCGTACTGACCCCTGACTTCCCCAAACCCCCCCTCCCCTGAAGCTCAAGACTTTCCACACATCCATCTCCACTCCTCAGGCCACCCAATTCCCATGGAGCCAGGGTCCTTCGCATCAGGGTCTCAATGGGGGTGGGGGGAAAGGAGAGGCAAGAAGCTTTTGCAATTTATGTCTTGGAAGGGAAGAGAGAGAGAAGAGAACCGATTCATCATCTTGAATTGCTAAAACTGCAGAGAAAGCAAAAAAAAGGAAGAAAAAAAATCAAACCCATTCCAGCACAGATTTATAGCCTAAGGAACTGCCCTGCTTAATTCCTTGCCGGGGGGGGGGGGGGGGGGGGAGGAGGAAGGGAGACGGAGCTGCACCCAAGCTGAAGTGGAATTTTTAGAAATGGCCCGGAAAAGCAACTCAGGAAGGACCACCGAGCCCCCCCACCCCACCCTTGCCCAATTTTCACAAGGGCCCTGCTCCCTCGACCATCGTGCCACCCCCCCTGCAGTCTGTTCTCCCCCCCTCTCTCTTCGCCCCGCGTGAAAGCATCCGTGCCAAAGGAAGGCTCACCATTTCACCGGCTTCCCTCCCATGTTCCGAATTTGGCTCTGCCCCAGAGCCCGTCTCCTGGCCAGCCTGGATCTTCACATGCCACATCCCTCCGCCAACCTTCTGTGCCACGGAGGTTGGCCAAAACCTTTCGGACCAGGTCAGGTCGATGATGTCCGGATTGGGACACGGAGTCGTGGCGAGCAGGAAGGATGCCGAAGTCGTCCGTCTCCCTCGCTTCTTCTTCGGAAGGGGAGTTGGAAACCCAGGCAGTCCCCGGGACGGCCGGCCCCGTGTTTCTCAGCTCAGCCGGGATGTTGTTTTGTTTTGCACTGTTGCGTTGCGGGTCTGACGCATGCCCAAATTCCTTTTGGCAGCCCCAAGAGAGAGAGAGAGAGGGAGACAGCCAGCAGTCTGTGTCTCCTTTCTCATCCCATCCTGGACAGCAGCCGATTCCCTTCTCAGCCGAGAGCCCCAATTGAGACGAAGGATCCAGGCCCCGGTGGGTCGCGTGGGGTGGCACGGAGCCAGCCCCCCACTCCCTGGCCCGAGGTGGGAATGCACACACCCGCAAAGTATGTGTATGCACACGTATGTGGTGTGTTGCTCTCTCTGCAGCTCTGCTGTCACTGGGGCTGTGCGAGGCAGCTGCGTTTCTCCCCGAGTTGTCTAAGCCGTGGACGATGGAGGGGAGGGAAAAGAGGGGAGGGAGGGAGGGAGCTGCCTGGGAAAAGCAGCAGGATTTGGCCAGGGCTGTTGTGAGTCACTCACGACCGCTGCCTTCCCTTCCCCTGGAAGGTTAACACCACCCAAAAAAATATTTACAAGCCACCCTGGGGAAGAGATGCCCTGTGCGTGCACACAGACAAACACACACCTTCATTGTGTCCCTGAGGTGCAAAGGATTTTTGCTCTGTGTGCCCACCTCCCCTGGGGGGGGGGAGGGAGGGGCGGAGGGGGAGGGGAGGGGAGCGGATCAAAGCCCCTGCACAGACCCTTCTGCATTTCAGACCTGCCCTTTCCAGGCGCTCCTTTGCCAGATTTGGGCTTATTTTCTCCTGGTGGGGGGGGCGGGGATGTGTGGGGGGAGAGGAGAAAGACGGGGATCGTTTGGGAGACTGAGGAGGGAGTGCGGCAGCTGCCAACTGCAGAGAGACACACGCACCAACCTGTTGTGTTTTATACAGCGACCCACAACGCATGCGAACGCAACGTCATTTGAGAAGCTGGGCGATGCTGGATGCAAAGCAGCGAAAATGGGCTTCACAGGACCACCACTTCCCACCCCCACCCCCAGACATCCCCTTAATCCTTGCTGGGAGCGGGGCTGGGGTGGGGGGAGGGCCGCACCCAAGCCGGTCAAAGCCCCCCCCCCCCCCATGTGATGCCCTGTCCGTGTTCTGCAGCTGGATAAAGGCAGCTCTGGGCTGGCAGGCATGAAATACGCTGCGCCTGGCAGTTATGCTCCATTCCTTATTCAGTGCTGGCAACAGCCTTCATTGCTAAGATACCCAACACACACACACACACACCAAAAATGCCAAAGAGATACAGCTGGACCAGACCGAGAGAAATGCTTCAAGGTGAAGGGAAGTGCAAAGAAAGACAGTTGGAAGAAACCTTAATCTTGCCATCCGAATGATTTTATGAGGATTGATATTGGGAGCTCTTGGATATTTACACCTCTGCCTGCCAAGAGAAGAGGAAGGGAGGGAGGAGGAGGAAGAGGAGGAGGAGGAGGAAGAAGAGGAGGAAGAGGAGAGGGAGGGGGGAGGAGGAAGAGGAGGAGGAGGAAGAGGAGGAGAAGGGGGGAGGAGGAGGAGGAAGAAGAGGAAGAGGAGGAGAGGGAGGGGGAGGAGGAAGAGGAAGAGGAGGGGGGGAGGAAGAGGAGGAAGAGCAGAAGGAAGATGGAGGAGGGGGAGGGGGAGGAGGAAGAAGAGGAAAAGGAAGAGGAGGAGGGGGAGGAGGAGGAGGAGGGAGGAGGAGGAAGAAGAGGAAGAGGAGGTGATGGTGATTTTTGGCGCTCTCTGAGGTTGATGTTGTTTTTTCTTGCAGACGTTTCATGACCCAACTAGGTAACATCATCAGCGGTAGAAGGGGGAAGGAGGAAGGGCTTTTCTTGCCAGAGTTGTTAAGTGAATCAATGCAGTTCTTAAATGAGTTGACTTCACTCGTCAGAAGGTGGCAAAAGGGAATCACGTGACCCCCGGGAACAATGCGACGGTCATAAATAGGAGTCAGTTGCCAAGAGTTTGAATTTTGGATCACGTGACATGGGGGATGCTGCAGGGGTCATAAGTGTGAAAAACGATCGTTGAGTCCCTGTTTTCAGTGCCATTGTAACTTCAGACAGTCGTTAAACGAATTGTCGTACTTGTACTTCTAAACAAAGAAATACATAAATTGCGGGTACTTTGTCGTCAACTTTCCTGCTGCTGCGTTAAGTGCGGAGGCAAGTTAATCCTGCGGACGGATTACAGCCAGTCAGACGGATTACAAAGGGAGAGATCCCGCTTAGCCACCCAGAGATCTACCGTAAGCTCATCAAGTTCTCAAATTCCTCCTTCGCGCTCCCCAGACACCAAGGGCCGAGTTCGTCCGTGCCCAAACAGGGCATCTTCTCCGCCTGGCAAAGGGTTTAGAATCGCGGCTGGTTTCAAAAACCTTCCATACATTATATTGCGCATACTTACTGCAGCAAGAATCGCATTCGCAAAAAAAAATGGAAAAAAAAAAAGTCTCCTCGGACGAAACGAGGAGAAAATTCTAGGAAAATTCTCGAATGCGCAGAGATGGATAAAATGACTGTGGGAGTTGAAAGAGAGAGAGGATTCGGAATATTATGAAATATGGAATAAAATGTACAGTTGGTTCGAAAACAGAAATCAGAACAAGAAACGTTTAACTTAATATTGATGAAACTTAAAAAGTAACTGAACAACATTAAATAAAGAGATGTAAATATAAACACATATAAAGGTGTAGATAAGAACAATGCATATTATAGAATATTATAGAATATTATAGATATTATGACGGGACAAAGAGACCCCTTTGCAATGGACACAAGATAGCTGTGAATACTCCAACACTGGAAGATTTTAAATAAGATGTTGGACAACCATTTGTCTGAAGTGGTGTAGAGTTTCCTGCCTAAGCAGGGGGTTGGACTAGATGTCCTCCAAGGTCCCTTCCAACTCGGTTATTCTATTGTATTCAGGTAGCAAGAAACGTTCCTGGGATACTGGCCAGGTTCAGGAGAGAACGGAGGAAGGGAAGAGCTGCCAATTAGAGCAGCCGAGCGACCGGTGGGGGGCAAATTGTAATTATCCAACCTGGATGGGAGCCAGGAGGCTGGACCACTCCCTTTAATTCCTGTGAAATGCAGCGTGCCCTATTTTTAATGAGCTCCTGTGCAGGGAACGGCCGGCCTCTCGGTCTCCTCTGAAGGGGAGAAGTGTCAAGGCAGCCCCTCTTTAGCCCAGGGGTCCTAAATGAACTCAAGAGCTTTCTTCATGATCCCAGGATCTGATTTCCAAGGAGAACTACTAATTACTCAGGCAGCTGCAGAGTAGAGGCCAGGTCCCTGTATAGCAGGGGTCTCCAACATTGGCAACTTTAAGTCTTGTGGACTTCAACTCCCAGAATTCCTTAGCTAGGAGTCTCCAACCCTGGCAACTTTAAGACTTGTAGACTTCAACTCCCAGAATTCCTTAGCTAGGAGTCTCCAACCCTGGCAACTTTAAGACTTGTAGATTTCAACTCCCAGAATTCCTTAGCTAGGAGTCTCCAACCTTGGCAACTTTAAGACTTGTAGACTTCAACTCCCAGAATTCCTTAGCTAGGAGTCTCCAACCTTGGCAACTTTAAGACTTGTAGACTTCAACTCCCAGAATTCCTTAGCTAGGAGTCTCCAACCTTGGCAACTTTAAGACTTGTAGACTTCAACTCCCAGAATTCCTTAGCTAGGAGTCTCCAACCCTGGCAACTTTAAGACTTGTAGACTTCAACTCCCAGAATTCCTTAGCTAGGAGTCTCCAACCTTGGCAACTTTAAGACTTGTAGACTTCAACTCCCAGAATTCCTTAGCTAGGAGTTCTCCAACCTTGGCAACTTTAAGACTTGTAGACTTCAACTCCCAGAAGTCCACAAGTCTTAAAATTGCCAAGGTTGGAGACCTCTGCTTTATAGCCCCCTTGATGGGGCCTTCGTAGCAAAAAGCCACAATTACACCCTAATTACACATCCTGCCATCTCCTGTGCCAGAGGTCCCTCTCTCTGTCTCTCTCTCTCTCACATCCTTGACGCAATTCTCCATTTTTTTCATCCCACGTCTGCCAAACCCACAGCCGCAAAAGCAAAACCATTCTTACACAAAGGTGGGTTTTACTCACTAGCCCGCCTATCCCAAAGCAACTGCTTATAAAGTTGGCGAGGAATTCTTATTTTTCTATCCTTGCAGGGATGATGAGAATTTTGGGGAAAGGGATGGAACATTTACAAAACCTGGGAAGGGCCAAAGCCACATTAGACGGAGGCCAAGAGGTGCTCCGGGCTGGCGAAAGGCTGAAAATGAGCCCATACTGCAGGATGAACGGTGACTAAAAGCCCGGGGGGGGTTTCCATAACAGCAACAAAACCTGGTTTTCCTCCTCACAACTCCATTTTTATCAAATTGGGTTAGTTAGAAAAGATGCAACCAGTCCTCTCCTCGCTTTTTCCCAGGGGTGAAACCCAGCAGGTTCTGACAGGTTGTGGAGAACCGGTAGCGGAAATTTTGAGTAGTTCGGAGAACCAGCAAATACCACCTCCGGCTGGCCCCAGAGTAGGGTGGGAATGGAGATTTTGCAATATCCTTCCCCCAGGAGTGGGGTGGGAATGGAGATTTCGCAATATCCTTCCTTTAGGAGTGGGGTGGGAATGGGGATTTTGCAGTATCCTTCCTCCAGGAGTGGGGTGGGAATGGGGATTTTGCAATATCCTTCCTTTAGGAGTGGGGTGGAAATGGAGATTTTGTAATATCCTTCCTTTAGGAGTGGGGTGGGAATGGGGATTTTCCAGTATCCTTCCTCCAGGAATGGGGTGTGATGGAGATTTTGCAGTATCCTTCCTCCAGGAGTGTGGGTGGGAATGTGGATTTTGCAGTATCCTTCCTCCAGGAATGGGGTGGGAATGTGGGATTTTGCAATATCCTTCCCCCAGGAGTGGGGTGGGAATGGGGATTTTGCAGTATCCTTCCTCCAGGAGTGGGGTGGGAATGGAGATTTTGCAATATCCTTCCTTTAGGAGTGGGGTGTGAATGGAGATTTTGCGGTATCCTTCCTCCAGGAATGGGGTGGGAATGTGGATTTTGCAATATCCTTCCCCCAGGAGTGGGGTGGGAATGGGGATTGTGCAGTATCCTTCCCCTGCCACGCCCACCAAGCCACGCCCACAGAACCGGTAGTTTAAAAAATTGGATTTCACCACTGCTTTTTCCCCCCGTTTCATGTTTCCCAGAGCAAAAAGTCAGTTGTAGGAACTCTTCTCAGAACCTGCTGGTGAATTATAAATGCCCCCCCCCAAAAAAAGACCCCCAAGGAACCCACGCATTATGGAAAGCCAGAAGTGGCACCTAGCGAAAAGTTATTTGGATCCCTGAACGCAGGGAGACGAACAGAGCATGCAAACTGGGAAACCGTCTCGGTTCCGAAGACAGGACTGAACAAGGATTTCAACAAGGGCATCCCGACAAAACGACAAAGGTGAGTGCCGGCAGGCAGAAACCATGAGGACTGCCCGCCCTGAAATTGACCCGACCGAAGCCATTTTGAAGCTTCAGTGTTGTCACACTGGAGCTCAGGGATAGGGAGGGGGCAATAGTGATAGCTGGGGTTTTGTAGCCAAAACAAAAGGCTTCCTCCTGGGAACCAAGGTCACTCCCACTCCTGTGGACTTACTCCAGGTTCTGTTGTGGCTCCGTTGCCTGAGTCTGGGCTATCGACAGATGCAGACTCTGAGAGTGAGGGAGAGGAGTTGGCAAGGCCTCCCTCTCCAGGACCCTCCTCTCTGGCAATGCCTCCGGAGGACACCAAAGGCCAAACGATAGGCTCAGAGCCAAGCACGTCCCCGCAGCCACAGGTGGACAGCGACGAAGGAGATAAGTGCTGGCTGGACCCTCGGCAGAGGCGCAGGGAGAAGTGTGCGCAGCAGAGGGGAAGGCGTGCCAGAGATTAGCTGAGTCACTGGACCACACCCCACAGGGTATAAATGTGGGTGTGGTGGCCGGTTCAGTTTGTGACGAGCAAAAACTGGAAATACCCCATGATCTCTGTGTTACTGGACTTTGCCTGCTTTATCGGATTGCATTTGGATTAATCCTTGTATTGTTGAAACTCTGCCTGTTTTATCGGAATGCTGGCAGTCTAATCTTTGTTTTGTGTGAGTAAAGTCTGAATTGGCAGCTAGCCACTGGGTCGCTGCCAGCTTTATCTTCAAAGAGTTTTGTCGTGTGGCTTATTAACTCCGGGCCGTCTGTGGGGGTGCGTGTGGGGTACGGGGATAGAACAGGTTCCTAGGGGTGACGAAGGAGTGAGTAGAGGAAGGGGAGCATCTCTTACCTGGAGAAAGAGGACTCTGAAGGGCCACTGCTCTGCTGGCCTTCGTACTGCTGGACGAGCGCTCGGACACTCCAGTGCGGCCGCTCAATCTCTCCGTGCAGCTGGCTGTTTCTAGAGAGAAGGACGGCACCGTCAGGAGGGAAGGCCAGAGCGCCCCAAAAAGAGAGAGACAAAATGCTTTCCCCTCTGCATCCTTTCCTCTCCATCCGGTGGTTGGTTTTCAAAAGTGCTTTACAGCTCTCTCTGAGCAGTTTAAAGAGTCAGCCTCTTGCCCCCCAACAATCTGGGTCCTCATTTTACCCACCACGGAAGGATGGGGGGCTGAGTCAACCTTGAGCCAGTCAGGATCGATCTCCTGGGAATTGGCAGATTTAGCCTGAAATACTGCATTCTAACCATAGGGAGGGTGGGAGGGAGGGAAAAAGGAAGGAAGGAAGGAAGGAAGGAAGGAAGGAAGGAAGGAAGGAAGGAAGGAAGGAAGGAAGGAAGGAAGGAAGGAAGGAATAGCCCTTAAGACTCATAGACCGCTTCACAGTGCTTTTACAGCCCTCTCTAAGCGGTTTACAGAGTCAGCCTCTTGCCCCCCAACAATCTGGGTCCTCATTTTACCCACCTTGGAAGGATGGAAGGCTGAGTCAACCTTGAGCCAGTGAAATTCAAACTACCAAATTGCAGGCAGCCGGCAGTCAGCAGAAGGAGCCTGCAGTACCACACTCTAACCACTGCGCCACCACGGCTCCAATATATGACCCCCGGAGGCTGCAATGATCATAAATAGGGTGTTTAGCACCCAAATTTTCACCATGTAACCGTTGTAGGGATGGTGAACTGGTCATCGGTCACTTTTTTCAATGCCACTGTAGCTTCAAACGGTCACTAAGTGAATGGTTCTAAGCCAAGAACTACTTGTAAATATCGAAGTGTCGTTTTTGCTGCAGATCACGTACCTGGGGTGAGGCTGGAAGGCATCACGGCCCACTCCCGAGACATCCTGGCGGACCTCTGCCAGGGCGGCCACCGCCTCCTGGGCAACAGCTACGGCCGAGCGAGACCTGTGATGGGCCAGCAAGATTCTGCTTCCCCCCTGGATCTCTTCCACGGTTCCTGGTGAAGCGATTTTGCCGGATCCAGGCTTAAAGTGAGCGGCCAGCGCAAGGACCAGCCTCATGATGCATTTCAGATTCCCGTCCACGATATCTAGAAGACACAAATATGCCAAAATGGTCGTGAGCTGATCAAGGGAAGCTGTTCTGCCCCAGCTACGGATCCCAAAGAACGCAGCACGCACAAAGTTTGTACAAAACTTAATTTACTAAAATAACTCAGTCTTTTTCAAAACAAAGGCTGTTAATAAACTTTCTTAACGGCCTACAAGAAACCAAAGATAAAGTAATCACAATCTTACTAAGGTTGGCAGAAAGCCCAGAAGCAATTTGCAGAGAATCCAGACGCGAAGGAGAGTGAGCTAAAGTTGTTCCCTACAAATTGCTTCAGTCGGCGTTCCTCCTTAAATTCCTCCTTAAGTCAGTGGCCTGTGCAGCTAGTAGCTGATTCAGACAGCGAGGAGGCTGGTGTGGTGCTGCACCAGCAGCCTGTGCAGCTGGCACTCGAGTCGGACAATGAGGAGGCTGGAGAAGATGTGGTGCCAGAGGCAGGGATTCAGCCAGGGCCTTCAGAACCTCCAGAAGCTCCCATAAGTGAAGAGGAAGAAGAGGAGGAGCCTCTTCTCGATGCACGGACGCGCAGAGCTGCCAAAAGGCAGGAGTGGCTCCTCAGGAGGAGGTCTCCTTGAGAGTAAGGCTTGGAGCTAATTGGCCACTCCCTTAGCCTATTTAAGGAGGAACGCCGACTGCAGCAATTTGCAGAGAACAACTCCGTTCACATACCTTCGTGTCTTGTCTTGCTTATCTTATCAGCTTCCTGCAAATTGCTTCTGGGCATTCTGCCAACCACAGTAAGCTTTCGGTTATTATTCTTTGAATTCTTGGCGGCTGTTAATGCAATTAATTAACAGCCGTTGTTGTAAAAAACTGGTTTATTCAATAAACTTTGTGAACGGTATTTGTGTGTCGCTGCGTTCTTTGGGGTCCGCAGCTGGGGCAGAACAGGACTGGAATACCCAGGCCCTTCAAGGTTAACAGTTGAGGTTGAGGTTCACCTTTAGCCGAGGTCTGGTGCATGCGGATCTTCTTGGACGCCACGAATTGTAGGACTTTTTCCACGTTCTCCTTCATGGCCTGCTGGTTGGTGGGCGACTCCTCCACGGCACTGAGTTTCTCTCCAGCTGCAAGAGAGGAGGAGCAGCCAAATTTTAGGGCAACTCTTAACCCTGCAGGTATGGAGTCTGGCAGGACGACAATGGTCAACCTCCCCACCCCCTTCCTTGGCCTAAGGATGCCACTGTGAATATATAAAATATATTTTGTTCTCTTCTTGGAGCATCAAAAAGCTACTACAGGTAATCCTCGACTTACAACGGTCCATTTAGTGACCGTTCGAAGTTACAACAGCCACTGAAAAAAATTGACTTATGACCGTTTTTCACACTTACGACCGTGGCAGCGTTCCCCACGGTCACGTGATCCCAAAATTCAGTCGCCGTGTCCCCGGGATCACGTGATCCCCTTTTGCGACCTCCCGACAAGCAAAGTCAATGGGGAGAACCAGATCCACTTAAACAACCGTACTACTGACTTAACAACCGCAGCGACTCACTTAACAACCGTGGCAAGAAAGGTTGTAAAATGGGGCAAAACCCGCTTGAGAAATGTCTCACTTAACCACAGAATTTCTGGGGCTCAGCTGTGGCCGTTAAGTCGAGGACTGCCAGTACAGTCTTGAACCTGGTGGCTCAGCAGACTGATAGCATTGTGATTAACACCAGCTGCCTGCAATTACTGTAAGTTCGAATCTCACCAGGCTCAAGGTCGACTCAGCCTTCCATCCTTTCCAAGGTAGGTAAATTGAGGACCCAGTTTGTGGGGGCAATAAGCTGACTTTATGAAGGCTATTGCTTAACGCATTGTAAGCCGCCCTGAATCTCCGGAGAAGGGTGGCATATAAATAAATAAAATAAATAAATAAATAATTTTATTTCTATACCACCCTTATAATAATAAAAAAAAAAACCTTCAACTCCCAGAATTCCCCCGTTTAAGTGAAATGTAAGTATGGCAAACAGGCGGGAGGGGAACGGTGATCTCCGGCACCATTTCTCTGCTCCTCCCTCTTAATCCAGGTTAAATCCAGGACTCTGAGCCCCGAAAACCATCCCAAAGTCTTTGCAAGGAGGCTACTCACCTACGATCTCAATGAGAGAGGCGAGGACCACGCCATCGCGGAGGTCGCGTCTCAAATCCTGCACCTGTTGAACTTCTGGCTTCTTCTTTAGCTGTGAATTCACCCAGGTGATGTAGGACTGCAGCTGTTGCTGGAAAAAAGAAAGGAAGGAAGGAAGGAAGGAGGCCACCGTTACACTTCACTGAATGTAATGAAAGTATTAGCTTCTCCACCCATCCATCCATCCATCCATCCATCTATCGAAAGCCCTACTAAGCAAGGTATATACAAAAGTATGAAGGCTATTGCTTAACGCATTGTAAACCGCCCTGAGTCTCTGGAGAAGGGCGGCATATAAATCGAATCAATCAATCAATCAATCAATCAATCAATAACTACAGTAGTGGCCAAAATTGTGGAAACCTTTTGGGAAAAGTGCATTTGTGAGATTTGATGGCTAATAACATCACTTTTTCTTTTGGAGTTGCAAGATTATCCTATTATATTGATTTTTTTTTTTTATTTGATTTATATGCCGCCCTTCTCCGGAGACTCAGGGGGTCTTACAATGTGCTCAGCAATAGCCTTCATCCTTTTGTATATTTATACAAAGTCAGCTTATTGCCCCCACAATCTGGGTCCTCAATTTACCTACCTTAGAAAGGATGGAAGGCTGAGTCAACCTTGAGCCTGGTGAGATTCGAACCTGCAGTAATTGCAGGCAGCTGTGTTAATAACAGGGTGCTTTAAACCACTGTACTACCAAGGCTCTTATTGATTGATTTATTGATTTAGCTGCCAGCTGCCTGCAATTAGTGCAAGTTCAAATCTCACCAGGCTCAAGGTTGAGTCAAGCCTTCCATCCTTCTGAGATAGGTAAATTGAGGACCCGGATTGTGTGGGCAATAAACTGTCTTTGTAGAAACATCGCTTATGGTGGGGGGCCAAAAGCCCTAATAATCAGGTATATACAAAAGAATGAAGGCTATTGCTATAAGTTTATTGTAAGCCGCCCTGAGTCTTCGGAGAAGGGCGGCATATGAATTGAACAAACAAACAAACAAACAAACAAACAAACAAACAAATAAATAAATAATATCAGTACCGTCCACCTGTGGCTTTACTCCTGAGTCGGCCCTTGTTCCTTAGCTGTTCCCTTCTCCTGGCAGCTCTGCATATGCGCAGACTGGGAACAGGCTCCAGCTGTTCCTCTACCTCACTGATGTCCGACTCCGAAGGCAGCTGACAACTGTCAGACGGCCCTGGCTCCCTCTCTGCCTCCGACGCAGAGCCCTCATCCGAGCCTTCCCCAGACTCCAGGACTGGCCCATCTTCCTCCCCAACCTCCTCACTGTTTGAATCTGCTGCCAGCTCTGCTGACCGCTGGCGGGCCACAACAGGAACTGCCGTAAGTCAAGGACTGCCTGCACACCCCCAAATCCCTCTTTTTAAAAAGCCACTGCCTTCCTCTTTTAAAGGGGCTGCCCCACTGATCACATCCAGGTCTGGACGTGGACTTTCATGAACAGTTTGAAACTCTTCAGGGAATTTCCCACAGAACTTTGTGGCTTATTATGCTCGCGGAAAACTCTCTTACGGGATGTTTTATTTTGCCAGACTGAACGGAGATTTTAAAGGAGCCTTGGTAGTACAGTGGTTTAATGCACCCTGTAATTAACACAGCTGCCTGCAATTTCTGCAGGTTCGAATCTCACCAGGCTCAAGGTTGACTCAGCCTTCCATCCTTTCTAAGGTAGGTAAAATGAGGACCCAGATTGTGGGGGCAATAAGCTGACTTTGTATAAATATACAAAAGGATGAAGGCTATTGCTTAACGCTTTGTAAGCCGCCCTGAGTCTCCGGAGAAGGACGGCATATAAATTAAAGCAAAAAAAAAAAATTCCTCCCAAACGAGAAAAACAAAAACAAAAAAAAACTCAGAGAAAGGAGCTATCTGTCACCCGTGATAGCTGAAGGATTTAACAAGCGGCAGAAATAATAAGGCATTAAAATTTCATGGAAAGGAAGAACAGCAGAGGGACGGTTAAATGCACAGAAAGCAGAAAACTACCCAAAAATAAATAAATAAAAAGATTTCTGAGATGTGAAAAGGAAGAGAATTTAGGGCAAATTGCTTCTTTATTTATAACTTCTCCCGCACGTCTCGAATTGTGTTAATATAGCGGAAAAAGTGCTTCCCCATAACGCTCCCTGGAGCAGAATGGAAGGCTGGCTGGATCTTGATTGAAAATAAACGTATCTTGCATTCTGTAAGCATCGATGCTCTCTTCCCCTCCCAGGTTCTCTCACCACGAGAAAGTGAAGAAAGAAAAGATGCCCACACACGGCTGCGTTTTCCCAAGATTGCTCGGGTTCTCACATTGGCGAAAGAGGAAAATGCCGCAGTTCGGGTTTTCAAAAATCATGGCCATGCCTTCGCAAACTGATGCGCAACTGCGGATTTCACACTTATTTCCACATCGCTTGTTGAATAAAAGTTCCAGTATTGTCTAAAGAGGGGAAGGTCTCAACTCCTATAGCAAGAGGGTCAACGGGCCTTAAATTACGACTTAAGACCACA
>NW_026844070.1:2387386-2440425 GCF_029531705.1 Pantherophis guttatus
ATAATAATAATAATAATAATAATAATAATAATAATAATAATAATAATTTTATTTCTATACCGCCCTTCTCCCGAAGGACTCAGGGCGGTGTACAGCCTATTTAAAAACACAGACAAAACAGCAATTAAAATTTAAAATAATTAAATTTATTAAATTAAATTTAAGATAGCATTCTTCTGGAGATGTAGTAAAGATATAGTAGTCTTCATTTTATGACCCGCGGCTTAGTGACTGTTTGAAATTACAACGGACACAATCCCCAATCGGTACTTATGACCCAGTTCTAAAATGCCAACAGCCGGGCGAAATAAATAAATAAATTTATGCAAAATACAATAAGTTAAAAAAAGAAGCTTTACAAATATATTAGAAATAAATATAGGCAGGCTTAAATAATAATTACATTTGCATACGTATATATAGAATTGTCACTGTTAACAGCTGTAATAATATATTATACTTTGGGGAGACGGGATTGTTGAATTTTTTATTTCCTAAAGCAATTTCTGTGCATTTTGTTTCCTTTCTCAAACATACTGCATTTGCACCGCAATTATCTCTGTCTTTTGTTCTTTTTTTTTCCCTGCTACTATTTTAAAAGCAAGCAAAAAAAAAAATAATCAATAATAATAAAAAAAAAACCCCTCCCAGCCGATTTCTGCCTTTTGTCTAAAGAGCTTTAATTACCGAGATCGTCCCGTCTGCCGGCAAAAAATCAGGTCAAATTTGCAAGCTTTTCATCTGGAAGGTTTGCCCGTGAATGGAAATCTCTGCTTTGCATTTTTAATGAATTAAGTTTTAAAGTTGCTTGCTTCCTTGACATTTTTAATTACAGATTTCTTTTTGTACGTTAAACCGCGACCAGATGTTCCATTCTGCTTTGGCGCTGCATGGAAATCGGAGGAAACCGATATAAGGGATAAAAGGGGAAGAGGGGCATCCGTAATAAGAGATTATTAATGAAGATAAGGAACATTATACGACCGGAGACCTCGGCAGACGACGAAAAAAGCGGAATGACGTCAGCTTATGTCTAGTCTGGATCGGATCGTTTTTCTCTCCCTGGGGAAGGTTTCTCCGTAGAACTTCCATCACTGAAAACTAAAACTTTGCCTCTGTTTCTTCATGGTGGAGAACATGAATCTCCCAGACGGCCTTTTTCTGCACACGTGGTTTTTAAGATCTTATTAATACCTTTAGGCCAATATATATGTCAGGCATGAAAAAGATGTTGAGACTCTGGAAAGAGTGCAGAGAAGAGCAACCAAGATGATTAGGGGACTGGAGACTTAAAATTATATGAAGAACGGTTGCAGGAACTGGGCATGGCTGGTCTAGTGAAGAGAAGGACCAGGGGAGACAGGAGAGCAGTCTTCCAGTATTTGAGGGGCTGCCACAGAGAGGAGGAAGGGGGTCAAGCTATTTTCCAAAGCAACCAGACAAGGAATAATAGATGGAAACTGATCAAAGAGAGATTCAACCTGGAAATAAGGAGAAATTTCCTGACCGTGAGAACAATCAACCCATGGAACAGAAGTTGCCTTCAGAAGTTGTGGGAGCTTCATCACTGGAGGCTTTCAAGAAGAGATTGGACTGCCATCTGTCAGAAATGGTGTAGGGTCTCCTGCTTGGGTGGGGGGTTGGACTAGATGACCTGCAAGGACCTTTCCAACTCTGTTAATCTCTCTGTTAACATCTTATGACCAGGTCCACCAGTGAAGGTTCAATTAAATTGATTTATTGCTAAAAGTCTATGCACAGGAATCTTCTGAACTAATGGTCAGTGCCTGGTTAGGATTAGGTAAGAGTCAAGGGCACTCAAGGGGGTGGTGGGATTTAGTTTGCTGGTGGCTACGTAGAGATTCTAGGCTGATTCCTCTTTTCACTCCACCCCCATTGCCACTGCTTCTCCGACAATATTTTAATTTTCCACTGTTAACTGTTTTAGGTGAAACCTACCATCAAGTAGGTCTGTGTGCTATTCCTTTAAGTGTTCTAGCTTTCTTTTTTTCATCTTTGTGGTAGACATCAGCACAAATTCTTTCTATACGCACAAGGCTGATCCTATGTTCCATATGCACACTACTCCAAGCAGGCACAATGTGATGCGGAAACAGCATCTCAAGGAAAAGGGTGCCGTAGAATTCAAGGATGCGTAGCCTTTCTGGGTATCCTGCCAGCCTGTCTTTGCTTGTTGCTTTTCCACCTTGACTTTGGGCATCTTAGTGTCTATAATAGACTCGTTGCCATCCAACCTTGCATGGAAAACGGCAGGTATGACCCGATGGAAGACTCTTTGATGAGTTCTGTTGCCTCTGATGGATTCACCTCCACGGTTATCTCCAGCAATGCAAAGTTGTAGCTGCTTCAGTGCTACTGGCGGCTGCGGCTGTGGTCATGTGATCTTCATTTTCCAATGTTTCGTGACAGTTTCCCAGCCAGTCTCACAATCCCTTGCTCCTTCCCCATCCCTCCTTTCTTACCAGAAGGGAAGAAAAGGGAAGACAGAAAAGGGAACAGGGGAAAGACCGAGAAGGGGAGAGGAGGGGAGGGGAGGGGAGGGAAGAAAAAGAAGGGAAGGGAAGAAGGGGAAGACAGAGAAGGGGAGGAGAGGAGAGGGAAGAAAGAGAAGGGAGAAGGGAAGAAGGGGAAGGGAAGAGGGGAAGACAAAGAAGGGGAGGGGAGGGAAGAAAGGGAAGACAGAGAAGGGGAGGAGAGGGAGGGAAGAAAGAGAAGGGAAGAGAAGGGAAGAAGGGGAAGGGAAGAAGGGAAGACTGAGAAGGGGAGGGGAGGGGAAGGGGAGGGAGAAGGGGAAGGGAAGGAAGAAAAGGAAGGGATGATGGGGAAGGGAAGGGAAGAAGGGGAAGACGAGAAGGGGAGGGGAGGGGAGAGAAGAAAGGGAAGGGAAGGGAAAGGAAAGGAATTTTCAATGTTCCCTGCCAGCTTCCCCTAAGGAAAGTCAATGGGGAAGCCAGCAGGAAGTCGGAAGTCATTCCTGCCCCCACTGCTTTTTGGCCTGCCTGTGGTCATTCTGTTCCTCTCTACAGATAAGGATATAATCTCGGAAACAATGACCTAATGGGCCACAGGTTGTTTGGTAACGTTTTAAAACTTGGTGACAGGTCTACCTATTCTAAAGAGGAAGAACAAAGAAGAGCCGGAAAGGAAACTCCCTTGACGCATTGATGCTCCGATCCTCGCTCGGGTTCTGATGTTCCTTGTGGCATCGGACGTGGCTGTGGCTGTGGGGAGAGCAACAGGGATCCATCTCGGCTTCTCTCTTCACTCAGCTTCTCCCTGCCCAACCAGACCACCTTGTACGCCGCAGTGCCTAGCAACAAGTTCTGGAAATTTAAAAATAGCTGGCACATTTTCTCTCTGATTTTTTTCGCCCGTTTCCAAGGAGAGGCAATCAGGGGGTAGGATTAAGTCGGGTTCAGCTGTCGAATTCAGCAATTAACCCCCTGAAGCCGGTATAGATTGGGAAATGGGAGTTCTGGCGTTCGCTTTAGGAAACCGGGCAGACTCTGAAACGTAAGCGTTGTCAGTCGGATCTTTTCGATACGCGTATTTAACTCCACGAAACATTCAGAAATGCTTTGTGTATCCAACCTCTCTATCCATCTGTGCCTGTGTGTGCTGAATTCTGCCTGTGTTTTGCCCCAGCTACGGACCCCAAAGAACGCAGCACACACAAAGCCTGTACAAACCTTAGTTTACTAAATTAAATCAGTTTTTTTCAAACAAAGGCTGTTAATTAACTTTCTCAACAGCCTACAAGAATCCAAAGAATAAATAATCGTAATCTTACTGTGGTTGGCAGAAAGCCCAGAAGCAATTTGCAGAGAACTAAGATCAAGACGCGAAGGAGAGTGAATGAAGTTGTTCCCTGCAAATTGCTTCAGTCGGCGTTCCTCCTTAAATAGGCTAAGGGAGTGGCCAATTAGCCCCAAGCCTTACTCTCGAGGAGACCTCTTCCTGAGGAGCCACTCCTGCCTTTTAGCAGCTCTGTGCGCTCGTGCATCGAGAAGAGGCTCCTCCTCTTCTTCCTCTTCACTTAAGGGAGCTTCTGGAGGTTCTGAAGGCCCTGGCTGAATCCCCGCCTCTGGCACCACATCTTCTCCAGCCTCCTCATTATCCGACTCGAGTGCCAGCTGCACAGGCTGCTGGCGCAGCACCACACCAGCCTCCTCGCTGTCGGAATCAGCTACTAGCTGCACAGGCCACAACAGCCTGTGAAATGTTTATTCGTTGATTTAAAGGTATTGGCTGCCAACTCTAACGGACCAAGATATACGGTCCACAAATTGTCCAAAGAGACAATTGTCCAACTTCATTTATTAAAAAGCCTCTCTCCTCCATGATAAATCTCATCTCATCAATCTTTTTCCATCCATCTAGCTTTAAAAATATGGGAGTGGGGGGGGGAGAGAGGAGGAGCTTTTAAAAGGTTTTGTTATCAACCAATTCATTCTCAGCCTTCAAAACTATTTTCCCATTCCAAATATTGGAAATTATTAAAAAGGGTCTTTTTCCCCTCCCCAGAAATCTCCACCGATTCTAAAACTTCAAAAAAAATAAATAAAACAAAAATAAAACAAAAAGGCCATTTAAGTGCCTCTTCCATCCCATGTTTGTCATCCGGTACTTCTTTTTTCCCTCCAAGGAAAATAAATAGTTTCTTTCTCCTTTTATGACTGTCCAAGTCACAAGATCATGATAAACTCAAATCAGCAGCTCCATAATTCAGGCTTCAACTTCTAGGCTGCCCAAATTGGAAACTTCCATAGGAATATGTGTGTGTGTGTGTGTGTGTGTGTGTGTGTGTGTATAAATTTATTATTTTGCTGATAACGAAATAAAGGGAGACTAGTATAGATCTATTTCAAGCTATTTAGCTCTCATCAGCTAGCCATACCCTTACTTGGATTCGAACTTGGCCTTCCTGCATGTTAGGCAGTTGTATCCTCTGATGAAGGGAGGAGAACTTGTGGCTCAGAGGTTAATACAACTGCCTAACGTGCAGGAAGCCCAAGTTTGAATCCGAGTAAGGGTATGGCTAGCTGATGAGAACTAAATAGCTTGAAATAGATCTATACTAGTCTCCCTTTATTTCGTTATCAGCAAAATATAAATTTGGTATAAAATGAGGTTTATCGTGAATGCGACGGCTTGAGGGCTCCGGATTGGAGCTGAAAGGCGAAAGGGATGCAGTATGCTCCCTCTCACATGCTGGGGTAGACCACACTTAATATGTGTGTACCCTGTTTCCCCCAAAATAAGACATCCCCTAACAATAAGCCCAATCGGACTTTTGAGCACTTTTGAGCGCATGGCAATAAGGCCAAGCGCTTATTTCAGGGTTCAAAAAAATATAAGACAGGGTCTTATTTTTGGGGAAACACAGTATAAGGGAGATGCGGTGGCTCAGTGGCTAAGACGCTGAGCTTGTCGATCGAAAGGTCGGCAGTTCAGCGGTTCGAATCCCTAGTGCTGCATAACGGGGTGAGCTCCCGTGACTTGTCCCAGCTTCTGCCAACCTAGCAGTTCGAAAGCACGTAAAAAATGCAAGTAGTATATTACTATAGTATATAGTATATAGTATATAGTGTATAATTATTATACATAATAATAATAATTGGTTCTACCATATTTATATCTCTTCCCTCAAGCAGGATCTCCCAACCTTAGCAAAACTTTAAGACTTGTGGACTTCAACTCCCAGAACTCCCTAGCCGGCAAGGAATTCTGGGAGTTGAAGTCCACACATCTTAAAGCAGCTAGGTATTGACTGGGGACTTCTGGGAGTTGAAGTCCACAAGCCTTACAGTTGCCAAGGTTGGACACCCTTCTTCTAAAAGTTGGGCATGATCTAATATGGAGTTGCCCTCCTCATCCCGAAAACGCGTTCTGGGGGTGCAAAACGAACCCCCCTTCTAACAAGAAAAGGGGGGGCCCTATTCCCTTTGGCTCGGTGATTCCCTGGGGTTGAACGAAGGTGGTCTGGGAGCCCACAGCCCACCAAAAAGAAGGCCGGAAGAAGCAGAAACAAAGGAAATTTCTCCACCAGCCTTCCCAAGTCCAGACGCAGATGGACTGCCAAATTCCCCACAGGGCCTAAATGCATTTTGGCTGGGATGAATGAAAACAAGACGAGGGGATTATTGGAGGAGCAGCCATATGTTCCTTGCCGTACAACGCTGTTTAAAAGCACTTTCCCCCCCCAATCACCGTGATTAATGGTGCGCCTTCTTACCAAGTCATACATTTCTAGGAGCAAAACTAAATGGGTTGGAATACAACGGCATTATTGCTTAAAATGCAAAACAAACTCCCACGAATGTCCAGCAGTTTGAAGAGAAGATGGGAAGATATAAATGCCACACCCAAGGAGGTTCATGCTGTACCCAAGGAAAAGTCCACATGGGGCCATTGGAAGCTTTGAAGATTTGAGCTGATTTTTAAGGAACTAGCAGGAAGTCAGAGAACTGAAGTCATGGGAGCCTCAGTTCTCCACAGGAAACATGCTTTGAAAGCTGGAATAAGAACATCTTTATCCTATTTCCTACCCATATTTGAAGCTCTTAGAACAGAAAAGAAAGAGAAATTATTTTCAGAACAAGCCAGACTAATGGTAGTTATCTGCTGTGAAGGGAAGGATTTATTTATTTATTTATTTATTTATTTATTTATTTATTATATTTCTATACTGCCTTTCTCCCGTAGGACTCAAGGCGGTGTACAGTCAAGAAAAATATAGACACACAAACATCATAAAATTGCTAATTAAAATTATTACTTAGTTTGGTCAATTAAATAAAACCCAGAATTAGATAACATTTAAAAAATCATTCACATGTTCGTATGTTTAGCCCTGCCTGTTGGAACATCAGGATGAACATCTGGTGTCCAAAATACAGGACTGGCATACGTGGGTTGGAACTTGGGTTGGAAAAAAAAACCCATTGAAATCTGAAAACAGATTTATAGAGATCCATCAGCTGCTCTTAGTATGAGTGAAAACAAAGAAAATTGAAAGTTGGATCTCCTGGAGTTTCAACCTACATCATGAAGCAGAGTTCCTGGACTTCTATCTTGCTGGGCACTCCAAATTTTTCTGTATTTCTGGGAATTGCACATTCCTGACATCAAACTATGATCCTTTGGTGTGGACAGACCACGCAATTCCGTCTCAAAATATCTAGGAACTGGATGGGAATTCCCTTCAGACAATCAGGCATGCAAACGTAACATGGTTTTTCCCAACCCCTTTCGAAATTTGCTTTGGCCACCAACAAATAAGACAACCACATCTTCGTGAGACCAAGTAGGCTCAGGTTACTGACACAAATCTATTTTTTTCTAAAAACGTTGCTAAGAAATCGAAGCATCATCAACCCGAATCCAAATGCCGAGGAGAACTTGCCCATCCTCTTATCACACCAGTTTTCTGCTTTCATTTGAAGCTCTAAACATTAGGACTAAACTTCACCGCAAAGTTTACCGTTCCCATCTCCCGTACTCAGCAAACTGTGAATTATTTAAGCCAGTTTTTCTCAATCTCAAGCCACTCTCAGATGTGTGGACTTCAACCCCCAGAACTCCCCAGCCAACAAAGAATGCTGGGAGTTGAAGTCCACATCTCTTAAAGTCAGTAAAGTTTGAGAAACGTTGATTTTTAAATCTCACCAAAACGAATGGTTCTTTGCAAAGCACCGGCCAAACTGCCCAGCATTTCCACTCCAGTCCTCTCCCTCCAACTTCTCCCGCACCCCACATCTCCCCCCACGCAGCCCCAGAGGAACTGAGCACCGCCTGGAGACGAAGCCGACGCATCCTTTACCTCCAAGAAGCTCTCTTGCACGACATCCCACGTTTTTTCCCGGGCCTGGCAGGCAAGCATTTTTCACAACGCCTTCCCACCCCAAGCACGGAGTTCTTGGCTCACGCTGAGCAACTCCTCCTGCCTTGGAGGAGACCCCAATTTTCCTTCTTCCACGGGAAGCGAAGATGCACAGCTGATGGCCAACCTCTCCCAGGGTCCCTTAGGGGCAGCCCCTTACTGCAAAGGGGATCCTGGACCCCAGGTCAAGGCTCACACTGGGCATGCTCCAAGGAGAGCAGCCGCTTGGGAGATGCCTTCCCAATCTGTTCCCGCAGAACAGCTCCTTCTGCAAGTCCCAGGAACAAGGCAGGAAAAACATCTGCAACATATTTCCAGAATATGCCGGCCTCTCTCTCTCTCTCCACGCAAAGAGGCTGCGAGCACTTAAAGGAAGGAGGGGAGGGCGAGGAGGGGGGAGGTCCAAAGTGGCCTGGCTAAAAAAAGGGAAATGCATTAAAAAAAATATACACAGACACACAGACACACAAGAATTAAAAGGAGCCCAAAGGTTAACAGGGATTTCCAACTTTTGAAAAAGCTGAAAGTTAGTCCAAGCAGAGCACACACTTCATTTATAAACACAAACTTCGCAATGCCTTGCAGGTAGATCCTGTTTAGCAAAGTTAATAGATCCCACAAAACCGCCACGTCGTTTGAATTTACACGATTCCATTCCTTAGGGGAAATAGGGTTCCAGCTTAATGGAAATCAAGCAGTTAAAAATTGTGCGTGCATTTTGTTTTTTAATATGGACATGACTGAAATACTACAGGAAAGTGTAAAAAAAAGAAAAAGTACCGGTAATTTAAAATGACAGTTCACAAAGTCACAGAGTAGTTACAGAAAGCTAAATGAAGTTTGGTTCTCCCAGCAATCTTGCGGATGTGAGTTGTGTTGCCTTCTTAACTCTTTTTTTTTTTTTTATTTGATTTATATGCCGCCCTTCTCCGGAGACTCAGGGCGGCTTACAATGCGCTAAGCAATAGCCTTCATACTTTTGTATATTTATACAAAGTCAGCTTATTGCCCCCACAAACTGGGTCCTCATTTAACCTACCTTAGAAAGGATGGAAGGCTGAGTCGACCTTGAGCCTGGCGAGATTCGATCTTACTTTAATTGCAGGCAGCTGGTCTTAAATTACAATGCCTTGTCTGCAGAGCTATCCAGGCTCCTTCTCTTCTCCTTCTTCTTCTTCTTCCTCCTCCTCTTCCTCTTAAGTTTAAGTTTATTTTATTTGTCAAGATATATAACAGGTGAAAGATAAACATAATTGGAATACATGAAACGAGTAAGTAAAAAGGAATATTAGGACAGAGATGGTAGGCACGCTGGTGCACTTACAGACCTCTTAAATATGGGGTGAGGTCAACAGTAGACAGTTTAAGGTTAAAGTTTTTGGGGTTTGGGGAAGAAACTTTTGGGGAAGAGTCAGGTAGTAACTCTTTTCTGCATATTTCTAGACTTTTAAAAAGCAGAGCTGAACAGAAGATCAGAGTGGAGATTATGCAGTGCCAATGAATGTGACATCACGTAGAAAAGAATTGATTGATTTATCTGCACAAATATTATGGCAATAAGCCAATTGGCAAGACCCAGGAAGTGGATGGTTAATGCGAGATGTAATTAATATCTCAGCCACGTTTGGAGAAATGAGTAACAGGACAAATAGGCTGGAAAAACAGCTTCTATCCCAGGGCAGTAACTCTACTGAACTCTACCGTATAGTGCAATATTAATGCAATATCGGGTTTTCGGTTCAATTGTATAGAATTTAAAGGATGTGTGTTTGTGTTTTATTTTTATACTGCGTTTCCCGAAAATAAGACACTAAACTAAACTAAACTAAACTAAACTAAAAACTAAACTAAACTAAACTAAACTAAACTAAACTAAACTAAACTAAACTAAACTAAAAATGGGATCATGCAAAGAAACTTTTGTTCTGCACAGAAAATGACTTTAGTTCTCTCTTCTTTTTTGGAAGAGATTTTTTTTCTCTTTTTTTTAAAATACAGAACAATAGACTTGGAAGGGTCCCTGAAGGTCTTCTAGTCTAACCCCCTTCCTCAAGCCTATGCCCTATTTCAGACAAGTGGCTGTCCAATCTCTTCTTAGAAGCATCCCATTTTTTTTTTTAACAGAACCATTTTTTAAAAACAATTTAATGGGGGTTGGGGTCTCTCAGCACTGAGAAAACAGATGGGGAATTAATCAGGGTCAGCCTCGGGAATAATCCTGTCTGCAGAGCTGATTATATACATTTATTTATTTATTTTTTCAACCAACCAACCCGAGGAAGCATTTTTTCTGTTTTCCTGTCTGAGTTACTCAGGGCGGCTTCAAAGAAAGACTCAGTGAAGTCAACAGACGATTGTTCTCCAATGGTTGCAAGCATAGATTCAGATTAACAGAGTTGGAAGGGACCTTGGAGGTCATCTAGTCCAACCCCCCGCTCACACAGGAGGCCCGCGCTAGGGATTCGAACCACCAAACTGCCGACTTTTCTGATCGACAAGCTCCGTGTCTTAGCCACTGAGCCACTTAGTCAGGCCATAGTCTTCCTTACTTGCTTTCTGAGGGAAGAAACTGCACAGAAGTGAGATAAAAGCTAATAAAAGAGCGGATTTTGCAGGATGGGGTTAACGAAAAAAATCCCAAAAAATCAGGGTTTGGAATTGTGCGGTGCCTTTTCAGACACAGGATGTGCAACGCATGTCGAAAAAGTTCGGGGGTTCAGTTGCACTGTTGTGGCCGCCATCTTGATATTTTAACACACAGACACCCTCTAGTCCCGTGATGGCAAACCTATGGCACGCGTGCCACAGGTGGCATGTGTAGCCATATCAGTGGGCACGCGAGCTCAGCTCCGGCATGCATGCGTGCGCTGGCCAGCTGATTTTCGGGCCTTTTGGGCCCACCAGAAGTAAGGAAACAGGCTGTTTCCTGCCTCCAGAGGACCTTGGGGGGGGGTGGGGAAGGCCCATTTTTCTCTCTCCCCAGCCTCCAGAGCCTTTCTAGGAGTCTGGGGAGGGCAAAAACGGCCTTCCTCACCCCTCTCCGGAGGCCTTCTGGAAGCCAGAAAGGGCCCATTTGGCAACTTCTTGGAACCAACTTGGAAGTTGGCAAACGGGCCATTTTCAGCTTCCAGAGGGGAGGCTGTTTTCACCCTCCCCAGATTCCTAGAAAGGCTCTGGAGGCTGAGGAGAGCAAAAAAACAGGCCTACCGTGCCATCGCGTGCCAGGAGTGGGGGGAGCGGGCGGGAGTGCATGCGCGGGGACAGGACTTTTTTGCCCGTTTTATGACCATGCAATGAAACAGGTAGATCTTAATTCTTTACCTGTCCATACAGGTGTTTCTGTGTGCAATCTGGACTTCCTAAAATGTTATAAAATAAACGTGTCAGATCTCCACTTCTTAACTTCTGAGGTCTCAATGCACCAGTGTTAAATGAACATTTACACACAACTTTTTTACTATTTCTAAAGTTGTGACGCTCGGATGTGGCCACCGTCCTATATCGTATTACAAAAAGGATGTTGATTATCGTCTAGTCCAGGGGTCTGCCACCTTAAACACTCAAAGAGCCATTTGGACCCGTTTCCCACAGAAAAGAAAACACCGGGAGCCACAAAACCCTTCCTGTGCCTGACTATTTCTTGAGCGGCCACAAAACTAGCATATGTAGTTGAATTAAAGATTCTGTTTTCTTCTGAAACTTTTCTTTTCTTGGATTTATCCATGGTTGGCCTACTGGGGGTTGAAAAGCTCAATAAATCGCGTGCCGGCAGGTGTCGCACATTGGCGGTTGTGACGCATATTTTGAGTGACAGGGAGCCACAGCAGAGGGGTGAAAGAGCCACATGCGGCTCCAGAGCCGCAGGTTGCTGACCCCTAATCTAGTCAAAATGCCTGCAAAACCCTAATACTAAAACATTAACGACTGCAGCATGTCAAAAGACCCCTCCTCATATAATCTCAGGGGAAAAGGGAGCCGTAGCTAATTAAACCAAATTGGACTTATTAGTGGAAGACAGAGGGGGAATTTTCAGTGCAAACCTTGGACAGCTGTCTCCCGTTCTTAGCACTTAGCTTTTAAAAGGGGCTATTTTCCCCCCCATAAATTCCGAAATCCTTCAAAATTTCCACTGAGATGCTTGCTGCCAGGATGAACTCTCTTCAAAGCCGTATAAATATTGAAAGAGACGCAACAGGGCAGGCTAAGCAATATTGATGGGTGGACTGTGGTTTTGAGGTTTTTACAATTAGGCTCCAAAGAAGCAGTCTTTTGAGTTACGACCGTAATTGAGCACCAAAATTTAGGAGTTGTGACGGTCGTACAGCAGGCGACCACACAGCCAGACCCAAATTTTTTGCAGCAATTGTTAAGCAAACACCACCGTCGTTAAAGTAAACCCGTTATCGGCCATGGGGGAGATTTTGCAAAGCAAAAACATCATGAAATCACAATTGTGGAGTTGTGCAAACGGCCGTAAGTTGGACTGATTGCTGAGCATCCAAACTGCAGTCATGTGACTACGGAGAAACCCAGATATTAATTTTGAAATTGGGTTGTAAGTAGCTTTAGGAGAGCCCGTCGTAACTTCGAACCATTGCTAAGCAACCGTTCGAAAGTCAAGGACCTCCTGTGTCATTCCAGAACCACAGTACATAAAACTTACTGCTGATTTTAGACATAAAATTTGAGAAATACCCCTCAAAAATAACATTCCTCTCTTCCCTCTTTGATCTTTCCCCGAAAACCAGCCTTATAAAAATCGATATTCCCGTTTTCCCCAAAGGATTTGATTCCTTCAAACGGGTTTTTCCTCTGCCAGGCTGAGATTTCAAAGCGCTTAAGAGGAAATCTTGGATCGAGACCCGAAATCTGAAACTGGCTTTAAGAAGCGGGAAGCTGAGAAATTGATATCCGGATTTGCTGAGCACAATATCACTAGACTCTGTTTTTGGTTTTTTTGCAAACGAAAATAGACCTTTTTCCGGAGAGTTGGTCCTGCCCCTGGGTTGCAAGGGGGACAATACTGCCTTTCATTCATCTCCAGAAATCATAATAAATGAGGTCATTGGAGCAAAGCTGCTCAGGCCAGCTTAGGAAAGAGATTGGCTGCCAACAGGAACGGGCAGGGTGAGAAAAGAAATGAAAATATGACACCCCAGTCCTAGCACGAGGCACTCCCCCCCAAAAAACCTTCAACTTACGTTCATAATTAGGAAACAGAATTCCCACTGCTAAGCGAGGCCGTCGGTAAGGGAGTTGCACCATTTTTTGATTACAAATAATATTTAAACCATTCCAAAAATAAACTTCAAACGTTCAGTTAAAAGTACTTCTGTAAAGGTTACAGCCACAGAGATACCTGTTCATGCAGCCTCAAATCAGCAAAAATTAAGGAAAAACAGGCAGCGATTTTACTGTAGCAGGGAGTTGCTTAGCAACCTAAAATGTACATTTACACCTGGTTGACAATGACTTCTGCTGGTCAATTCTAATAAAATAAATCCTTCTGCCCCCAAATATCTTCTTTTCCCCGTCCAGACACGGTATGTGCCATGTCTGATATATTGCGATATCACTCCTAATTTTTTTATCTGCGTATTTTAAAAACTAACATACATCCTCCGATTGTAAGAATTTCAGAGCTGCCTTGTGAGACCAAACCGTATTTTGCTCCTAACCAATACGAGGCAAGGTTATTTATGGATGCACATCTCATGGGTTGCCCTCATTATGAAGATAGACTACTTGACACATGGGAGGCTCTTTTGGGCATCTCCAGGCACCAAGGACCCCAATCGGTGGGAATCAAAAGACCCCAGTGAGCCCTAGCTGTAATCTTATCTTTATTTTTGTCGATTTTATCATAATTTCTGTTTTTGGATGATTGCAAGCTACCCACAGTCGTTGAGATTTGGGCAAGGTCCAGGTTTAATCAATTATTATTAGCGTTAACCTTCAAATCCTTCATTTATGAATTGTTGGGAGACTTACTGAAGTTTCTTTGGGCTGTGACGAATAACTAGCTCTTCCTTCCTCAGCTGGGGTCTCCATGCTGGCGCTTAGAAACCAGGATGAGCAGAGAGGGAGAGATCTTCTAGCAAGCCAAGGTCCATTTTCCGTCTTAAAAGACTTCAAGCTGTCTGTGCCACCTGCGAGAAAATAAAAACCAGGTGTGTGAAGAGCAGATGTTGAGGGAGCACCACAATTGTCTTTGCTGGCAGAACAGGTCTGTGCTGGTAGAACAGGGTTGCCCAACTTGGCAATTTAAAAATGTATGGACTTCAACTCCCAGAAATCCCCAGGCACCCCATGAGGGACTCCAACTCCCAGAATTCCTGGTTCACCCATGCTGGCCGTAGACTTCTGGGAGTTGAAGTCCACATGTCTTAAAGTTGCCAAGTTGGGAAACCCTTTTAGTAGAACATCAGGAACAGTATAATGTATACATACATACATAGGCTGCTTTGAGAAGGTGATGTTACCAGACTCCTTCAGGGACGCAAGCAGTCCTGGACTTACAAATCATCCGTTTAGCGACTGTTTGAAGTCACAATGGCATTGAAAAACATGATTTATGCCCAGTCCTCACACTTACAATCATGGCTGCCTCCCCATAGTCATGTGATCAAAATTTGGGCACTTAGCAACCACTGTGTATTTACGACAAGTGCAGCATCCCGTGGTCACATAATTATATACCCAGACATACATAGAGTCATATATATATATAAATATCTGTATCTATATATGAGATATAGATAGATATAGATACAGACTTTTCAATTTCAATTTAATTTCAATTTTAATTTCAATAAGAATAGAGCTGGAAGGGAGCTTGGAGATCTTCTAGTCCAACCCTCTGCTCAAGCAGGAAACCCTATACCGGATAGATAGGTAGATAGATAGATAGATAGATAGATAGATAGATAGATAGATAGATAGATAGATAGATTGGAAGAAATATATACTATAGATATATACTGTAGATATATAATTGTAAGCCACTCTGAGTTACTCTATGATAAGATGGGCAGCCAATATATTTTAATAATAATAAATAAATTACCATTTGCGATCTCCCTAGCTGGCTTCCTAACAACCAAAGTCAATGGGAGAAGCTGAATCCACTTAACATGACTCACTCAACAACTTCAGTGATTCATTTAATAACCATGTGGTTCATTTAACAGCTGCAGTGATTCGCTTTGACAACTGTGGCAAAAATGCTCGTAAAATCAGTGCCACTCACTTAACCCCTGCCTCTTTTATCAAAGGGCATTCCTACCTCAATTGTGGTCCTAAACTGAGGACTATCTCTTATATTTACAGCCAGACTGTACACTGACAAAAAATTCATTGTTCCTTGGAGAGTAGGAAAGGCTCCTGAAAAATTTCTCCCCAATGTCAAAACCTATCTAGCAATGCTGATTAACTTTTGTTAACGTATGTGCTGCATACAGTATGCATTTTCCATCCCTTGTTATATTTCACCATCAGGGGAAAAAAATCCAAATTGCCTCTGTAAAAGTGAGCTTATTATGCCTTATTAAATTTCTTATTGCTGACTCTTTGCTCGTTCTACTATGCACGGAGCCTCACTTAAGTGCTGCTTTCTACAGAAAGGAAATATATATATATATATATAAACCCTAACTAATAAGCCTGATCTATTACAGGCTCTTCTCCATGCTTATATGAAAGCACTAAATTTAACAGTTTAATAATTCATAATTACATTTAATTGGAGGTATCGAAAGCTGGTGCTTCCCTGAGCTAAAACGTTCTCTATCAGGGGATTAAAAATAAATTGGAAGGAACAAACGTGCCCCAATAAGACCCATGAATTTCTCATCCTTAAGTTTCCTAATATCCACTTTTCCCCAAGGATTATTCATAAGGACAATTTCCACTGGAAAACCAGCACAGAAATCCACTCCCCCAAAAAGTGGAAAAAAAATAAAAATAAAACACAGGTAGACCTCAAACTTACGACCACAATCGAGCCCAAAATTTATGTTGCTAACTGAAAAATTTGTTAAGTGATTTTTGCCCCATCTTACGACTTTTCTCGCCACGTTTGTTAAATGAATCAATGCAGTTCTTAAATGAGCTGTTAAGTGAACTTGGCTTCCCCAATGATTTGGCTTGTCAGGAGGTCGCCTGTATCCCCTTTTCCCCAAGGATTATCCATAGGGACATTTCCTTTCCACTGGAAGGCCAGCCAGAAATTCATTCCCACGAACCCCCCCTCCCAAATTTAAAAATAACAAAAGCCTGACCTTCTAAAGGAAGGGGGGAGAATAAAATAGAAATCTTTGGCATATCCTAGCCAGACCCAAACTCCCCACTTCCCCAAAAAAGCCCCCACCCACTCACCCAACATCTTCCTTTTGCCTTTAAATCCAACAACTCTGTGACTATTTCCAAAACCCCTTCCCTACTGGTGAGCCCCCAATTTTTGAAACATTGCAAAGTCCACTCCCTGTGAGCCCCCAAAACTTTTGAAATATTACACCATTCCCTGCTGCCCCTTCCCCAATTTTTTGTAACATTGCAAAGTCCATTCCCTGCAGCCCCCACCCCCAATTTTTGTAATATTGCAAAGTCCGTTCCCTGTGAGCGCCCAAAACTTTTGCAATATTACACCATTATTCCCTGCTGCCCCTTCCCCAATTTCTTGTAACGTTGCAAAGTTACTTTTTTTAATAACTTTTAAAATTTTTAAATTTAAAATTTGTCTTATGAATTTGGGGTGTTTTAAATTTCGTTTCCGGGGCCAATTATTTAATTGTATTTTAATGGTTTTTTAACATTTGTATTATATGTATTTTATTTGGCTGTTCACCGCCCTGAGTCCTTCGGGAGTAGGGCGGTATACAAATTCAAATAATAATAATAATAATAATAATAATAATAATAATAATAAGAAGAAGAAGAAGAAGAAGAAGAAGAAGAAGAAGAAGAAGAAGAAGAAGAAGAAGAAGAAGAAGAAGAAGAAGAAGAAGAAGTCCATTCCCTGCTGCCCCCCCCCTCCACCTCCAATTTTTGCAATATTGCAGCCCATTCCCTCCTGGCCCTCCCACCTCCCACCCCCCATTTTTTTCAACATTGCAAAAAGTCCGTTCCCTGTGGGCCACCCCAAAAAAACCTTTTGCAATATTACACCATTCTTCCCTGCTGCCCCTTCCCCAAATTTTTGCAACATTTGCAAAGTCCATTCCCTGCTCTCCCTCCCCCCCCCCCCCCCAATTTTTGCAACACTGCAACGTCCCTTTCCTGTGAGCCCCCCAAACTTTTGCAACCCTGGAAAGCCCCCCCACCCACCCACCCACCCACCCCCTTCTTGGAAAAGCGGCCTGGCCCGGGCAAGGGAAGCCCCAGAGGAGGCCAGGCTCTGGGCCCAGCCCCCATGGACCCAACACTGGGCCCTCTTCGCCCCCAGGACCCACCTTCGGGGTCTCCCCGCCAGCAGCAACGCCAGGCCGGGCCCGGAGGGGTTGCATCGCCTCCTGGGATCAGCCGGCCATCCCAGCGCGTTCCCGTTGCCTTGGAGACGCGCGCCGCGGCGACCCCTGGCGGCTGGAGCGCAAACCGCATCCTCCCTCCCTCCCTCCCTCTTGCAGAAAGCTTCATTTTAAAATCCAGATTAAATGACACAAACACAACACAACACGCCCCTTTTGCACCCAGGCTCGGCTGACAGGCTGGCTGTCAAAAAGGATCGCCAAAAGCAGAATGCACGAGCCGAACTGGCTGCAGAGCTCCGTTTAGAGTCGGGGTTGCTGTCAATTTGAGTTGTGGTGATGTTTTTGGCTCTTTTGTGTGTGTGTGTGTGTGTGTGTGCTTTTTTCTGATCATGTGCCCGGAGTTGCTTTTGGAGAGCTGGATGGAAATGAATTACAAATATAAATATAAAATATAAATACATGCACACACCCCGACTGGGAATTTGTTTGATGCATGGCCCGTCCTTGGGATGTGAAGTTGGAGGGTGTGATCTCACAAACACACCAAGAGGGAGTCAGTTGTTTGCAACTTGCTGGTAAAAGCCAAGTCAGAAGGAGTTAATAGGCAATCCACCTTGATGATAAGAGAAGAAAGGAAAGAAAGAGAGAGAGAGAAAGAAAAAGAAAAGGAAGGAAAGGAAGGAAGGAAGGAAGGAAGGAAGAAAGGAAGGGAAAGGAAAGAAGAAAGAAAAGAGAGAGAAAGGGAGAAGGGAAGAAAAAAGAAACGAGAGAAAAAGAAAGAAAGAAAGGAGGAAAGAAAGGAGGAAAGGAAAAGGAAGGAAAGAGGAAAGAAAAGAGAGAGAAAGGGAGAGAAAGGGAGAAGGGAAGAAAAAGGAAATGAGAGAGAAAGAAAGAAAGAAAGAAAGGAGGAAAGGAAAAAGGAAAGGAAAAGGAACCCAGGGGAAGGATGACATTTTCCCCCATAATAAAATCAACAGAGCCTCCAGGGTTAACTATAAAAAATATTTATTCTTCTGTAATAAAAGGTGCAGCTCATGAACCAGGAGCCAGGAAATTATTAACTACCTCCAATAATTTCTCTAAACACCGCAAGGAGGAAGAAAACAGACCTTTTAACACAGACTTACTTCCCAGAAAATTTTCCTCTTAGTAGAACTTCTAGGGTTATTAAACTATTCGTCTTAACAAATATTGATAATTAGAAAAAAGGGATACACAGATTTTAATACCTTTCAGCTTGGGGGCTGCTGAAAATAATCCCAGAATCCATTTCCTTCATATAATGGTTAACAGAGTAATTGCTCCATTTTATTATGATTTTGCCAATGGAAACTGTCCAGTTACTCCAATTATTTGCAAGAGAAAACAGCCTGTGCTCAGATCAAGAGTTGTTCATTATGAAAAGCATGTGTGAATGTAAACACCAGCAAAAACAAAACAAAACAATGGGGCCAAATAAAATAAAACAAAACATCCCTTCGGAAGTTCTAGAAAAACATTTCACCCACATCCATTCTCGTGGACTTTAGAATGATACCCATTCAGGCTGAAATACTCTTAAGCAATTCATAACTTATCAGTGAGGCTGGCTAAAAATTAACCCTGATATTGAAGGATAATTATTGCAAAAAATTAACCCTGATATTGAAGGATAATTATTGCAAGGTTACATCTCCAAAGCTAAAATGAACAGGTTGATCAGCCTGCCTGTATCCATATAGAATTCAAAGAGTTTGCAGATGCTAACTCTTTGTAAAAAAAGACATTGTTGTGCTGTTTCTGTAAAAGTGTTGCATAAATTAGCTTGAAAACAACCAGCCACTGATACCTTAAAGTCAATTCAATACTTTAAAAAGAGCATACAATATTCCCATATTTAGTTGTGATGCTTTCAAAGGTTTGTTCACACTGGATCTCTGTTTTTGAATGGCTCTTGGCTTACACCGATGTTCCTGCCCAAACATAATTGCATCAAATGAACATTAAAACAACTGGTATCTATTTTATTCCCCAGTTTATTTTAAGTTGGGAGAGTCCTCATACTTCAGGCTCTGTGCAAATATTGTCTCCTCCAATATTTCATTTAAATTGCACCGAAATGCTGGTCTGTGTTTACCAAATTGTTTTGAAATTAAATATAATTATTGTCACTGTGAATTTCAATATTCACAATCCTGAGAAAACCTTTTAAAGTCATAAACACAGTTTAGAAATTTAAAAAAAAAACAAAACCCACTTCACAACATCTTTTAGATTCTTTCCGGGTGCCTTGAGGACTAGTGCTGTGATTCTTTTAAAATAATATTCAAGCGGGTCGAGCATTGAGAGATCTCACCCCAATTTCTAACCTGATCTCACTCCAGTTCAATAAATATAAATAGGATTCGGAAACACAGAAAATGCGTCTTCATGATTGATAAAACTCAGTGCAAATAATAAACATAAATTATTGGGGAAAAATTTTTTAGAACAAAACTGGGGATCACATTTCTGCTATTTAGTGTTTGTTTAAAAAAAAAAGCTAATTCCTCTGTTACTTAAGGTAATTTATTTGTGCTTCTTCACAAAACATTGGATTAGCTGTTAAATATATGGTACCTCTTTAGCCAAAGGTGTAAACTAGATTGTTTTGCAGGCTAAAAATCCTGTGGAGTAGCTGCAGATAAAAGAAACTTTTCTTCGTATATTTTCCACAGCAGGCAAGCAGATGTATCTCCAATCCCTATTTATTCGACAGAGTCCAAAGTTTGATCTGGAAAGCGAATTTCACGCCTTCCACTCCTAGTTTCACTAGCTGTGAAAACACACAGACCAACAAATCTTATTTGGGACAATATTTTGAAGTTCAACAGTAGTGTGTATCCAACAGCAAACGAGCCAAGGGTGATTTCTTTAGGCTGTTTCGCTCTTCCGACATCGTGAGTCCTTTTGGGAGTCTGCTATTCCCACTAGGCTATTCTCCTCCATTTAAATACCTCTCAAATATTGGAGAGCTGTAGTCCCATGGCTCTAGAGGAGTTGGGGAGTATCGAGTTCATCCTTGTCTGTCTTAACGAGGGATGGAGTGGTCCAAAGGATTCCCATGTCTTTTTGTAAGCACAATGACCACAAGATTACCCCTTGCGCCAGCCTCTTTAATTTAATTTAATTTAATTTAATTTAATTTAATTTCCAATTTATATACCGCCCTTCTCCCTCTTCAATGCTCATCCTTCTCTGCTGACATCTCTTCTTACCACTATCATTGTTGACAGGACAAGAAGCAACGGGTGGAAACCAGAAGCCAGAAACAACCCAGAATTAAAGAGGAATTTCCTGAAGGTGAGAACAATTAATCCGTGGAACAACTTGCCTCCAGAAGTTGTAGGTGCTCCATCACTAGAGGGGGCTGGACTAGAGGACCTCCAAGGTCCTTTCCAACTCCTGTTAATTCTTTATTCAGTCGTCTGATCCACAGTAGCTGGGGAATTCTGGGAGTTGAAGCCCACCCATCTTAAAATGGCCGAAACTGAGAAATACTGCTTTTAAAAGAAAGATAGGTCAATGATCTCGCCGTGTAGAAAGAAGACAGGTGAAGAGCTCACACCTTTTTGCCAAAGTCCTCACCCGCCATAATTTCCAAAACATTTCCTCCCAAGGATACACATTTTTGAAGAAGGCAGGATGCCCTGATCCTCTTTTCCCCTTGAAAATAATCTAATTTTAGCACGTGAGGAATCTGCATAATTTTACATCGTCGTTGTCTTTTTTTCCTGGATCCATTTCACTGCGTGGAATTTACGGTATGCTGGGAATCTTCTCTTGTATAAAAAGATGTTACAGATCGCTCCGTTCCTGGTCACTCCGGGAGCTAAGTTTTCAGCCTGGTGAAAAGGCACCATTGTTTCTTCACGAGCTGAGCTGCCGAAGGAATCGTCCACTTGTTACACGCACAAGGAAAATCCGTACCAGTTTCCTCCCTTACCAATGGAAGAACATTTCCAACACCCACCAAATTCCATACGTCCTTTGCCCCAGGAATTGCTGCAAATGAACGTCCAAGCAAAGAGCCCCCTCAAAAGTTTTCTGTAGTGTGCTTTCTCCCCCTCCCCTTTATATCAAAAATCCTCTTGATATAAAGACATCCAGCAATGATTGCTTGGAGAAGGGTTTTTTTAAAAAAAAAAAAATCTTGCAAAACTTTTATGTTGCTTGCTCCGTATTTCAGCTGGGCTTCGTCCTCCAGCTTGCTCTCTTGCTTGGTTAACACGATCCAAGAAGCCATTTTTCCTCTGTAACCTATTCACTTATCCCACTGCCCAAAGGGCTAATTTTCTCCCCCCCCCCTCAAGAAAATAATCCTTCCTCCAAGAGTCCATTCTGACCTGATCCAGACTGCAGGGTGTTTTTTTTTCCCCCTGAAACAACTGAGCCCCTGCGGTTTCTCGATGTCGTTTAACAGCATCTTCGGCACTTATACCAGAGTCCCGTTCTTGTTGTCGTATTTCAGGGGGGCTCGGGGGAAATTGAGGGTGGCGTATTCCGTTGCATTCTGCGACTGGAAGTTTTTCACCTCCTGGGATGAGCGTTCGCGGGGCTTGGCGAAGACCTGAATGTCGGCGTAATGCACGCTGCTTTCATCCAGCTTCATGTTCTTCGGCTTGCTCACCGTGGCGTAGACTGGGAACTCCGAGACGTCGTCGTAGACGGGGGCCACCTCAAGACCCTTGACACAGAGAGAGAGAGAGAGAGAAATCAAATCACTGAGGCTCAGGTCAAACTTTTAGGAATATGAAGTTTAAAAGCCAATTATTTATTTATTTATTTGTTTAAATTTCTATACCGCCCTTCTCCAAATAGGACTCAGGGCGGTGCACAGCCTAAGTAAAAACAAAACATACAAAATTTAAAAAACAGTATTAAAATAATTAGATATTCTGGCCGTAAATTAAAACAACCCAATTTAAAACCAATTTAAAATTTAGCTCAAGCCAGCCCAATTGGCGCTTGCTCTCCGTCCCTTAACAGGAGCACAAAATATTGGGTTAACTCTGCCCTCCAGGAAGGTGAGCTACGTAAAAAGATAATTTGCACCCCATAGGACAGACCTTTGGGATTAAATGAAACAATAGAAATTTTGGGGTCAGTTGTATTCGTAAGTACAGGACTATGTATAATCAGAGGTGGGCTGTTGGAAGTTCGCAGGGGTTCGGGAGAACCTCTAGCTAAGATTCTGTGCAGTTCGGAGAACCCACAAATCCTACTCCTCGCTGGCCCCGCCCACCCCACCCCACTCCTCCCAGGAGTCCCCATACGGCCCGTTTTGGATGCAGGTAAGTGCAGGACGTGCACAGAGGCTTGGGGAGGACGAAAAATGGGCCTACTGGAAGTTTGAGAAGGCCGCAAATGGGCTCATTTCCAGCCTCCAGAGGGCCTCCGGAGCCTGGGGAGGCCACTTTCGCCCTCCTGGAGGCTCAAGGAAAGCCTCCGGAGCCTGGGGAGGGCAAAAACAACCCACCCGCCATGGTTCAGGAGAACGACTAGGCCACGCCCACCATGGCCACACCCACCCAGCAACCGAACAAAGAACCCCTTGCTAAAATTTTTGAAGCCCACCCCTGCGTATAACCCCTGTAAGAAAGATTGAGAGCTGTTATATCTTCCTTTTCTCTCTTTTCTCTCCTTTCTTTCTCATTCGTTTCCTTACTCTTTTCTCACAAATTTTCTTTCCCTTTCCCTTCCAGGTAGCCCTCCCCACGAACACAATTGAGCCCCAAATTTCTGTTGCTAAGTGAGACACTTGTTAAGTGTAATTTTGCCCCATTTTACGACTTTTATGGCCATTGCTGTTAAGTCAATCAATGCAGCTGTTAATTTGGTCACACGGATGTTAAATAAATTTGGATTATCCATTGATTTTCCTTGTCCAGGTGATCACAAAAGGGGATCCCATGATCCCAGGACATTGTGGCCATCATAAATAGGAACCAATTGCTAATAAACAGTCTGAATTTTGATCACGATTGCAGTGGTCGTAAGTATGAAAAACGGTCGACAGTTGCTTTTTTTCAGTGCCGTTGTAATTTTGATCGGTTGCTATATAAATGTAAGTCAAGATTATCCGTATTTTCTTTTTCCTTCGAATGTTTTTATTCTGTAAATCATGGTTCAATAAAAAAATTAATTATGGAATAAAAAGGAAGTTCTCTCCCTAAGAAAGGAATTTATTTACCTTATTGATTTCTGGCGTCCGTAAACTCGGCTTACTGATCCTTGTATCTGTAGGGGAGAAAAAAGGTGATAATTGCTGAATTGACATCGCTTGGACCTCTGAAATCACGAAGCCTTGAATCTGAATAGAATGAGAAAACTCCGTGGCTGTTTTCATATTTAGGGAAATCAATTAAATCTTGGAAAAGTGGACAGCAGACTGAAATTTCCGCAGCTTACCTGGAGAAGAATATCTGTATTTAAATCCAGAATCATATCTAAGCTCCCTGGACCCAGAGATCTGAAACTAAGCATCTTGGGATTCAAAATTCCTGACCGAACTGTGCAAAATTATGTTGTGGGTTTGCCTTTTCAGAATGCAAGTTTTCAAGCCACATATTGGCGTTATTTTGCGTGAATGCAAAACTCCTAGCTAGCTGCTCATTTGTTTCTAAGTAAAAAGAAAAGAATTGGCCCCGAAACTAAAATTCTCAGGGTGAAATTAAACCATCCAAAAAAAAAAATAGAAAACCACTTCAAACAACAATTCACGGAGGTGGAGACGAATGTGATGGGTGATGCCATTGTCATTCATTCATTCATTCATTCATTCATTTATTTATTTATTTATTTATTTATTTATTTTTATATGCCGCCCTTCTCCGGAGACTCAGGGCGGCTTACAATGCGTTAAGCAATAGCCTTCATACTTTTGTATATTTTTATACAAAGTCAGCTTATTGCCCCCACAAACCGAGTCCTCAGCTGAGTGCCAACAACCTTCATTGTGCCCTTTGCAAATTTTTAACCCAATAGGCCCCCCCACCCCAACTCATCCCTTTGGTGTGCCGTTCCCATGAAGCCTCAAGGTGTCCTGGACTACAATGCCCATGTCAGTGTTCAGCCCAGCAGGATCCCAAGCAGAATTTTCTGATTGTTTCTTTGCAAACTCTCACCGAAGCTGTTTTGCAAGAATCAGTTTCCCCCAGGCAGGTTTTTTTTTTAATTTACTCTCAGGAAAAACGATGCCTAAGCGGAGAGGCTGAATTCAGATGTTTCTTCGGCCCGGAATATTGGACAGATCCCTGTCACGTCAGTCCAGCCACCTCCAACCTGTGGCTGTGATGATTTTCCTGCCTTGTTGCCATTTTATGCTGGCTTATCCAGACTCCCTGGGGCCTGTAAATGGGATAAATTAATAAATGCATCTGTATGGCTTACCTGGTTTTTCTTTGTCCCTCTTCAACAGCGAAGGGCAGTTGCTGTTTTCAGAAAAGAAGAGAAAGAGGCACGAATGAATTTTGAGAGGATTCAAATTCTGACAGCGGTTTCGTTACTGTTTTGCAAATAGCATTTGATCTATCGCCTGAAGAGGTGGCTCCGTGGCTAAGACACTTGAGATTGTCGATCAGAAGAGTCGGCAGTTCAGCGGTTCGAATCCCTAGTACAGGTCTCCTGGGTCGGCAGGGGGTTGGACTAGATGACCTCCAAGGTCCCTTCCAACTATGTTACTGCTATGTTACTGCTAGCCAAAAGGCCAAGAAGCGAATAACAAAACAGTGTGTGTGTATAGAGAATAGAATAGAGTAGAGTAGAGTAGAGTAGAGTAGAGTAGAGTAGAATAGAATAGAATAGAATAGAATAGAATAGAATAGAATAGAATAGAATAGAATAGAATAGAATAGAACAGAATAACTTTATTGTCACTTTGAATGTACACTAATTGGCATACATTAAAAATGAAATTTCATTGCACACAGCTCTCAAAAGGGTCAGCACCAATTTTACACTACATAAACATGGCAAGATAAATAAGTAAGTAAGTAAATAAATAAATAAATAAATATAAAATTATTTATAAAGGTAAAGGTTTCCTTCACACATGCGTTCCAGTCGTTCCCGACTCTAGGGGGCGGTGCTCATCTCCGTTTCAAAGCCAAAGAGCCAGCGCTGTCCGAAGAAGACGTCTCCGTGGTCATGTGGCCGGCATGACTCAACGCCAAAGGCACACGGAACGCTGTTCCCTTCCCACCAAAGGTGGTCCCTATTTTTCTACTTGCATTTTTTAACGTACTTTCAAACTGCTAGGTTGTGCAGAAGCTGGGACAAGTCACGGGAGCTCACCCCATTATGCTGCACGAAGGATTCGAACCGCTGAACTGCCGACCTTCCGATCGACAAGCTCAGCGTCTTAGCCACTGAGCCACCGCGTCCCTTAAAATTATGTATATAACCACGCATATTATATGACACAGAGAAACAACACAGCCTAGTCCGGATGTATACATGTCCATGGCGAGAAAAATGAATCTTGCGAGTTGACTATATATATATATATGAAATTGAACTAATTTAGCCATGCTGCGAAGTGGGGAAATTCTCCTGCCTGTCCTTCAAATCTTCCCCTTCCTCTTTTGGGGGTTTGCTACCACTGCCCCACCTTTTACAACATTCGGTCTCTCTACATTATGGAGTCCTGGGAGCAGCTTGGATGACAAGGAGTGGCTTTCTGAATACTTTTTGCCTGTTGAGTTTCACATTCAATTCCATGTCAGTTTCCCAGCAACAAGAAAAGGAGATTTTTTTTTTTTAAGAAAAAAAAAGAAAAAGAAAAAAAGAATAGAGGTCTGAAAACTTGCACCGTAAGACATGAAAGAATGCAGGGAATTCCCCTCCTTGGTCTATTTAGCCCAAACCGGTCGGTCCTTTCTGAGAGACGGCCATGCCTTTAAAACGGGATAGTTTTAAAATACAATACTTTTTAAAAACATGTCCTGCTTGCTCCTTCTTGTTGGTGGTGCTGCTGTCAGGGACCCCAAAGTAGCAACCAGTAGTTGTTTAGGGGGGGTGGGGTCTTTTAAAATCTCCCCCTCCCGTAGCAGGGGAGGCTCTGAACTTCCTTGCCAAAGCGGGGCATTCAAGCTCTGCCTTCAATCTCCCCGTTGGCATCATCGCCACCGTCTCCGTGGCCTGGCAAAGGTTTTGAACATGAGAAGGTACTCGAAAATGATTGGGCTCCTTCAAGAGGTTGGAGCAACCTGAACTTCCGCCACTTACGGAAAGCCACAGAGGGATGTTGAGGGGGGGGGGGAGAATGGTGGGAGGGGGGGTGGCTGTGGCCAGGGGTTGTCTTCAAAAATTTTAGCAAGGGGTTCTCTGCCCGGTAGCTGGGTGGGTGTGGCCTAGTCGGCCTCCTGCACCATGGCGGCAGGGGGGGCACGTTTTTGCCCTCCCCAGGCTCTGGAGGCTTTCCTCAAGACTCCGGGAGGGTGAAAACGGCCTCCCCAGGCTCCAAAGGGCCTCCGGAGCCTGGGGAGGCCTTTTTCACCCTCCCGGAGTCTTGAGGAAAGCCTCCAGAGCCTGGGGAGGGCAAAAACGCGCCCCCCCACCCCCCGCCATGGTGCAGGAGGACGACTAGGCCACAGGTCCGTTTCTGGTCTTCCCGCACTTCCAGTAGGCCCGTTTTTGGCCCTCCCCGAGCCTCCGCGCACACCCTGCACTTCCCTGCATCCAAAATTGGCCACGTGGGGACTCCTGGGAGGGGTGGGGAGGGGTGGGCGGGGCCAGACAGGAGTGGGATTTGGGGGTTCTCCGAACTGCACAGAATCTTAGCTAGAGGTTCTCCCGAACCCCTGAGAACCCAACCCTGGCTGTGGCGGACTCCCCCATCCCCACCCTCCTTTCTCCGTAAAATGCCAAGGGCAGCTGGGCAGCGAGTCAAAACAGCAACTGGATGACCTTCTGCTGAACAGACACTCAGTTCTAGTCTTGGTAGCCGCAACCCCCCACCTTCATGAAAGGAGGACAAGGGGGGGGGATATCCAGAGACGCAGCAACCATCAAACCCATCATGCTCAGACGTCCTAAAGGGACCCTCCCCCTTTTTTTCAACGCTCCAAGCAAGGAGAAGGATCTCCTCTAAATAAGATGAGCTGTTCTGCAGCTTTCTTTGGTGGTGGGGAATTCAAGACCCTCCCCGCCCCATTCTGTCCCCTTCCAGGGACATCTCCCTCCCCCCTGCAGGGAAGGGGGGTCCCTGGGCTGGCTAAGAAGCCCCTGCAGCCCCTTTCATCTCCCCTGAAAGACAAAAGAACCTGTTGCCCTTTTAGGAACAGGGAACAGCAAGGGAGGCCAATGCCAAGACTGCCTTAAATAGCTCGCCTCTTGAATCGAGTGGGGCATAATCATTGGCGCTCCATCGTTGGCATCTTGGGCAAAGAATGAAAAGGGCCCAGATCGCTTTTCCAGATCGCTTTTCTCTTTGTAGGGGAGCGAAAGAAATAGATGGCAGAGGCTGGCCCCCGTTCAGCCCCACCGCCTCAAATAGATCCTTTCCCCAACCTCCGCAGCTGGAAGACGGCGTGGACTCCAAGTCCCAGAATTCCCCAGCCAGCTGTGTTGCTAGAGAATTCTGGGAGTTGAAGTCAGCGCCCATCTTCAAGCTGCGGAGGTTAAGAAACTCCGTTCTAGGTCACTGTTCAATCTTGGGGATATATACCCCACGTAAGAAGAAACCCCCAAAATTCAACATTGAGCTTGATGTATGAATTTAGTAAATAAATATTGTTTCGAACGAAGTCTCATTATATATTTTTTCGTCATCTTCAGGCTGGTGTTTTCGGCTTCGTGCTTCTAGGAGCAAAAATGTTGCATTGCTCCTAGAAGCACATTGTCACATTGCTCCTAGAAGTACGAAGCCGAAAACACCAGCCTGAAGATGACGAATGAGACTTCATTGAAACGTTGCCAAGACACCTCCAATTTTACGCGGGAGAAAACCTGAATAACCAAAGACCTACACACACACACACACAGTGATTTGGGGCAATTCTTGATAGGAGGTGAGGGCTGAATTAGGACTAAGGAAAATATTGTCATCTTGTGGGGGGGCTCCAAATGGGCATATAGGAAGGAGGGAAGAGATCATGCTCCCCCACCAGCCAAGATTAATTGCCAGAATTAAACCCCTCTCCCCAATCAGTGCGACACTTCCTTGCATCTCCACTAGGTGACGCTGTTTCCTCCGATTTGGCCCCAGCAGCTGGATTGCCTTTTCCATGAAGCTAAAAAGCAAAGCGGAGTTTCCAGTCCGCTTTTCCCAGAAAAAATGATCTGCTAGAAAGCAAAGGGAATTGGCCCAGGATCAGGGGGTGCAGGACTTTAGGAGACACCCCCGAACCCCCCCAAAATAAAAAAAATAGAGAGAGTCTTAAAGCAGGGGTGTCCAAACTTGGGAACTTTTAAGACTTATGGACTTCACCTCCCAGAATTCCCCAGCCAGCAGGTAGCTGCTTTAAGATGTGTGTGGACTTCAACTCCCAGAATTCCTTGCTGGTTGGGGAATTCTGGGAGTTGAAGTCCACAAGTCTTAAAAGTTCTCAAGGTTGGAGACTCCTGGGGTCCAGAAGCTAAAATCCCAAATTCCACCGGGGGGGGGGGGGGAGGAGGGAGACTAGAAGGGAGTAACCCCCACCCCTTCAAGCCCCAAGAGAGCGTCTGTGTTTGTGTGTGTGTTTTTTTGTGAGTGTGTGTGTATGTGTGTGTTTGTCTCTGTGTGTGTGTATTTGTGTGTGTGTGTTTGGGGTGTGGGGGTGGGGGGGGTGGGGGTGTTGGGGTATGTGGTTTGTGTTTGTTTGTGTGTTTGTATGTGTGTGTGTGTTTCTGTTTGTGTGTGTGTTTGGGGTGTTTGTGAGTGTTTGTGTGTGTGTATTTGTTATTTGTGTATGTGTGTTCTGTGTGTTTATCTCTGTGTGGTTTGGGGGTGTTTGTGTTTGTGTGTGTTTGTCTTGTCTGTCTGTCTTGTGTTTGGGTGTTTGTGTTTGTCTGTGTGTGTTTCTGTTTGTGTGTATGTTTTGTGTATGTTTTGTGTGTTTGTGTGTTCATTTGTGTGTGTGTGTTTGTGTGTGTGTGTGTTTGGGTGTTCGTGTGTGTTTGTGTGTGTTTATCTGTGTGTGTGTTTGGGGTGTGTGGGTTTGTGTGTGTGTGCATTTCTGTTTGTTTGTGTGTGTGTTTGTGTGTTTGTGTGTGTTTGTGTGTGTATTTGTTGTTTGTGTGTATGTGTTCTGTGTGTTTAGCCGTGCCGTGCTGTTTGGGGTGTTTTGTGTGTGTCTGTGTGTGTATTTGTTGTTTGTGTGGTGTGTGAACTGTGTGCCCATCTGTGTGTGGTTTGAGAGTATGTGTTTGTCTGTGTTTGTCTGTGTGTGTGCATTGGGGTGTTTGTGAGTGTGGGGTGTGTAGGGTTATTTGGGGGGGGGTGGTTCTGTGTGTTTATTACCGGTGTGTGTTTGGGGGGGTTTTGTGGCGGTGTGTGCATTCTATTTGTTTTGTGTGTGTTGTTTCTTTGTGTGTGTGTGTTTTTGTCTGTGTGTGTGTTTGGGGTGTTCGGTGTGTTTGTGTGTGTTATCTGTGTGTGTGTTTGGGCTGTGGGTTTGTGTGTGTGTGCATTTCTATTTTTTGTGTGGTGTGCGGTTCAGGAGGGTGTGTTGTGTGTGTTGTGTGGTGCCCGGGAGCCGCGCCAGCTGAGCCGAGAGCCGCTCCCAGAAACCTCTTCCTTCCCCCTCCCTCTCCCCCAGGGCTCTGGGAACACAAAGCCCATCCTCCGCGGCCCCAGCGAGAGAAGCCCCCCCTCCTCCCTCCCTCCCCCAGCGCTCTGTGCATGGGCAGAGTTGCCTGGGGGGAAGGGGGCGGAGGGGGGGGGCTCTTCCCCGCGGACTCACCGGCCGGCGCATCATCCGCAGCGGTTCCCCTTGGCGGTGGCCGCCGCTTTCCTGGTCCCGGCTCGGCCCCGGGATGGCACCCTGCGCGGGCCCAGCAGGAGGAGCGGAGGAGGACGAGGCGGAGGCGGAGGTGTTCCGGGTTTCCAGGCGCCCTCTGCTGGCGGCGCGCCGGAGGCGCGGGGGGCCGGGGCTCGGCCGGGGGCGGCGGCCAGGAGGGGCGTTTCCCCCCCCCCACTTTTCGGCCCCCGCGGATCCCTCATCCCATCCTGCCGATCGCTTCTCGGCTCCATCAGCCACAGCCTTTCCGCTCCCATCGTCCACAACCTTTTGCTTCCAGCATCCTCATCCTGCCCCATCATCCCACAGCCTTTCCACTCCCAGCATTCTGCCCCATCATCCACAACCTTTCCACTCCCAACATTCTGCCCCATCATCCACAACCTTTCCATTCCCATCAACCACAACCTTTTCGCTTCCAGCATTCATCCTGCCCCATCATCCACAACCTTTCCATTCCCATCATGCACAACCTTTCCACTCCCAGCATCCCCCTCCTGCCCCATCATCCACAACCTTTATGCTCCCAAGATCCCTACCCTGCGCCATCATCCCCAATCTTTCCATTCCCATCATGCACAACTTTTCCACTTCCAGCATTCTGCCCCATCGTGCACAACCTTTCCACTCCCAACATCCCCCTCCTGCCCCATCATCCACAACCTTTTTGCTTTCAGCATCCTCATCCTGCCCCATCATCCACAACCTTTCGGTTTCCAGCATCCTCATCCTGCCCCATCATCCACAACCTTTCCACTCCCAGCATTCTGCCCCATCATCCACAGCTTCTATGCTCCCAACATCCCCACCCTGCCCCATCATCCACAACCTTTCCATTCCCATCAACCACAACCTTTCCACTTCCATCATGCCGTCCTCCTCATCCTGCCCCATCATCCCCAGTCATTCCAGTCCCATCATCCACAACCTTTAAGCTGTCACAAGGAAAGAGCCGGGAGGCCTTCTCCACCCAGAAAGTCCCCACTGGGGAGCTCATTTGGGGCCGTGCCAGGGCCAGGGTGACAGCCCCAATGCCGCCATTGAAGCTGTGTGGCTTTGGAGGCGCTGTGATGGCCGCCATTTTGACTTTTTTGCCCCACTTTCCATTTTAGGGACCCCCGTGCTGCTGGCACACTCCCCAGAAAGACGCTCTACCCATTGGGACGGGCATAAATACATTTTCTAAGTGGGGAGGGGGAACAGAGGGTTTTTTTGGGGGGGGTACACGGCTTTTCACCACCAGCAGATCTTCCTGGTGGCTTCCTTCCAGATCCCTGGAGATCCTCTCCTACACTCCCCACCCACCCCAGATCCCCAAAGAAAGCAGAAAAACAGGACATCCAACAGGAAAGGCTGCGTTTTGCAGGACGGGGGGGGGGAGCAGCCCTGTTGGATTGCGGCTCCCTACATTACGCGCAGCTGTTAAATGGGGAGGGGGCAACCCTTCCGAGAACAGCAGCAACAGGTGGACCTCTGAGCCATCACCCCCCCCCCACCCCAACCCTGGAAAGGAGGTCCAGATGCCAGGCACCCAGCCTGTCCATCACCTCCGATCATTTGGCAGGCGGCGGAGAGGTGGAAAGAGAGAGATTGACACCTGTCAGGGTGTTTTCTTTAATGAAAACCCTTTGCTAAGAGGAGGGGGCAACGGCCAGGTGGACGAAACCTCAGAGGAGACGTTCAAAAATGCTTATATCCCACCCTCCTCCCACCCTCTGGAACGGGTCTCCCACCTGGCTGGGGAATTCTGGGAGTTGAGGTCCGCCAGGTTAAAGTTGCCAAGGTTGGAGACCCCTTCTCTGGAACAATCGTGCCCCCCCCCAGGTGAGATCCGCACCCATCCCCACGGCCTTCGGAAAGGGCCTGAAGACTTAGCTCGGCCAACTGGCTTGGGACCCCGATGGAGCCGTATTATTCTGGGGTGGGGGTTAACGGAGTTGGAAGGGACCTTGTAGGTCATCTAGTCCAACCCCCGCCCAAGCAGGAGACCCTACTCCATTTCTGACTGATGGCAGTCCAATCTCTTCTTGAAAGCTCCAAAGCTCCAGTGTGATGATGCTCCAGTGGCAAGGTGTTCCATAGGTTGATTGTTCTCCCTGTCAGGAAATTTCCTCCTTATTTCTAGGTTGAATCTCTCCACCTCATCCCCTGTACGTCATTCACCTTTCCTGGCCGCCTTGGTCAATTTTTATTATTATTATTATTATTATTATTATTATTATTATTATTATTATTATTTTAATTTGTATACCGCCCTTCTCCCAGAAGGGACTCAGGGCGGTGAACAGCCAAAATTAAAAATACATACAATACAAAAGTTAAGATAATTAAAAAGAATTAAATCATTGGCTTCCCAATTTAAAACCCCCAAGTCTATAAAATAAAGTATAAAATTTTAAACCAATTTGAGTGTTTAGTAATAGTAATACTGCTACCATTTATTATTTTAAGGTTTTATAATGGGGATTGATTGAGTGATTGATTGATTGCCCCTACAGATATTTCTCTCTCTAGGCACGCTGAGAATATATCTGCTGAACAAAACTCCTCACTGGCGACAGGAAAGGCATCCGGCCATTAAAATGCTCTGCTCCATTCAGTTGCCCAGACTTCACCCTGCAAGGGATTATGGGGTTGTTAAATGATGATGATGATGATGATGATGATGATGATTGATTGCCTCTAGGCAAGAAGGGCGGCATAGAAGTTTAATCAGCGGGAGGCTCTGCACATGCAAAGAAGCGTTGCGCGCCCACGAGCGAACCGGTAGCGAACAAAATTTAAACCCACTGCTGCCCCAGACCCACAATGCAAGCATGTCCTGGAGGGGGTCATGTGATCCCCCCCTTTTTTTAAAATTTGATTTATATGCCGCCCTTCTCTGGAGATTCAGGGCGGCTTGCAATGCGTTAAGCAATAGCCTTCATCCTTTTGTATATTTTATACAAAGTCAGCTTATTGCCCCCACAATCTGGGTCCTCAATTTACCTACCTTAGAAAGGATGGAAGGCTGAGTCAACCTTGAGCCTTGGCGAGATTCGAACTTACAGTAATTGCAGGCAGCTGGTCTTAATAACAGGGTGCTTTAGACCACTGTACTACCAAGGTCGCAAGGCTTTTGCGACCTCCTGCCGAGCAATGTCCATTGGGAAACCCGATTCGCTTAACAACCGGGTTCCTAATTTAAGAACCGCAGTCATTCACTTAACAAAGGTGCCCCCACCCCCAAACAAACTCAGAAAACTCGCTAACTAACTAAATTAACTAACTGAAGTAACAAATTTCTCAGCAGGATAAATTTTTAGTTTCAATCGTGGTTTTGTGAGTGCAGGACAGCCTGTATGGTGATTTTTATACAGCTGGAGCTGGACAGGAAAATGCAAAAAAAACCCAACAACCCACATTTTGCAAGGCTGCTCATATAGGTCCCGTCCACCCTCTGAGTTTGTGTCCCTGGAGTAGCTTTTCACTTGAGTGCAGAAACAAAAAAGCTTTCTCAACAATCCTGTTTCCCCTCCCTGTCCTGCCCTCCCCTGTGCCACCAAGCCAGTCTTGGCTGCCTGTTCACATTCCCTTTTCATAACACGTCTGTGGGCACAAAAGAGCACCCACTTAAGAGTGCCCTCGGGTGTGTTTTTGTGTGTGTTTTTTTTTTTTTTGTGCTTTCCTGATCAAATCCAGCCGGTGTGCGGGCATCCAAAGGTAAGACCTGCGTTTTAGTAGGGAGCAGGGGGGGGGATGGAGGCAAGGGGGGTCCATGTGGGAGATGAGGGGTCAGCCATCGTTGGGCGCCAGACGGGAGAGGGCACCATGCCAAGCCGTGGAAGATCAGATCAGAGGAATTTCTGGACCTCCAGAAAGATTTGGGTCCTCGGGGAAAGCGAAGTCCAATTTACGGCGAATAGATTAACCGGTGGAGCAAATGTTTAAGCGCTGTCCCAAATGCCTTTCTTAGGAACAACACGTGGAATGTTAACTAACGGACAGAGGTCCAAATTCTTGCTCCTGTAATTCATTTTATATTTTATATTTATATTTTATTAAATTTCTATACCGCCCTTCTCCCGAAGGACTCAGGGCGGTGAACAGCCAGAAGATAAAACACAGAGATACAAAAATTTAAAATAGATTAAAAACGAATTAAATAATTTGGCTGAATTTAAAAATACCCCACAATTTAAACCGATTAAAATTTGTATTTAAAATTCATTGCTTAGCGATCCAATTTCCTTGTCTCTCCAATTTGCCTCTGCCAAGATTTTGTCAGGACAAACCTGGAAAATCTCGTGCGTTGCTCCTGGAATCAAAGGCAATGAGGGTGACCTGAATAATTTATAAAACTTGTGAAAACCATTTGCGGGTCCGATGGCCGGCAGGAAATGAACGTTTTTCGGAAGATGCTCCCATGATTAGAGAGGTCCATTCGGCGTTGCACTTCACTCCCTGTCCAGAAAATCCAAAAGTGGACAAGCTAGCTTTAAAAAAAAATTGTTAAAAAAAAACACACACACACACAAATATAATTAGAATTCCGCACTGCAGACAGGTTTCACGCAGCCGGAGTTGTTATTGCAGCGAGCTTTCCGAATTATGTGGGTCAGCGGCTGCGACTCAAAATTGTGCTTTCTTTTCGGTTGTGGCTTTAGGGCTGGCTGTTTCTCATCGCACTGAAACACAAACAAGCTGTGAGTTGGACGGGCTCTCCAGCCAAAGAATGTTTTTTTTTTCTCCCCAGTGAAAATACGCCGGTGGTCTTTGAATCCCCATAAACATCAAACCCCAAGTCGTTCCAAAAAAAAATTGGGTCTGTGGTTGCAATTGGCTCGATCACGGAGAGAAAACCCAGATCACAATTCGGTTTACGGAGGCCCCCAAGAACACGATTCCCCACAATTATGGACTCCTCAGCTTTCGACCATTCGTTTCGTGGCCATTTGAAGTCAGAACGGCGTTGAAAAAAGTGATTTATGACCATTTTTCATACTTAACAACTGTGGCAAGAAAGGTCGTAAGATAGGACAAAATTGACTTAACAGCTGTCTCGCTCAACACCAGTAATTTTGGGCTCAGTTGTGGTCATAAATCGAGGATTATCTGTATGTCTAACACAAGTTGCACAACTGTGCCTACTGTACATGGTCCCTTCTATCTGCAGGGGCAGCTATGCTAACCAAAGACTGCAGGGTAAACCATCATATAAGAGCCTTGGTGGCGCAGCAGACTAAAGCTCTGTTAAGTAACACCAGCTGCCTGCAATTACTGCAAGTTCAAATCTCACCAGGCTCAAGGTTGACTCAGTCTTCCATCCTTTCGAGGTAGGTAAATTGAGGATCCGGATTGTGGGGGCAATAAGCTGACTTTGTATAAAAAAGAACACCGCTTAGGAGGGGGGGCGAAATCCATACTAAGCAGGTATATACAAAAGTATGAAGGCTATTGCTTAATGCATTGTAAGCCGCCCTGAGTCTCTGGAGAAGGGCGGCATATAAATCAAACCAATAAATAAATAAATAATAAATAAATAAATACATCTGAATGGCTTGACTCCTGGCTTTTTGGTCTTCAAGGAACGGTGGTTTGCAATGGTTTAGAAATGTTTAAATCAGGACTTGTAGTTGTAAGAGAAACAACAGGCCATGGTTTGGGCATAATACTTTCTTAAAACTTCTTTATGAACTCTGAAACTCTTCAATTGAAGCAGGGAACTGCAAACTTGCTAGCCAAATTTTAGCCTAGCGGGCCGCACAAATCTAATTTGTAACCCTAATGATTTCAATGGATTGGCTAAAGGTAATCAATGATGAGTAATGCAAATATTATGCAGCTTATCAAACTTCATTGTTAATGGATAACCATTTGTCTGAAGTGATGTAGGGTTTCCTGCCTAAGCGGGGGGTTGGACTAGAAGACCTCCAAGGTCCCTTCCAACTCTGTTATTCTATTCTATTCTATTCTATTCTATTCTATTCTATTCTATTCTATTCCATTCCATTCCATTCCATTCCATTCCATTCCATTCCATTCGAGACAGGAAAATTTGCTTTATGTCAGTATGATGGGAAAAGTTGATTGGATGAAAACTTTAGCTAAGTAATCTAGAGTTAAATGAACGTGGGATTTTTTTTGACTCTGCGTTGAACTATTTGCATTTATTTGTTTACTTACTTTCCTCTCCCAAGTTATGATTCATCAATAGTTCTGAAAGCAGGCTCTTTGCTTTATTTATTTATTATTTTAAAATCTCATTTAATCATCAACGGATAAGTAAAAGAAGCTAAGAACAAAAGAAAGGGTGGTAAATAAAGCTTTACAGAATTCCGAAATAAAAAGGGCCGATCATTTGAAAATGGAAGGAATTACGAAGGGTAGTTAAACTAACAAGGTGGCTGATTAATTCTTTGGTAAAGAAAGTAAGGTTTAATCATTTTGAGACTGTCTTAACGCCAGCGACATTGTGAGAGCCATCTTCTCCAATCTACTGGTCTTCCAAATGCTTTGGATCACAACTCCCATCAGCCTAGCCCATTGGCAGAAAAAAATGGTAGGAATTATGGAACCCCTTCAAAATGAAAAAAAAAAACCCGAAAAGGAATCCGGTTTACCCATATCACAGGTTTCAAACTGGTGCAGTGGCCTTTACTGTCTTCCATCCTAATCCTGGGAATTATATTTCGATGAAAGAAGGGTTGGAAGACATCTGGAAAGATAAGCTGTAGCTCTGAAGACCTGGTGGGAGAAGCTTCTTGGAATGAAAGCCCTAGATATTTGGGGAGGAGGAGGAGAAGAAGAGGCCAAGGAGACCAACTGGACATGACCTTTTTCAGACCACTTCCAGACTCACCTACTCAAACTGACCAAAATTAGGTCATCCTAGAAGGATGTTTTAGGGATCTGAGATCTCTCCTGAACCTCCTTCTTTCCTTTCAGGTTGTCCTTGGCAGGTGACTTCCACCTCGTTGACTTTGGCCTTCAGTTGCTTCCCCGTCCGCCGGACCTCAACGCTCAGGATGCCATCGTGGGTCACGGTGGCTTTGACCGACAAAGGATCGACATCCAAGGGAAGGATGTAGGTCCGAGTGAATTCACGGGAGATGAATCCATGTCGGTCGACCTTCTGAGGATGCTGGGCCGTCACCTCCAGGAGGTTGTCCACGGTGCGGACAGCGATTTCATCGGGGGTGAACTGGCAGACGTCAAGGAAAACCTGGAATTTGTGTTCATTGAGGGTGACCTCTGAAATCCCTCGTTCCAGCTGTTTGTTGATCCGGGGCCTGATATAGTAACCGTGGTACAAAGTTGGTGCCAGAATATCTCCAGGGGAAAGGCCTAGAAGAAACAAGGGTGGTGGCTTAACATATTTGATGGTTTATAAGAGGTCCTTGGGGGGGGTCTCTGAACTTGGTTGTTTCCTTGGAGACGTTTCATGACCCAGCTAGGGAACATTATCAGTTAGTGCATGATGTTTGGGTTGTGAAAAATCTGCAAGAAAACAACCAAGCTCAGAGAGCATCAAGGACCCTGAGCTACAAAAATTCTCTTCGATGGATTATGGTTTGTTTTTTTTATTTTATGGCTGAAAAAGCAGGAGGGGGTCGCGGTAAGAGAAAACAATTTTGAGCAGAGGAAGGAACCTGTGAGAAAAAGCAGAGGGTTTTAATTCCCGCAGATTAGAAGCAGCGGTATGAAATTGTACGAAAGCGGTATGAAAGAAGAAGGGGTCAATTTATTTTCTAAAGCACCTGAAGGCAGGACAAGAAGCAATGGGTGGAAACTAAACAAGGAGAGGAGCAACCTGGAATTAAGGAGAAACTTCCTAACAGTGAGGACAATTAACCAGTGGAACAGCTTGCCACCAGAAATTGTGGGCGCTCCATCACAAGAGAGGAAGAAAGAAGAAAAATAGACAATCACTTATCTGAAGCTGGAGTAGAAGACCTCCAAGGTCCCTTCCAGCTCTATTCTGATTGATTGATTGATTGATTGATTGATTGAAACCGACCCCCAGCTCGTGACTTGCTCCCCCAAGCCCACCGTTGCTTCCAACAGCTAAGCAAGATATTTTTCAGAAGGCCGGTCCTTGGTTTTTAAAAACCCACAAAGCCTGAAGGCTGGAATGGATCCCATGGCATTCAAAACCGCTGAAAAGCCATGGTCCTCTTCCGATAGCGTCAAAAGGGCTGCTGGTGGAGAAGACGGATTCTTCCTTGGAGGAGAAATCACAGCTCCGTTGCTGAGCATGTCTCGAGTCCCTTCCTGGCTTGTCTTACTCCAGATGCAGCTTGGCAGAGCTGAGGAAGGACCCCACCGGGGGGTTGTGGGGGGCTGCTGGGGGTTCACAGGGGTTTGGGAGAACCTCTAGCTAAGATTCTGTGCAGTTCGGAGAACCCCCAAATCCCACTCCTGGGTGCCCCTGCCCACCTCTCCCCGGAGTCCCCATACGGCCTGTTTTGGATGCAGGTAAGTGCAGGGTTCTCGGGGGGGGGGGGGGGGAAAAAAATCCCCCACTGGAAGTTCGAGAAGGCTTTTGGGCCCGTTTCCGGCCTCCAGAGGGCCTCCGGAGCCTGGGGAGGCCGTTTTCACCCTCCCGGAGGCTCAAGAAAAGCCTCCGAAGCCCGGGGAGGGCAAAAACACGCCTCCTCCACACTGTGGTGCAGGAGGCCAATTAGGCCACGCCCACCATGGCCACACCCACCCAGCAACCGGGCAAAGAACCCCTTGCTAAAATCTTTGAAGCCCACCCCTGGTCCCTACCAGGTGCCAAGAAAGACCTCCACTGCCAATAAAGCCGCCTTCTAATGGCTTTGCTTTGGGGGGTCTCCAGGGAGAGGGCAGCCCCATCTCTCTCTCTCTCCCACCCTGCAGAGCCCCACTCTCTTCGGCCTCCCCGTCTCCCACTTCTCCCAGTTTCTCTTCCCCAAGTGGGCTCCATCCTGGTTATGTCGGGAGACCCTGCCTGGCACAATTAGCCGGGCCACAAAGATATTACCCCCCCCCCTCCTTGTGCAAGACAGTTGTTCCACCGGTTCATGCCAACAGCTCCACCCCCTGCAGGCTGCCCAACGGGGCTGGGAAGGGGGGGGTGGCGGAGTTGATGGCTGCCTCTGCATTCCTTCCAGGGGCGTTTCAGCCTCGCGTGCCAGCTGGGCTTTTCAGCGCTTAAGTGGGCTTCCCAAAGTCTCCGGCGGTTTTTTTTTTCTCCAAAAGCTCCCTCTTCGTGCCAGCCGCCTGCATTCCACCAGCTCTGTTTGTGTGCCAGGGAGGGGAAGGACGGGCAGGGAAGGAGGGAGGACCAGGCAGAAACATCTCCTTGTCTGCAGCCAGATGGAGATTATTATTAGCTTCTCACCAAGGAGAAATCCAAATCTTTTGCAACCTTATCTTCATCACCCTCGTGCTTTCAGAGGACTTATTTTCCTTTGTCCTTTATTCACTTTTTTTTTTTTTAATTTGATTTATATGCCGCCCTTCTCCGGAGACTCAGGGCGGCTTGCAATGCGCTAAGCAATAGCCTTCATCCTTTTGTATATTTATACAAAGTCAGCTTATTGCCCCCACAACTGGGTCCTCAATTTACCCACCTTAGAAAGGATGGAAGACTGAGTCAACCTTGAGCCTGGCGAGATTCGAACCTGCAGTAATTGCAGGCAGCTGGTCTTAATAACAGGGTGCTTTAGACCACTGTACTACCAAGGCTCATTGTTCCTTTGTTCCTCTTTCTATCTTTCTTTTTTTTTTTACTATATCGTGAGCTTCCCAGATTTGTTCAGAGTTGGGTGGCAGCTAAATCGAGTCATTAAAAGCAATCTCTCTATAATTAAAGAATTGAGTCTTCGGAGAAGGGCGGCATATAAATCAAATTTAAAAAAAAAAAAAAGAATGCTGCCACCAGCATCCAAATGAACCACCGAAAGGCAGGCTGGCAAGCAACTTTCCAGACCTCAGGAATTCAACCGAGAGCCACAAAGCGGGGACTTCTCTCGCCTTCCTCTAGAAGCGGAAGAAAAATGGCCAGCCGTCGGAAAGATTTTCATTCGGGTCTCTCTGCCTTGAGCTCGATGGCCTCAAGGGAACCCTTCCAACTTTCAAGATTCAAGGCAAAGCTAAGCTTCTCCTTGGAAAGAACTCTTTTTGTCTTTGCGAAGCTTTGGGGCAGGAGAGGCAGGGAGGATAGTAACAGTAACGGAGTTCTAAGGAACCTTGGAGATCATCTAGTCTAACCCTCTGCTCACCCAGGAGATCTGTACTAGGGATTCGAACCGCCGAACTGCGGACCTTTCTGATCGACCAGCTCCATCGATCAGAAAGTTCCCTGTAATATAATAAACTTCCCTATCCGATGAGTCTGAATAAAACGCAACCAGCAGCATGATAAAAAAAAAATACTACAAACCTCACAGCAAAGAAGGAACTTTTAAGTTGTGCCCGAATCATCTACGAAACTGAGTTGCTTCTGGACAACTGACACACCTTACAAGGCTGGGATCTCCAGAATGAAGTGTCATTCCCCCACCTCCCCCCAAAATGGTCCCTCTCCACTCCTCACCCAGCATTGACGGTGGGTAGGATGCTCAGCGGGGCTCCCTCCAAGAAAATTAACCCAAACTAATCCGGACGGTCCTCCTTCCCAAACACAGGATCTTCCAAGTCTCCGTAAGGGTGGTTACTGATCCAAATATGGTCTCCCTCTTTCCATCTACACAACCACACAACCAAAGTCTGGGAAAGATCAGGCTCCAGCCATGCAAGGCTCACGATGCACTTTTTAGCACACTGAAGTGGGGAAGGGGGAAAAAATGCCCCCCAGATTAACTATTCCAGGAAGGTCCTTCCATCCCAGAGCAGGAAACATCTGAAACCTGCAACCTGGAAAAGTGGGGTGGGGGGGGATGTCCCTGCCCGTCTTACCTTCTCCAAAATTCTGGTCGTAAATCTTGCTGGGGTTGGCGAACTCGCATTCGGGGCTCATGGGGTAGGCGTGGGGCAGGCTGTGCTGCTGAGCCATGGTGGGGAAACTGTCTTGATATGTTCGCTTGTCCAACGCCTTCCTTTGGGAAGCTTGCAGCCGGCCGGCTGGCTGGCTGGCTTGGACACTTGGATCAAGCAAATTCCACCGGGGTGGGGTGGGGGAAGAGGAAGCGATAAAAGATGGACCGAAATAGGCAAGCGGCTGCTTTGCTGAGCCCCCAGGGAGGGCCAGATGCTCATGGCTCTGAAACCCCCCCCCCAAGTCCCAGTCAGCTGGGACTCAGGAGGCAGAGAATAGATGGAGACGGGGCCAGTCAAAATGTTTACTACCGGTTCTTCGAACTACTCAAAATTTCCGCTACCGGTTCGTCAGAACCTGCTGAAACCCACCTCTGCTTGGGCGGAGGGTTGGACTAGATGACCTACAAGGTCCCTTCCAACTCTGTTAATCTAATCTAATCCAATGTTTAAACTGTGTGGGTTTTACCCTGTTTCCCCCAAAATAAGACACCCCCTGATAATAAGCCCAATCGGGCTTTTGAGCGCATGGCAATAAGGCCAAGCATTTATTTCAGGGTTAAAAAAAAATATAAGACAGGGTCTTATTTTCGGGGAAACACAGTAACAGGTACTGATGTTCAGAAACCAGAAACCTCCTGCACATCTTTTCGGGTAGCAAATGCCCCTTGTTTGCACACAGCGAAATCGGAGATTGGAGCCTGTCTGTCTACTTTGCCGCTGAAGCCGCTGCCTCTGCCCCATTTCCTCCGCCCTAGAGATCAGACGCTCAGCTGGCATCGGTGGCATCTGAGCCTGGCTGTCACAGAACAGCCCCAGAGACGGGACGCATGACACATGCAACCACACGCTATAACCATATTTCAATCTTGGGTACAGTGCACATCCAATACTTACAACTGGTAGATGGTTGTGTGGTGTGTACCTTTATGCAATTAGTTCATCGTTGATTAGGAATGAGTGTTTGGCATGAAGACAATTGATGAGGCTTCCTTCCCCATGAATTCTGCTGCAGTCAAAGGACAAGAAAGCTAAAACTACTTTTACCGGTAATGAGATCGGCAATAATAGCAGAATCTTGCAAGTCTGATGAGGCTGCCCCATCTCCTCCTCTTCCTCCTCCTTATAGGTCACTGAATCAGGGAGATCTCTGTCTGATCCACTTCCGGATGTTATCTTGTTGCTCTGGACTTTTAAAAAAACATTTCAGCCCCTTTTGGTCAAGATTCCCGCGTGTCTTAGTCATCTTCCTTACGGCCCCTAATCCCAAATTCCCACCAAGTCTCAACATCTCTTTTTGCCAGATTTGAGGGTGTCGCTGGACGCCATCCTCAGAGAACTAAAATTTGACTCCATTTGTTTTGCCTGCCTATTAAAAAATCAAAACAGATCCTGTTTCTCCCTCTTGACAGATTGCAAGTGACAAGCTAGTCCCCAAGAGTTTTGAGGTTTCGTGCAACCCTAAACCTGAGTGTTTCAATAGCTACAGCTCCCATAATCCTGTAGTACATCTTACATTTGCATCTGTAGATTAGGCTGCAAACCTTCACTGCTCCCAACTGCTGACAGCCAGCGATTGCATCTGGAAGCATTATTACCAGTGGTGAAATCCAAATTTTTTTTACTACTGGTTCTGTGAGCGTGGCTTGGTGGACATAGCAGGGGAAGAATACTGCAAAATCCCCATTCCCTCCCCACTCCTGGGGGAAGGATATTGCAAGATCTCCATTCCCACCCCACTCTGGGGCCAGCCAGAGGTGGCATTTGCCGGTTCTCCGAACTGCTCAAAATTTCTGCTACCGGTTCTCCAGAACCTGTCAGAACCTGCTGGATTTCACCCCTGATTATTTCGCATCTAGGAATAATCTTAGGGGTTTATTGCCATACAATTTTTCAACAATACACAACGCCTTTCTTTATTCCAAAGGGCTCCTGAAAAGAAAATTCGGAACTTAACCTGCATAAAGTTTTGGAAACTTGTTTTCTTTTTTTTTCTTCTTCAAATGTTCACACTCAAAACCTAACCAAACTGTTGTGCTACATATCCACTCCACCCTTTCACAGAGTCACAACATGTGTTTGTTGACCTCACGGTTGCATATAAATAGGCACGTTTATTGCTGAATGCAGGCTGACTCAGATGTTCCTTAACTGACACTTGTCCAGTGAAAACACACCAGGACAGGAAGGACTTGACTTGGGAACAGGTCGTATTTCCAAGTAACCATGGACAGGTCCTCTACTCAGAGCTTTCTTCATGATCCCAGGATCTGATTTCCAAGGAGAACTACTAATTACTCAGGAAGAGTGGAGGCCCTTGTTCTGGCTTCTCCCAGCATCTGATGACAAAGGAAGGTTTATTTAACCCACCCTCTTCTCACCGCCTGGAAATTGTGTCAAGGTAGAGAGAGAGAGAGAGAGAGAGAGAGAGAGAGAGAGAGAGAGAGAGATGATAGATAGATAGATAGATAGATAGATAATAGATAGATAATATAGATAGATAGATAATAGATAGATAATAGATAGATAGATAGATAGATGATAGATAGATAGATAGATAGATAATAGATAGATAGATAGATAGATAGATAGATAGATAGATAGCAGATAGATGATAGGTAGATAGATAGATAGATAGATAGATAGATAGATAGATAGATAGATAGATAGCAGATAGATGATAGATAGATAGATAATAGGTAGATAGATAGCAGATAGATAGATAGATAGATAGATAGATAGATAGATAGATAGATGATAGATAGATAGATAATAGGTAGATAGACAGATAGATAGATAGATAGATAGATAGATAATAGGTAGATAGATAGATAGCAGATAGATAGATAGATAGATAGATAGATAGATAGATAGATAGATAGATAGATAATAAAAAAAGATATTGAGACTCTAGAAAAAGTGCAGAGAAGAGCAACCAGGATGATTAGGGGACTGGAGGCTAAAACATACGATAACCGGTTGCAGGAACTGGGCATAGCTAGTCTAGTGAAGAGAAGAACCAGGGGAGGCAGGATAGCATCTTCCAATATTTGAGGGGCTGCCCCAGAGAGGAGGAAGGGGGTCAAGCTATTTTCCAAGGCACCCAAAGGCCAGACAAAGAACAATGGATGGAACCTGATCCAGGAGAGATTCAACCTGGAAACAAGGAGGAATTTTCTGACAGTGAGAACAATCAACCCATGGAACAGAAGTTGCCTTCGGAAGTTGTGGGAGCTTCATCACTGGAGGCTTTCAAGAAGAGACTGGACTGCCATCTGTCAGAAATGGTGTAGGGTCAATAGGACTGGATGCAATAGGACTGGGTGTTTTGTTAATATGATTTATTGGGTTAGGGATTTTCTGTCTTCACTGTGAGTTGTATTGTGTTGGGTGTGTGCGCACTGAGGGAGCTCAACCAATCTCATTGTACATGTGTTGTGCGCTGACAATAAAGATTTGAAATTGAAATCAATGCGATGCGGGGTTTAGACTCAGCAAAGGCAACTCCAGATCTGACAAGGAGAAACTCTCCGCTCCCGGGGCAAAGGCATGGCAGCGCTGACACCCTCACATAGTTTGGGGGTGAAGAAAGAGGAAACGAAAGAGAGAGACGTGGGGAAACTGGTCCAACCACATTCATGGCGTGCTCAGCTGGAGGTGCTGTCACGACTGGCAGGAGCAGCAGTGTATTCTCTCGCCCGCCTGAGCAAAGAGGTTTAAATTTAACCCAGTGGGAAAAAATGATTCACCTCTTCTATCTCGCCGTCCTATTAAAAGCATTTGGTCCAGGGGTGAGGTCAAGGAAGCAAACACCCCCCCCACATGGTCCCCAAGGCCGAAACTAAGGACCCAGGCTGCATCCGAAGCCTTCTGGTGAAGCTAGGGGTCTGCAAGAGGAAGGGGGGGCTTTGGAGGACAGGGGAGGGAGAGAGGGAGGAAGAAGAAAGAAGACAGCAAGAGGAGAAGGGAAAAAGAGAGAGAGAGGAAGGAAGGAAGGAAGGAAGGAAGGAAGGAAGGAAGGAAGGAAGGAAACAAAGGAAGGCAAGGAAGGAGAAGGAAGAAAGGGAAAATAAAGGAAGGAAGGAAGGAAAATGGAGAAGAAAAGAAGGAAGAAAGAAGGAAGGAAGGAAAGAAACAAAGGAAGGCAAGGAAGAAGAAGGAAGGAGGGGAAAATGAAGAAAGGAAGGAAGAAAAATGGAGAAAGAAAGAAGGAAGGAAGGAAGGAAAGGAAAGGAAGGCAAGGAAGGAGACGGAAGGAAGGGAAAAGGAAGGAAGGAAGGAAAATGGAGAAGGAAAGAAGGAAGGAAGGAAAGAAGGAAGGAAGGAAGGAAAGGAAGGCAAGGAAGGAGAAGGAAGGAAGGGAAAATGAAGGAAGGAAGGACAGAGGGAGGGAAAAAAGGAAGGAAGGAAGGAAGGAAGGAAGGAAGGAAGGAAGGAAGGAAGGAAGGAAAGAAAGAAGGATCCATTGAATCCAACTTCGAGCTACCATCAAAACTCTTTGCAACATCCCAAGACCAGTTGATCGTTTACCCTTTTGCCGTGTCCAGAAATTAGATATTCGGAGTGTGACCCTCCATGCCCTTCCTTGCCTTTCTCTTCTCTCTCCCCCCGCCTTACGCTCTCTAACCCAATGGCCATCATCCTCAAGTGTTACGGTGGTGACCTCATCTTCCAACCTTTGGCGGGCCTTCCATTCATCTGGCCAAGATGACTCAATTCCCCCAGGGAGGGTGGGAGGTCCTGTGTCCCTTCCCGTGGCCGGTTCAGCCCAAGAGGAGGACGAGGAGGACGAGGACGAGGAGGCTGTTGTGGGCCGGATGACCGAATGCCAGCCTGATGCCAGCTTCCTTGCACTCTTTCCGAGACAAAGATAGTCAAGGCAGGATTCGCGCCAGCAGCCGAAGGAGCAGGAATGCGGATCACGCTGTCTGAGCTTTTCTTTTCTTTTCCAGAGACAGGAGAGGAGGGGAAGAGAAGCTGTTTCTGCTGACCAGCTAGAATTTCACTGTGTTCTTTTCCGTCCGCCATGCGGGCGCTGAGATGCCTCTGCCAGCTCCCCCACCCCCCCAGCCAATGGCCGGCCGACGCAGGCAGAAAAGCAGGATCGGGGGGGGGGGCTCTCTGACATCATGGGTTGGGAGGATTTAGCCAGGGCAAAGCCTGGCACCAGGGAAGCATATAAAGCCAGGCCCCCTCGGCTCGCCGGTATGCACTGCCACCGGCTTGGGGGAGATGGATGTCACCATCCACCACCCCTTCTTCCGCAGACGGCTCTTCCCCGGCCCCTCGTCCGGCCGCATCTTCAGCCAACATTTTGGGGATCCCCTCATGGAATCCGAACTCTTCGCAGGCAGCTGGCCCCTGGGCTCCTTCCTGGGGAGGCCCTTCACCTTCAGGAACGCTGGATGGATAGACAGCGGACTCCCCGAGGTAACCTTGCGCCGATGCCAGAGATGCCCGTGGAGAGGGCACCTGCTGCCCGCTTATATATTTATTACATTAAGAATATTTATATAGCCTCTCCAACTCGCTCGTGTTGGTTCCAGGAGTTTACAAAACCCCCAAGACGAAACCCAATAACCCCCCCCCCCCACACACACACATACAGATCAACAACAATCAAACCAGCTGCTCGATGAGCTCCGTATCATCCCCAGCTCCCTGGGGGTTCGTGGCAAAACCGCCTCTGCAGGGTCTTTTGAAAAAGTGCCAAAAGAAAGAGCCAAATTTATCTCTGCAAGGATGATGTTCCCCAGGGAAGGAGCCGCCACAGAGAAGGGCCTTCTTCTTGGTCCCACCAGATGGACCCCCCTTAAGAGACGGGACCTCTCTGGGTCAGTGGACGTAACTGGGAAGAAACAGTCCTTCAGCTACCACGTTTCTCCAAAAATAAGACCCTGCCTTATATTTTTTGGAACCCTGAAATAAGTGCTTGGCCTTATTGCCATGCGCTCAAAAGCCTGATTGGGCTTATTATCAGGGGATGTCTTATTTTGGGGGGAACAGGGTATCTATCTATCTATCATCTATCTATCTATCTATTTATCTATCTATCTATCTATCTATCTATCTATCTATCTACTATCTAAGTATCTATCTATCTATCTATCTATCTATCTATCTATCTATCTATCTAAGTATCTATCTATCTATCAGTCTATCTATCTATTCTATCTATCTATCTATCTATCTATCTATCTATCTATCTATCTATCATAACTAGGTATCTATCTATCTATCAGTCTATCTATCTATCTATCATATCTAAGTATCTATCTATCTATCTATCTATCTATCTATCTATCTATCTATCTTTCAGTCTATCTATCTATCTATCTACCGTGTTTTCCCAAAAATAAGACTCTGTCTTATACTTTTTTGAACTCTGAAATAAGCGCTTGGCCTTATTGCCATGCGCTCAAAAGCCCAATTTGGCTTATTATCAGGGGATGTCTTATTTTGGGGAAAACAGGGAAGTCTGTTCCCAAGCCATGTAGGATGTTATCTTTGCTCTGTTATTCCTTTCTTTGTGAGGTTTGCATGCAGTAGAGCGAGGGTGGGTGGGTGGGACTCTATGGCAAAATCCTCTTAATTTGGGTGTCTCTGATGGCTTCTGTTGAGACAGGTTGACCCACAATTTCCATCATCTTAGCTGGCCTGGCCAGGAGGCGGTTAAGCCGGCATCTCTGCTGACAGTCCAGTTCTAATGTTGCACCAAGGATTCACTTATTTGTGAAACGGGCATCGTTTCCGTCCTTTTAAGATTTACTTAACGGTAACAGAGTTTGAAGGGATCTTGGAGGTCATCTAGTCTGTTCAGATGCCGACAGGTGCATCGCTCCTTTCCATGCGACCAGCTAAAAGGGATGGGTATTTCCCCCCCGCCGCCCCTCCCAAGGACAAGTCATACCTTGCTTGCTCCTTGCAATCTTAGATTGGGTGAATGTTTTGACTGGGTTAATTTTAGAGCTTCCTTGTGGTTTTATAGGTCTTTTAATCTTGGATTGGGACCTGCCCAGGGTGGGTTGAAAGATGGGTGGCTATATAAACGTTGTAAATAAAATGTTTTAAATAAATAAACAAGTAAACCAGATCTCATAAAGGGAAAAAAATTAAAGCGGGGGAGGATAAATTAGAAAAACAAGAACCTTTAAAGAAGTGGAAGGCTGGAATATGATGGGAGAAAGCATGGAAGTAAGGGTTACTGTTTTTTGGGTTTGGACTAAGGATGTAAGTAACCAAAGATGCTCGGTTCACACATAATGCAAAACCATAAAAAAAAAAAAAACTGAGCTAAAGATTAAGCAAACCAGATTTCTGATGTCATGAGAATGTATCTGCTCCTTTTGCCCTGATCTTTTAACTGATCTTGTTAAACATATTTGCGAAACCAACCCAATGAGGGAATAGAGCAGAGGTCTTCAAACTTGGCAGCTTTAAGACTTGTGGACTTTTAACTCCTATGCTGGCGGGAGAATTCTGGGAGCTGAAGTCCACAAGTCTTAAAGCTGCCAAGTTTGGGGACCCCTGGAATAGAGAGATTCACGGCAACTTCCACAAGATGCAAATTTTGCCAATTTTACAAGGGGTCCAAAGACCCACATCGTTTATTTTGGGCCTCCTGTCTTCCCATATGGCAGTAATGGCTAACCTTTTTGCCATCGTGTGCCGGGAGGGCGGGGGTGGGTGGGTGGGTCGCGTGCATCCCACACCCATAATTATATGCACCCCGCCCCACACATGCGCGCATGACCCCCTCTCCCCCGCTCCTGGCATGCGATGGCCCGGTAGTCCCGTTTTTCTCTCTCACCTAGCTGCAGATTCTCTCTATGCGTCTGGGGAGGGTGAAAACAGCCTTCCCCATCCCCTCGGAGGCCGACCCACCCACCCACCCACCAGGCCCTCCGGAGGCAGGAAACACCCTGTTTCCCTACTTCTGCTGGGCCCAGAAAGCGTGAAAATCAGCTGGCTGGTGCTGAGTTGGCGTGGCCACTGATATGGCTACATGTGCCACCTGTGGCACGTGTGCCATAGGTTTGCCATCAAGGCCATACGGTAAGTATTTTTTATCATAACTTGGGTTCAAAAGTTTGCAACGAGGTGTCCAACACACCAAAGAGTTCTGGGTCTGGAATTTCCCAACTTCTGATAAATACGAAATCTTCTTTCCCAACCCCAAACTGTTTGTCATCAGATGCGTTTGGAGAACGATAAGTTTTCCGTCAACCTGGACGTGAAGCATTTTTCTCCCGAGGAGCTGAAGGTCAAAGTATGGGGAGACGTAATTGAAGTCCAGGGGAAGCACGAGGAGCGCCAGGTTGGTCCTTTGGGGGATGAGCCCGTTCGGCACAGCAACAGGAGGGGAAAATTGATTACATTTATATGTCGCCCGCCTCCACTCCGAAGCGAAGAGGCCACACGGCCACCATAGCTGCACCTGGAAGGATATCACAAAGCGAGGCATATAGGGAGGCCAAATTAATTGGCTTATCCTTTCATTTAAAAGAATAATCAGGAGCAGTCAGAGATGAGGTTAATCACAAGATCAGTAATTGCCCAGGCTGTTTCGGGGTGGCTTGTTCAGTTCTCAGGGACAGGATTGTTTTTAACCCGGTACCCAGAAATATAAATTGGAAAGCTGAACACAGAGCTTTCCCACAGTAAGATGCTGCTTATTTCATCTATTTATTCATTAGATTTATATCCTGCCTTTATTACTGTATAAGTGATTCAAAGCAGCGAACATATTTAATACTCCTTCTTCCTCTGTGAGGTGGGTTGGGCTGAGAGAGGGAGAGAGACTGGCCCAAAAGTCACCCAGCTGGCTTTCGTGCCTAACGCGGGACTAGAACTCACCGCCTTCCGGGGATTGGCCCAAAGTCACCCAGCCGGTTTTCCTCTCCTTAAGGTGGGACTAGAACTCACTGTCTCCAGGTGTTTGGCCCAAAGTCAACCAGCTGGTTTTCATGCCCAAAGTGGAACTAGAACTCCCAGTCTCCTGGTTTCTAGACCGCCACTTTCACCACTGGACCAAACAGGCTCCAGGTGATTGGCCCAAAGTCATCCAACCGGTTTTCCTCTCAGGGTGGGATTAGAAGTCACTGTCTCCAGGTGATTGGCCCAAAGTCACCCAGCTGGCTTTCATGCCCAAAGCGGAACTAGAACTCCCAGTCTCCTGGTTTCTAGACCGCCACAGTCACCACTGGACCAAACATACAGGATGATTCCCAAACTGACCATGCAATGCCTTTTCTGCCTCCCCCCCTCACCAAAGGACGAACACGGCTTCATCGCCCGCGAGTTCAACAGGAAGTACAGAATCCCAGCCGATGTGGATCCCCTCACCATCACCTCCTCCCTCTCCTCGGATGGCGTCCTGACGGTGAATGGACCAAGGAAACTCAAGCAAGTTCCGGAGCGCAGCATCCCCGTCACACGGGAAGAAAAATCGGCCCTCCTCCCAGGACCGAGGAAATAGAGAGAGAGACCCTCGGAGACCCTGGCCCCTTTTTTATACCAAAGAAAGCCTTTCCATAGGACAGAAACGGCAAATCGATTTTTCTTCATTTATTTCTCTGTGCAAAGATAGGCACGCGAGCTTCTTTAGTAACAAATAAACGGGGTGGTAGCTTTTTCCTTGAATCTTCATGGCCAGCTACAACCTTAGCCAAGGCTCGGTCCTGAACGGGAGGGTTTAATCCGGATGTGGAACTGCGAAGAGAGTCACACACAAAACTAGGAAGGAACCAGAACGGAAACGCGAACTTATGGGGAGTCTCCTGGCGGGCGAAATTTCTTTTATTTTAGGAACTGCTGCCCATCAACCGAGCTTCTAATCTTGGTGGTGGTGGGGGGGACAAGGAGACCCTCCGGCAGAGATTTCCAGCCCCAGGGGATCCTGGAGCAGCGGCCTACTGCTTCGGCGGCGTCTCCGTTGCTTCCTTGGGCTTCACTTCGACCAAGGAGCAGGTTGGTCTGCCGTGCGGAGGCTCGTAATCGATCATGTAGCACGAGCGGGCGGTGGGCTTGATCGGAGGGGGCTCCAGCTCAGGCTGGTGTCCGGGAAACCAGTGAGGTTCTCGCGTCACCCCTAGGAGCATAGAGAGGATGGGAAAAGGCAGGAAAGCAAAGCATGGGTGTGTGTGTGTGTATTTGTGTGTGTGTAGCAACACTTAACCCATACACTGGGCTCCCTTTGCAACAGGCCAAGGCAGCCCTGGCCTGGCCTTCTCCTAACGAAAGGGGATCCCCCTACCTCAGAGGTCTTCAAACTTGGCAGCTTGAAGACTTGTGGACTTCTACTCCCAGAATTCTCCGAATGCCAAGTTTGAAGACCTCTGCCCTAATTAATCCCCCTAACGAAAGGGGAGGCCTAAAAGGCCACTGGTTGTCCTCAACGTACGACCACAATTGGGCCCGAAATTACTGCTGGTAAGGTGTTAAGTGAGTTTCGCTCCATTCTACGTTCTACGTTCTTGCCACCGTGGTTAAGCGAATCACTGCAGTTTGTTAAATTAGTCCCACGGTTGTTAAGTGGAAATCTGGCTTCCCGTTGAAAATTCGCTTTGTCGGAAGGGCATCTCGTGAATCGGCAACGGTCACAAATACGAATCAGTTGCCAAGGGTACACATTTGGATCACGTGACTATGGACGGCCGTAAGTGTGAAAAACCGTCCTGAGTCCCTTTTTTTCAGTGCCGTCGTTCACTTCAAACGGTCTCTAAACGAATGGTTGTAAGCCAAGGACTGCCTGGAGTTGGCTGCCTCCTTTTCTATCTTTCCCGGCTTTGGAAAATCACACCTGGATCCTTATGCCAGCCCAAGGATTTGGGTTCTCGAAGGGGGCTTAACTGGAATGGGGAATGAAGGAGGAAAAGCTAGTCAAAGACTGGGTTAAAGAGGAGTTGAAAAGCCGATGCTAAAAGGAGACCTCAGTTGCAGGACTGTCCATGGTACATAAGTATCGTCCAGAGGTGGGCAGATGTTATTAAAAAATGCTGGGAAGAGGGAGGAGCAACGGCTCCCTTGCACATCTGGGTGTGTATCACTGATTGTAGCGGGGTGCACTTGAGGTCTCCCTCACCCCCCCAAAGTCTTTGCTTGGGATATCGACTCTGATCTGAGACCCCTTGAAATCTCTCAGCTCACATGCTACCAATGCTTATATCTGTCTTATTTCAACTCTCCTGCTAGGAATCTTTTGGGGAAAATATATATATATATAAAATATATGAAATATAGACGCCCTGGCTCTCTTGGCTGCGTGTTTTCTTCCTGCGTGTTAAGTTTTGTACACCTACTTCTTAATCTGCGAGGCTTTTCCTTGGAATAGTCCGACGCGTAGGTGGCCTCGAAATAGTGAGCGTACTGCAAGGGAAGGTCGAGGGGTCAGTGTGCAGGCTTCATTCGGGAGGCCCTTTTCCTCCACTCCAACCTTCAAGGAGAGGGGACCCTCTCCCCAAAGCAGCTCTGCGGCTCGGAGGCCAACAGGGCTTTAGGCAGCACAGCGGAAAACGAGGAGTGTGACGTGATCACCTCCGGATTCCTGAACTCGGAAATCAGGCCTTGCTAGGTTCAATTAGGTTGCTGCCAAAAAAAATAGGCACGCAGGGTGGCAGACAAGGAAAATAACCCAGGAACTGAACAGAGAAAGTAAGACAAAACAATAATATTAAGAAGAGAATAGAGAATAGAGAATAGAGAATAGAGAATAGAGAATAGAGA
>NW_026844070.1:2440621-2706218 GCF_029531705.1 Pantherophis guttatus
CCACTCCAGGGGAAGGATATTGCAAAATCTCCACTCCCACCCCACTCTGGGGCCAGCCAGAGGTGGCATTTGCCAGTTCTCTGAACTGCTCAAAATTTCCGCTACCGGTTCGCCAGAACCTGCTGGATTTCACTTGATTCGAACCGCTGACCTTTCGATCGACAAGCTCGGCGTCTTATTATTATTATTATTATTTATTGAATTTATATCCCGCCCTTCTCCCCGAAGGGACTCTTAGCCACTGAGCCACCGCATCCCTATGAGGACTCCATAATTATAAGAAGCCCCAAATGCTACCTTGATCGTTAGCAACGGCCCTTTTTTGTGGCGACCTAGCGAGCAAAATCCCGTCCCAAGGACGGACAGCCTGACCTGGGAAGGGAGAGGTTTGAGTTGCCTCCTTTTCTGGATGTCGTAACGCTCCTCGTTCCAGTTTCCCAAGAGGGTCTTGTTGGCATACATGTCCTCGTTGGTGGTGCACCTCCAGCCATACTGGAAGAACTTGGAGGTGCTGTTCCAGTCCGTCCACACTTCCCCGTGGCCGTCCGCGTGGAGCAAGCAGCCATGAAGAGGGTTAAAGAAGCACGACAGGGACATGTCCTGTATGGAGACAGGAAAACAGGCCAAGGGCTGTACAGCAAATCAAGAACGCCCTTACAAGCACTCCTTGACTTAAAAAGCGAAAGGTTCCCCTCGCATGTACGTATGTGCTAGTCCAGTGATGGCTAATCTTTTTGCTGTCGCGTGCCAAAAGCGGGGGGGGGAGTGCGGAGGGTCGCACATGCACATGCCACACCCACAATTCAATGCGCTCCACCCCCACCATGCATGCATGTGCGACCCCCCCCGTGCTCCTCCCATTTTTGGCACGCGATGGCATGGTGGGCCCGGTAGTCCCGTTTTTCGGCTTCCCCAGGCTCCAGAGCCTTTCTAGGAGTCTGGGGAGGGCGAAAACTGCCTTCCCCATGCCCCTGGAGGCCCTCCAGAAGCCGGAAACGGCTCATTTGCCAACTTCTGGTGGCCCTGGAAGGCCCGAAAATCAGTTGGCTTGTGCGCGCATGTGCGCTGCAGCTGAGCTAGGGCAATGCTTGCGTGCCCACTGATATGACTCCGTGTGCCACCTGTTGCATGCATGCCATAGTTTCGCCATCACGGTGCTAATCGTTCCCGACTCGAGGGGATAGTGCTCATCTCCGTTTCAAAGCCGAAGAGCCAGCGCTGTCCGAAGACGTCTCCGTGGTCATGTGGCCGGCATGACTCAACGCCAAAGGCGCACGGAACACTGTTCCCTTCCCACCAAAGGTGGTCCCTGTTTTTTCTACTTGCGTTTTTTATGTGCTTTCGAACTGCTAGGTTGGCAGAAGCTGGGACAAGTAACAGGAGCTTACCCCGTTACGCAACTTACAATCAAGTTACGTCAAATTAACTTACGTCAAATTACTCTTGATTTACAGATTCATTTAACAGCTGTTCAAAGTTACAATGCCCCCCAAAGTTATTTATGACTGCTCCTTGCATTTACAACCAAACAAGTCACATGATCTTCTACTAAATTCAGGTGCTTGGCAACCAGCACGTATAGGCCGCCTTTCGACTTAACGGCCCCCAAATTTCTGTTGTTAAGTGAGACATTGGTTAAGGGAGGGGTTTTTTTGGCTCCATTTTACGACTTTTCTTGCCACCGTTGTTAAGTGAAGCAGCGCAGTTGACAAGTTAGCAACCCCGGTTGTTAAGTGAATCTGGCTTCCCCATCGACTTTGCTCGTCAGGTCGCAAAAGGGGGATCGTGTGACACTGCAACCGTCATAAATATGAGTCGGTTGTTAAGCATCAAAATTTTGATCACGTGATCATGGAGGAAGCTGCAGAGGATGTAACTTTGAAAAATGGCTGTAAGTCACGTTTTTCAGTGCCCCTGGAACTTCGGTCACTAAATGAACCGTCGTAAGTCAGGGCGACTATCTGTATTTCTCCCCTCTGCAATGTCAGTTCCTTTGGGAGTAATTTTAATCCAGAGTAGCAAGCAGATGGTCAAGAGAATAATTAAAGGGGGAAAAAGGAATTTTTTCCCAACGTTTCAACCTGGAATGGTGAGAAATCTGGACGCTCGGCCGCCGGAAATACCTCGGAGTTCGAAGTCGTAGTAGTGATATTGGAACTACTGCTCTCGTCCAAACTCCACATTTTCTTGCTACTTTTACCGTTTCTCAATTGGAAGATCTCAGAAAAAATGGAACACCTCAGTAACCTGGGTGCGAAAGCTACCGATGGATTTTTAAAATGCCAAGGGCTTTGCTGGGGTGGGGAACTGGGGCAGCCAGCCCCCCCAAAAAACCCCCCTAATTTGCTTAGTTTGTGATGTAATCTCCTGATCATTGGGGGAAGTCTGAAGTCACTGTCCCAAACTGCATCTTGCCAAGGGAGGTGGGCACTAAGAGCTTTGGCCCCTTTGCCCACCAGCCTGGCATGACTAGGTCCCGGTTTCTTTTCTGCTGCGTCTTCATGTTGTTGTTTTTTTAATTTATTTATTTCGTTTGTTGGTCATGTTTATGTAGGGTATATTGGAGGTGGTGACCCTTGGAGAGCTGCATGCGATGAAATTTCATTTTAATGTATGCCGATTAAGTGTACATTTAAAGTGATAATAAAGTTACTTTAAGTCTTGTTGCCTTTCTCTTGTTTTCTTTCTTTCTTTCTCTCTTTCTCTCTTTCTTTTTCTTTCTTCCTTCCATCCTTCTCTTTCTTTCCTTCCTTTTTCTTTCTCTCACTCTTCCCTTCCTTCTTTCCCTCCCTTCCTTGTTCCCTCCTCCCTTATTCCTTCTCTTTCTACCTTCCTTCCTTTTTCTCTTTCCTTCCTTCTTTCTCTTTCCTTCCTTCTTTCCCTCCCTCCCTTGTTCCCTCATCTCCTTCTTTCTATTTTTCCTTCTTTTCCTTTTCTTTTTTCTTTCTTTCCTTCCTTTTCTTTCTTTCCCTCCCTCGTTTCCTCATCTCCTTCTATTTTTCCTTCCTTTTCTTTTTCTTTTCTTCCTTTCCTTCCTTTCCTTTCTCTTCCCTTCCTTCTTTCCCTCCCTCATTCCCTCCTTCTTTATTTCCTTCCTTCTCTTTCTTCCTTTCTTTCTCCTTCCCTCTCTCGCTCTCTCTGTCCCATCTCTTTTCTTTCCTCCCTCCCTTATCCCCTTCTTTATTCCTTTATTTCTTTCCTTCCCTCCCTCCCTCCTTCCTTTTTTTTTGAATAAACACGCAATGCCTTGCCTAGCTTTCAGACTTCCGCCCCTCCCCCCCTCGTTTTTTGTTTTTTTGTTTTTTTTAAAAAATGTCAATTTTTTTTTCTTCCACCGGTGGCCCGTGTTGAGCTCAGTAGGCTTTGGCTCTCCTCTCCAGCCAGGCAGCCCCCGAAATGCATTGTCCAAAAAACAAAACAAAAAGAAAAAAAAATTAAAAGAAAAAAAAAACGAGAGACGATAGACTGCTCCTGAACATGGAGGCTCCACCCACCAGGCTATTGCCTCAACCCTTCCCAAAAGTGACCCCCCCTCCTCCCTACCGACCACGAAAACAACCCTAACAGTTGCAATAAAAGAAATAACTGCCCCCCCTCCCCCCCCCACTCGATTCCCACCTGCCGAAGACGCCCCCGCCGCCCAAGAAAAGCCTCGGAAAGTCCGAAACGGGGCGGGGCGGGAGCGAGGGAGCCGTTCCTATGGCAACCGCAGAAGCCGCGCAGCAGGAAGAAGTGACGCGCGAAACGCTCGACCGCGCCGGAAGTGACGCGCAAAAGGCTCGACCGCGCTTTCGGAGCCCTTTCCGGAGGGGCGGGGCTGGGAAGAAGGTGGGGGGGAGGAGGAGGAGGAGGAGGAAGCGAGCAGGAGAAGTTTGGGATAGTTTTTGCAGTATTTTTATCCTTTTTTTCCCCACCCCGTGAATTTGTTTTATAAGGGAATTTGGGAAGGGGGATAAAAATAAGACTAGCTGCTAATACTACCGTACCCATCATCCCCAGCCAGGGGTCAGCCTGTCCTTTGCTTAGTGATAAGAAAAGAAATGTAATATATTACAATAATGTAACATATTACAATAATATATTACAAATAATATAATATATAAACACCCCTGAGGTGTGGTTTGAAAGAAAGCAGTGGAATGAAATCGTAGGCTGATAGGGCTTCAAAGGGACCTTGGGGGTCATCTAGTCCAGCCCCCCTCTGCCCAATTATTATCCTGGATAAATAATTGTCCAGTTTTTTTTTTCTCCCTTGAAAACCTCCAGCGATGGAGCAACCATAATTCTGGGAAGCAAGCTGTTCCCTTGATTAATTGTTCTCGCTCTTCAGGAAATTCCTCCTTAGTTCCAGGCTGGATTTCCTTTTGATCAAATTTTCCACCTATTGCTTCTTTGTGCAAAAGCAACCCGAACTGTGACATTTTACCTCCTTGGTTTCACTCCTGCAGCATCCTTGGAGGTAGATTTGCCAGAGGACCAAGATCTTTCTCTAATCCAGCAGGAGCCCTGCAAGATTTGGGGCACAGCCTCCCCATTTGCAAGCTATTTGTCTACCCTGGCTGGCGCTGAGCGATGCTTGGTTGCTTCTCTGCTATAGAACCAAGGATTCTGGTGAATTCGGCAACTTGCATCTCCTCATTTCCTATTCCAAAAATGATTCGGCCGATTGCCTCAGAAGCACCAGACTAAAGGAGCAGAATCCCCTGAAGTCTTCTGCAGTCCGGACTCTGGCTTTTGACGGTGAATGTTTTCCTCCATGCAGCATCAACAAGCACGTTTCCTCCTGGTTGGGGAAGGAAACTTTTCCTTCTCGGTCCATCTGTACAAAGAGAGAGGCGTTGACACTCATATTATTGCAACCTGCTATGGTAGTGAAGAGTCTATATTGGAGCAAGCTTTCACCAAATCCAACATACAGTTTCTGAGAGACAAAGGTAAACGAGGTGTGGGGGAAGCAGTATTGTTGTTGTTGTTGTTGCATTTTTGTTGTTCTTATATTTTGTTACTTGGGGAAAACCCTGTTAAACTGCGTTATTGTTCTTTTAATGATCCAGGTGCTGAAGTCTACTTTTCTGTCAACTGCACAAAACTGAAGGAATACTTCTTGCCGGCTATGAGGAATTTTGACCGTATTTATTTCAATTTCCCCCATTGTGGAAAAAAGGCTGGAATAAAAAAGAACAGGGAGCTTCTTGCCAGGTTTTTCTGCAGGTGAGACAAGGCAAGGCTGCGTACCTTTTTCTGCTTCCATAAGTGTGTCTGTTTCAAGACCATTATGTTTGCAATAGAAGCCTCAAAATATAAGATGTTAAGAAGATATAGCTACTTTTTGATCTTCTAAACAGGCATATCTTGTTAAGATATCTTAAGAGTAACACTCTTAAAAGCATTGTGCAAAGAGCTGCTGGATACAACATGGTATCGGCAGAGGAAATATAATTGAGGATTTCTATGGCTTTGGTTATTGGTCTTGCTATCCCTGTATGCACCTCCAACAGCAAAGATTTTTATGCAAAACAATATTTCAGAAGTCCAAAGACGCCTTTGGAGCTGTTTTTCCTTTTTCTTTTAAAAAAAAATTCTGAGAAGGACAGCTTGCTACATTAGCTGCGTGGCAATTACACCCCTCTTTTTTCGTTGTTCCAGCTGTGCAGATGTTCTGGCAGAGAAAGGAGACGTCCATGTGGCACTTTGCAAAGGACAAGGGGGTACCCCTGCAGACCAGCCGGTGCGTGAGTGGCACAACAGCTGGCAAGTTGTGGAGATGGCAGCAGAAGCAGGATTCATCTTGAGCGGCATCGAGCCATTTAATATCAGAGACGTCAGTGGATATAAATGTACAGGCTACAGGTAAGCTATGGTTGACCCTATTCCAGGTGCCATCTTGGATGTTGCACAAGAAAGGGCCTTATTACTAAGTGCTCCTGTCTCTTTTGGGAAGCATCGTGCAAATTCTGTGGGTGAAAACTGCACATACAGAATTTATTCCTTATAAAACTAATATGTCCCATATTTAAATTTCTATCATCTCTAGCAGAAAAAATTTATGACTCTGTTGGTTCTCAGGCCTTTGTGGGGGGAAATTTATTGAAGGAACAGATTAAATTTCTAGTAAAACTATACAAATTTGGGGAATAATCAGAGCTATACAGCCTTCCTTAACTGAATTATTTCTGTAAATGTTGGACAACAGCTCCTTTGTCTCACAAATATTGTTCTGTTGACACCTTTCAGTATGAATCTTGCCTGGTGCTTCAGCCAGCTCAACGTTAACCTTCTGTATTTTGGATTCCATTGGTTTGCTTTCAATTGGTTCAGCTAATTGTACAAACGAAAAGCACTGATTCTTCTGCCTCCATACTTAATCTGCTTTCTTCCTAGGAATCAGGATAAATCTTTCTTCATAGAAGGCGCCCTGAATCACATATTCACCCGGAGTGTGCCATTTCTGCATTCTCAACCTTCAATTTGCAAAGTGGAGCTGGAAGGCGAATCAGTGTCCTGCCAAATTCCACAGATGTTCCTAGATAAGATAAACAGGTATGCAGCAAAATTTCCAGATCCTTTTGAGTCTGATCTCTGCATAATGTAATCACCTTGGCTGATATGCTCTTAAATGGAACATTTAAGGGGGGTCTACATTTCCCCTTGGTATCCAGATGTCTTTTGGACTGACATCTGAGAAACTCGAATAATACTAAGGAATGGGCTAAAAATCGTAACACATTCACATTTACTGCTCCATCAATAATTTATTGTTTTTGAAAGTACAACATCTGAGGTTAGTGGCTTGCCCTGTTTAATACTTCTTTTTTTTCTAATATTTTCATAATCTGAACTAGGAACTACTTAGGTATTAATTCGAATCATCCTGTGAGAACCATAAATGAAAAACTAATTGATGGCCTCGGCAGATCGTTCACGATTCAGAAGGCGAATTCTTCATTTCCCTTAGTATTCAAAGATGGTTCTGCTTCTCCTTCATTGGACGCCATTTGGATGGTTCCTGTTGCCAAAACTCGCCCTGAAATTAAGTCTGTGGCTTCTAAAAGCGACACGGGAACTGATGAGGATCAGGATTTGAGTTGGACCTTAGGACAATATTACCTTCGGCCTTCCCTGTTGGTTTTTCTTCATTCTATTGTAAAGCAGAGGGATTTTTCCCCTCAGAGTTTGTTGGCCCTGAGTGGACTGGCTTTTAAAAAATGTAAAATTTCTGTTCACGTGCCTCCCATTTTTCATGAGGCCCTCTTTATCTGCGCAGTTAAGGAAGACGTAGAAGACTCACAGCTCCTGATGGAAAGCCTCATAGGCACATTGAATTCTTTACTGCGATCATCCAATGTTAAGTTGGACTCTCTGAACCAGGAGACAGAAAGCCGTCAGCAGAATCCCTTCCTACCTTCTTCCGAACCGTTTCTGCTCAACCCAAAATACGCTGTGACTCTGAGCTGCCAGGGCTTGGATTCCGGCCCCAAAGAATTTCGCGTCGGGACAATAAGCACCGTTCGGTGGCAACCTTCAAGCGTTAATCAAAACATGGTTTGCGTTTCTTTGAACCTCGATCTTCTGGCGATGTGCGCGTGTGGCATTTCTGACTGGCGGATGCTTTGGACTTCGGATGAGCGTTTTGCGAGCCAGTTTTTTGGGGGCCGTTTAGGCGTTTTCCAGAGCTTTTCCCTCCACCCGCCGACGTACGTGCACGACATCAGCTTCTGGCTTCCAGAGGCAGAAACATTCCATGAAATCCAGCTTCACGCCATTGCCAGGCGTGCGTCTTTGGACACGGTTGCGTCTGTCCAGCTGCTTGACCGTTTTCGGCACCCGGGCGCAGCACACGCCATCAGCCTGTGCTACAGGCTCACATACCAGTCTTGCGACAAAGCGCTCGCTCGCCCCCAGGCGGCGGCCATGCAGATGGCGCTGAGGGAAGAACTGCAGCGTTGTCTCCGGGTGGTTGTTAGGTAGGAGGACCAGGAGGAGAACTTGGCAGGGCGGGTGAAAAAGGAGGACGAGGGAGGTGTGTTGGATGTCTTGGCCGCCTCGAGTTGTTTATAAAAATAAGAAAGCTGGAATTTAAATAAAATAAAACATTAAAACAGTTTCCTTGACAGGCAGTTATTTATTTACTTATTCAATTTATTTATTAGATTGAACAGCACAGCTGAATAGAATAGAATAGAATAGAATAGAATAGAATAGAATAGAATAGAATAGAATAATGGAATGGAATGGAATGGAATGGAATGGAATGGAATAATAATGGAATGGAATGGAATAGTGGAATAGAATAGAATAATAATGGAATGGAATAGCATAGCATAGCATAGCATAATGGAGTGGAATAAGAATAGAATGGAATGGAATGGAATGGAATAGAATAGAATAGAATAGAATAATGGAGTGGAATAAGAATAGAATAGAATAATAGAATGGAATAAGAATAGAATAATGGAGTGGAATGGAATGGAATAGAATAGAATAGAATAGAAGAATAGTGGAATGGAATAGAATAATGGAATGGAATAGAATAGAATAGAATAGAATAATGGAATGGAGTAAGAATAGAATAGAATAATGGAATAGAATAGAATAATAGAATGGAATAGAATAGAATAATGGAATGGAATAGAATAGCAGCATAGCATAGCATAATGGAGTGGAATGGAATAGAATAGAATAGAATTTTTTATTGGCCAAGTGTGATTGGACACACAAGGAATTTGTCTTTGGTGCACGTGCTCTCCTATGCACCAAGCATGAGCATATATGAGCCTAGCAAGCATCGCCTCTACAAAAAAAGCAATCACATCCTTCCGTCCTTTGCAATTGCACCCCATTGCCCACAATGGAGAAAACCAATCTCGGGGGGCGGGGTGGGGGAAGGCAATTTAGAGACGGAAGGACCTTCGGGGTGCAAATGAGAGAGGGGGGGGGGAGCTCTTCCCATTAGGCCCTGCAGCTGCCCCGCCTATGGGACTCCCTGCCTTTTCTTGCTGCACCAAAGCGCCGCGCGAGCCCGCAAGAGCAAGGCGTGGGGGGGGAAGGATTTTAAAAAAGCAACTGCGCCTGCGCCGTGCCCACACTGAAGATGGCGTCGGGCGGCGTCGCGTCCCCGCACTGAGCGCCACGAGCCCGGCCGCCTGCCCACACTCGGCATGGCAGCCAAGGGGGCCCGGCAGCGGCCTCGATGGGGCGGCGGGGATTCGGCGGCGCCCGCCCGGCAGCGAGACGAGGGTCCTCCTCCGCCGCAGACGCCCGCCGAGGAGAACAAAGCCGAGTAGGGGCCGAGAGCGGGGAGGGAAGGCCTGGTTTCTGCCCCAGCGGGCTCTCCGGGGGTGGTTTGGACTACAACTCCCATCACCCCTCAGTGTCTTCAGCCTTCAACTACAAGGCTGGAGGTACTGAGGGATGCTGGGAGTTGTAGTTTACTGCCCCCCCCACACCCGCCGCTGAGAACCCAGGCTTCCAAAGGGGAGGGGGGCGGTTTTGTCTTTCTTGTGCTATTAATAGAACGAGGGTATTATGGGCTGGCTGGCTTGGGGGTGGTGGTAAATGGGGAGGGGGGTGTCAGGGCGCTGATTAAGCCCATTCTGCCTTTGGGATAATCGACGCCCTGACACCTGGTAGCAGAGGATGGTTTCGATCCATCTACCTCTGCTACCAGAGTGGTAGAAAGGAAGACACCCCCGCCCCCCCCCATTTGGAAAAAGGGGGAGAAGGAATGAGCTTGCAATACTTCAGTAACTAACTGAGTTGGAAGGGACCTTGGAGGTCATCTAGTCCAACCCGCTGCTCTCGCAGGAGACCTGTACTAGGGATTCAGTGAACCTGAATCAAATCTAATCCATTCCATGGCCAGCCTTGGGGTGCCCATCCTAGTGGCATCCACAAGAGGAAAAGTAACTTTAAAAAATTCTCCCATCCACAAATCACAATTCTCCCCCCCCCCCAAAAAAACCCCAACCCATAGTTAAAATATTGACTAAATATTCTTTGTAATTGTAGGGAAAAGAAAATTGAAATAATATTGGTTTAGGACTTTAAGATTTAAGTAATGGGTTTTAGGATAGATAGTGGCATTGTCGAATAGATAGAATTTAGGGTAATAATGATGTAAAATATTTAAGTTGTGTTATTTGAAAATTAAGATTGAGGTGAAACAATAGAAAGGTAATTGTTTCGAGTAAATCATTATAAATTAGGCATTCTTTTTTTGTTTATTTTTATTGTTATAAAATGGTAATTAGGGGAGATTTGGATAAAGCTTTTGTTAAACAGGAGTTAATAATTGTACCTATTTTTGACCGGATCAATGGCTCGTTCTGAAAAGATGTATTTTATGTTTGTTTGTTTTTTTTTTAAAAAAAATTCTCCCATTCACAAATCATAATTTTGCACAACCCCCCCCCAAAAAAAACTTTTAATAAGTCCCTTTAACTAGGTTCTCCCCTACAGGGGAAGGGTTTGACAAGAGGAAAGGTAACTTAAAAATTTCTCCCATCCACAAATCATAATTTTGCACACACACAAAAAAACTTTTAATAAGTCCCTTTAACCAGGTTCTCCCCCTACAGGTGGGGGAGGGGTTTGGTCTTTATAGGACAGGCCAGTTTTAAACCTTAGAGGTGGCATTTGATTGATTTGAAACGGGGCTCTCCAAACTTGGCCACTTTTAAAGACGTGGACTTCAACTCCCACGATTCCCAGCCAGAAAACCCCAAGTTTTCAAAGAATACCTAATATACTGGCTGGGGAATTCTGGGAGTTGAAGTCCACAAGTCTTTTTAAAAGTGGCCAAGTTTGGGGAGCTCTGACTTAAAATAAGAGTAGCATTTAAGTGAAGAATAAGTGAGGTTCGGATCCAAGGGAGCATTTTCATCCTTTTTTTAGGCCTTAAATGCCCCAATTTGGCCCTCTGATGTCTTCATCAGCCTTTCCGGATGCTCCATTGGTATCCGAAAGCCAGAATAGCTGTCCAAGCAGCACCCTTTTTCCTCCTCTCTCTCATTTCTCTCCTTGCTCTCCATCTTCCTTTTACAGGGTTAATAACAGCCGCTTTGCTTTTCTCTTAGATCCTCAGGAACCAAAGCAGGTCACGTCTGGGCTCCGGAAGGATCGACGGCTTTCAAGTGTCTAATCTCAGCCAGGTTCTGCGCAGCTCTGCTAAGTAACATCTCGGACTGCGATGAAACCTTTAACTACTGGGAACCTGTGAGTATCGTTCTTGCCTGTGATAATAATACACCTCTTATTAGCTTTCAGGAGAGTGAATGTTTCATCGGCCTCTTTAATCACTTGCTGGATTTAAAGGTCTTGACTTGCTCTCAGCCGAACCCTTTGAAATCAGGTCACGGATCCTGTAGAGATTAGCTTCCTAGGCCAGGGATCTGCAACCTTAAACACTCAAAGAACCATTTGGACCAGTTTCCCACAGAAAAAAAAAAACACCGGGAGCCACAAAACCCTTTTCCGTGCCTGACTGTTTCTTGAGCTGCCACAAAACTAGCTTATGTAGTTGAATTAAATGTTATTTTTTTCTTCCGAAACTTTTCTTTTCTTGGATTTATCCATCGTTGGCCTACCGGGGGTTGAAAAGCTCAATAAATCGTGTGCCGGGTGGGTGTCACACATTAGTGGTTGTGATGCATATTTTGAGTGACAGGGAGCCGCAGCAGAGGGGGTGAAAGAGCCACATGTGGCTCCAGAGCTGCAGGTTGCTAACCCCTGTATTAGGCCTAGGGCAGAGGTCGGCAACCTTAAACACTCACAAAGGTACTAATTGGAAGCCCCCATTCAATTCTGGAGCTGACCGGAAGTCCGGTTCCCCCATCATACAGTCTCTTCCTAGCGCGGCAACCTTTTTCCTCTACCTGTCCTAATCGAAAGCCCTATCAATTGTGGAGCTATCCAGCAACAGGCAGCCGCAGCAGAGGGATGAAAGAGCCACATGCGGCTCCAGAGCCGCAGGTTGCTGACCCTGGCCTAGGGCAATCATCAGGGTACCAAAATGCCTCCCATATCCTCCTTGATGACTGACAGGTATCCCAAACAGGTACTTTTCAAAAAGGCAACCGGACTTTCTTGGGGTTTTCTGCTTCGTTTGGCTTCTTTGGTTCTTCTCGGATGAGAAGCGAAATGTTTTCCAACAACAAAAACCCCAAGAAAGTCCAGTTTCCTTTTTTTGGGGGGGGGAAACCCCCCCCCCCCCCCCAATCTTTGGGACAACCATGACCTGAATGATTGAGACTCTCCATAGACACTTTGTCAGGTCTGGGCTGAGTGCTTAGTATTCTTCCTTGTATGCCTTGTATGTTGTAGAAAGCAAAACGTTGGACATTTTTTTCGTTGTGAGTTTCTTTTGTAGATGCACTACCTCGTTTATGGCAAAGGATTCCAGACGTGGGAATATTCTCCGGTTTATGCCATTCGCTCCTATGCGTACCTGTGGCTCCATGCTCTGCCGGCCCTCTTCCATGCTAGAGTTCTCCAAACAAACAAGGTAACACGAATCAGAGTCACATGACCTGTTGTTGTTAGTTGCGAAGTCGTGTCCGACCCATCACAACCCCATGGACCACGTTCCTCCAGGCCTTCCTGTCCTCTACCATCCTCTGGAGTCCATTGAAGCTCATGCCGACTGCTTCAGTGACTCCATCCAGCCACCTCCTTCTCTGCCGTCCCCTTCTTCTTTTGCCCTCCATCGTTCCCAGCATTTGGCTCTTCTCCAGTGAGTCCTTCCTTCTCATTAGGTGGCCAAAGCATTTGAGTTTCCTCTTCAGGATCTGGCCTTCTAAAGAGCAGTCAGGGTTGATCTCCTCTAGGACTGACTGGTTGGATCTCCTTGCAGTCCAAGGGACTCGTGGAAGTCTTCTCCAGCACCAGAGTTCAAAGGCCTCCATTCTTTGGCCTTCTCAGCCTTCCTTATGGTCCAACTTTCACAGCCATCCATTGCAACTGGGAAAACCATCGCCTTGACTATACGCACTTTTGTTGGCAGGGTGATGTCTCTGCTTTTTAGTGCGCTGTCGAGATTTGCGACCATTTGCTATCTAGATTTTGACCATTTGCGACATCCCCACATGACCTGGGGATGTCGCAAATGGTCGTAAATGCAGGCCAGTTACCCAAAATGCAGGTCATAAATCCCTTTTCAATGTCCATCGTAACTTTGAACGCTTGCTAAGGGACCAGTCGTAAGTCAAGGACTATCTGTATGCATTAATTTTTCTTCCTTAAGCCCGCTCTGTCTTAAGTCCCTTGTCTCTGCGATTGATTCCTCCTCCTTTTGTGTTCCTGGCCAGTAGGGAGAGCTCTTGCCCCTTTTTAAACATTGTGTGTTGTCGAGCTGGGCTCTCTGCTTCTTTTCGTCTTTGGGGGGAAGTTGCGGTTTTATTGGCAATTCCCCCATGCCCGGGCTGGGGGGAAAAGGCTCCTAATGGGAGGGAGGCAGCTCCAAGGCCTCCGATTCTGCTCTTCTGCACCTATTCAACCCAGGTCTAAATCGAAACACGATTTAATCAACCTAACGGACATACCGAATGGCAAACTGGATCGAGTTTGGGGGGGGGGAGGAGAAAAAACTGGTAGCTTTATCATTTATTTTATTGTATTTTATTGGTTCGATTTATATGCCGCCCTTCTCCAGAGACTCAGGGCGGCTTACAATGCGTTAAGCAATAGCCTTCATACTTTTGTATATACCTGCTTAGTAGGGCTTTTGGCCCCCCTAAGTGGTGTTTTTTTTATACAAAGTCAGCTTATTGCCCCCACAATCCGGGTCCTCATTTTACCTACCTCGGAAGGATGGAAGGCTGAGTCAACCTTGAGCCTGGTGAGATTTGAACTCGCAGTAATTGCAGGCAGCTGGCAGCTAAGTGCTACTTAACAGCACTTTAGTCCACTGCACCACCAAGGCTCCTGCATTTGTGCAAATCATCCTGCATTTTGTGTGAACGCAGCCACTGTCTGTTTCTAGAAATTTTGTAACAGGAGCTGTTCTTCCTAGGTCCTCATCTTCTACTTCCTGCGCTGCCTTTTGGCTTTCCTGAGTTGCGTTTGCGAGCTTTATTTTTACAAGTGAGTATCGTCGAGGGCCTCCTCGGTTATCTTTGTGCAGCTGTCGAGGAAGATCTGTGGGAGGGGCATTTCTCCATCTGCTATGTAATGTTTGTCATTTAATGACCCCGTAATCCTTTGCGGGGTGGAGTCAGGGCCACTGAATGGAGCTAGCTGAGTATTTACTGGCCAGATGCCTTTCCCGTCGCCGATGCGGAGTTTTGTTCTGCAGATATATTCTCATTGTGCCCAGAGAGAGAAATATCTGCCTCTACCTAGGATCGAACTCACAGCCTCCTGATTGTGAGGCGAGAACTCCACCTCTAAGCCACCCAACCACTCTCCATCTGCTATGTAATGGTTACAGCAAATCACAGCAGCAAAAAATGTTGGCTCCTAGTAGTCTCCTATCTTGGTGAGCTTCCTGCAGACGTTCCTTACCAGACTAGGTCACACCAGACGTGTGTTGTGCATTGGCAAGCAACTCTATATAAACAGCCAGCAAACTTCACTCCCCCATTCACTGATGATGTGACGTGGCCTGGTAATGAGATGTCTGCCGGGAAAAATCCCAAGTTTCAAGTTTCATACCTGCCCATTCAACTTTAGCTATATATACTTTTGGTTGTGGTGACAAAACTCTTGGGCGTGTTTCAGGATATTCATATCAGCCACACCCAAGGTGTATTTGATTTAAATCGAGTTGATTTAAATTACAATTTAAATCATGATTTAAATCACTAGTAAAAAGACTCGATTTAAATCATAATTTTTTAAAGAGCAACTGTCATCTCTGCTACTCCTTTGACCCACTGTTAACTCACCGATAGTACCAGTGCTGCAGAATATACAGCCTCATGCTACATAACTAAGCTCCATTTCATGCTGAATAAACTAAATTATTTATGTATCTTAAATAGAAAACTATCTTACCATAGATTTTTACCCCAAAAGTTTTTTATTAAAATAAATTCGACAAAAATCAAAAAAATCTGATTTAAATAAAAAAAAATCCGATTTAAATTTTAAAAAAATCTGATTTTTTTGATTTTTTTACAAAAAATCATTGATTTTTATCCACCCTGGCCACACCGAAAGGCCTGAATCATTAAAAATCCTGAAAACTGCTTTCAGTTTCTGGATTGTTTTATCCAGATTATTGAGCCAAAAAACCCCCCAACGCTACCGTTATTTTAAAAGCATTACAATATTAGATGAATTGGGCACAATCATAACTGCTATCCCATAATATTACAGTATGTCTCTGCTGCTTTGAGGGTGATGAAGGGCTGGTGCCTCGAGGGAATCTGAGGCTGAACTGCTAGGTCAGCCACGGTTAGTAGAGTAGGAGAGGCGCGCAAATTAGTTTGGCGACGGGGTGGGGCGAGCGAGCCGGAGATATCGAGGACCGGATAGCGTTGGGGCAGGTGGGCGGGGCCAACCAGTGCTCGGAACTACCGGTTCGTGCAAACCGATCCGAACCGGCAGCAGCCCACTGTAGGTGAGCCGTCCTTAAATGCTTAGCACCACCAGAAGAGGCTCCGTTTCTCTCCTCTGTTTCTCAGGGCAGTGTGCAAGAAGTTTGGCCTTCACGTGAGCAGGCTTATGCTGGCTTTCTTGATACTTAGCAGCGGGATGTTCTGCTCAGCCTCAGGTGAGTTAAGAAAGGTGTCGGGCGGGGACCAATTTTGCGTTTCGACTAAGTACATCCGGTTTTCAACTTACGAGCAACTAACCGGGGCTGGAAAAATCCTTCGTTAAGCAGCGCAGTCCTTAAGCAAGGTGTTGTGGTCCACCAGCAGCCTGTGGAACTGGCAGTGGAGTCAGACAGTGAGGAGGCTGGGGAGGAACATGGGCCAGTCCTGGAGGCTGGGGAAGGTCCGGAGGAGGCCTCTGCGTCGGAGGCAGAGATGGGGCCAGGGCCATCGGGGAGCGATGCACGGACTCCGGAGGTGGACAGCCGAGAGGCAAAGGAACAGGAAGAGCCTGTTCCATCTCTGCCTCTGACACAGAGCCCTCGTCCAGGCCTTCCCCAGACTCCAGGACTGGCCCAAGTTCCTCCCCAGCCTCCTCACTGTCCGACTCCGCTGCCAGCTCCGCAGGCTGCTGGTGGACCACAACATGGATAAGCAGAAGGCAGAGGAGAGGAGAGCAGTGGAAATCTATGGGCCGGTCCTTGGGACTGCTAGCGAAGCTCCAGCCTACCTCGGGGGATAAACGGCAGGGGGCGGAGACGAATAGGTGTGGCAGACAACTGTTCCATCTCCCTGCCTGTCCGCCACTGATATCCTATACTTCCAAATCCTGTCTCGGAATGATCAGAATTCTTCTTGGAATCTGCAGCGCCTTCTGGGTGTGTCTGCTGTGAGAGCGCAGCGGCTGGCGCTCCTACGAAAGGGAACGTTTCGTGTTCAGGAGCCGGGTCAGAACACTTTCCGGTTGCCAAACTCTTCTGCCTCCTCTTCTTTTTTGCAGCCTTCCTTCCCAGCAGCTTCTGCATGTACTGTACCATCGTAGCCATGACAGGCTGGTACACGGACCGAACATCTTTGGCAGTCCTGGGTGTGGCCGCCGGAGCCATTGTGGGTTGGCCATTCAGCGCAGCACTGGGGTAAGTGGGGGGAAACAGAAGGAGGGATGCCGGATTTGTTTCAGGATGGCAGGCGGTGAACAGAAGCGTCCAGAGGCTTGTTTCTCAGCCTTGGCGACTTTAAGATGAGTGGACTTCAGCTGTGCTGGCTGGGGAATTCTGGGAATTGAAAGTCCGGCCATCTGAAAGTGGCCAAGGTTGAAAAACTCAGCTCCGGAGGGTCGTTCGGGAACTGGGATTGGAGGATGCTTCCCAAACACCGTCTTTCTAAGTAGGTAATGTCGGCGGTGCTAGAAGAGACTAGGATGTGTAGAGTGGAGGAGGAGAAAAAGAAAGAGAGGAGGAAGGGAGTCGTGGGCTCCTTGGTCCTCTCTGAGCCTGGGTGTTTTCTTGCAGACATGACCCAACTAGGTAACATCCTCAGTGCTAGAAGGGAGGGGGCTTTGTGGAAAGGAGGAAGAGGAGGAAGAAGTTGTAGGATTGTGGTGTTCTCTGAGCTTGACTGTTTTCTTGCAGACATTTCACGACCCAACTAGGTAGTAACATCATCAATGCTAGAAGGGTTTGCTCTATTGATGTACTGGTGGCTGGCTCTGTCCATGTTGGTGGGAGTCACCTTGGTGCTTCTTTGGATTAGGCTGTTGATTACTATTTGTCTGAGTTGGTAATTCCTTGATTCTATCTATCTATCTATCTATCTATCTATCTATCTATCTATCTATCTACCTACCTATCTATCTATCTATTTATTTATTTATTTATTTATTTATTTATTTATTTATTTATTTATTTATTTATTTATTTATTTATTTTTATATGCCGTCCTTCTCCGAAGACTCAGGGCGGCTTACAATGCGTTAAGCAATAGCCTTCATACTTTTGTATATTTATACAAAGTCAGCTTATTGCCCCCACAATCTGGGTCCTCAATTTACCTACCTTAGAAAGGATGGAAGGCTGAGTCAACCTTGAGCCTGGTGAGAATTGAACTCGCGGTAATTGCAGGCAGCTGGATGTTAAATGCTGCCTTAGTAGGAGGCATTAGCCTCCTACGCCACTCAGGCTCCTAATTTATTTATTTGTTAATTTATTTATTTATTTGTTAATTCAATTTGTATGCTGCCCCTCTCCGAAGACTCAGGGCGGCTCACAATGCATTTAAAATCATTATAAAAAAACATTTAAAAATTAAAAACATTAAAACCCATACACTCCATTCATGGCCGGATCTCGCCGGATCGCAAGAGCGAGATCAACGGCCCTAGGCCTGCCGGAAAATCCAGGTCTTCACCGCTTTCCGGAAGGCCAATAGGGTAGGGACGGTCCGGACCTCAGGAGGTAACTGGTTCCAGAGAGCTGGGGCAGCCACAGAGAAGGCCCTCCTCCGCGGGCCCGCCAGCTGGCTTTGTTTAGCTGACGGGACCCAGAGGAGACCAACTCTGTGGGATCTTACCGGTCGTTGGGAGTTATGTGGTAGAATCGGGGTATTGGGTATGACGTTGAGCTGAAATAGTTTGCCGCACCTTCACTAATACCTCCCTCGGTCTTCCATTGGGCAGCCTCCCAATTGCCTTCGACTTGCTGGTCCTGAAAAGACGGTGGAAGAGTTTCCTGCAGTGGTCTTTGGTGTCTCTACTGGTGTTTCTGGTGAGTCTTCCAAGGTCAGCATGGGTGAAAAGGGAGCACCTCTCAACCCTTGCTTTTGGTGGGCTTCTACATCACCCTTTGCCCTTAAAAACAAAGACTCCTTCATTCACTACGCTACCATTTTTCTCCGAAAATAAGACCCTGTCTTATATTTTTTTGAACCCCCAAATAAGCGCTTGGCCTTATTTTCGGGGAGGTCTTATTATTTTAGGGCGCGTGGAGCAAGATGGGGCTCCTCTTGCTGTCTTACCTGATTTCCAGCTCTGCATTTAAATATTTTGGGGGAGGGCTTATTTTCAAGGGGGGGGAGGCTTATTTTAGCGCATGCGCTCAAAAGCCCGATTGGGCTTATTATCAGGGGAGGTCTTATTTTCGGGGAAACGGGGTAAGTAGCCGTGGGCTTCACATAATTTAACAACCAGTTCACCTAGTGCAGAACTGAAAAAGTGAGCGCACGCAGGCGTACTCGTCTTCCGCCCTTGCGCGCAGCTTCAAACACACGGCAATTTCATACGTGTGGCTTCCAGCACACCTTCTCAGGTGGCCGCGGGGAGTAGAGCGAGCGAGGCACGGAAATCAGCTGGGCTGCGTGGACGGGGGCAAGCGAACCAGAGAGTGAGATATCTATAAGATGGGATAGCAACCGGGGCTGGTGGGCAGGCCGGCCCAGCCAGTGTTTGGAACTACCGGTACGTGCGAACCGGTCCAAACCGGAAGCAGCCCGTCTGCGTTCTGTCCTGCATTTTCCAAACCGGGGAATCCCAAGCGCTGGCCGGCCTTGGTCCAAAGTGCAGGACAAAGCTTTGAATGGTGGCTTGTTTCTCAATGAAGGTGCCCATGGTGGCCATCGATAGCTACCACTATGGGAAGCTGGTGGTAGCTCCTCTGAACATCGTCTTGTATAACATCTTCACCCCACACGGGCCAGACCTTTACGGTGAGTCTACCTGCAGGCAGGAGGAAACGTTTTGGGGGCAGCGGTGGGGAGATTGCATGGTCTTCCTTCCCCTTCCCCGGGTTTTATTCCCCCATAGAAATAAAATTTTGCTTGTTGGAAGTCAGCCAAAAAGCAATCACGTCACACGCACAAGCTCCTGGCTGGGATAGAGCCTCCAGAGAGCTCCTGACCTCTTTCTCCTTCCTTTCCTTCCTTGCAGGCACGGAGCCCTGGTCCTTCTACTTCATCAACGGCTTCCTGAACTTCAACGTGGCCTTCGTCCTCGCCTTGCTGGCTTTGCCCTTGACCTGCCTGATGGAGAGCCTCCTGCAGAAGTTTCGCGGTGAGCCCCATAGACCTCGACACCCTGGGTTGTGGGGGAAGAGTCCCTGGGCAGACACCCTCTCAGCATCTGTCCCTGCCTCCAAAGAGGAAGCATCTGGATGGCCTGCTCTGACCAAGCCTTCCAAGCACAGAAGACCTCCTTCTGGTTCAGGAAAGAGCCTGTCCCTCCATCCAAAAAGCCTCCTCCTCCTCCATTTATTTATTATTATTATTATTACCGTATTTTTCGGACTATAAGACGCACCTACCTTTTTTGGTGAGGAAAAGAAGAAAAAGAAATCTGCCTCTGCCTCCCAGCAATTTTGCCTCGTTACAGCAAACAGCCTCCATTACTTTCATTTTCGTTTTCAGCATAGCTTGATTAGCACAAGAAAAAAAAAAAAATCTGCTCCCAGCAATTTACTTCCTTGCAGCAAGCAGCAGAGCCCTGCGCGAAACATCTGAGAGCAAAACAGCTGAGAGTCTGGAGGCCGATCCAATCAGCTTGTGCTAATTAGGCTGTGCTGAAGCTGAAACCAACTGGAGGTAAACTGCTGGGAGGTAGAGGCCAGAGGGTGGGGGCCAATGAGTGGGTGGGGCTACATTCGGTGTATAAGATGCACCTAAAATTTTCACCCCTTTTAGGGCGGAAAAAGGTGCGTCTTATACTCCAAAAAATACGGTATTTATTTTATTCAATTTTTATAAGGCAACTCCGGCCCGCTTACAGTTTATACAGAGACAAATAGAAAAATACTGTATTTTTCAGAGTATAAAACACATCTTAGTTTTTGGGGAGGAAAATAGGGGGGAAAAAATTCTGCCTACCAGGTATTCATCTGGCTAGTCTAGTCAGCTCCAGCACATTAGTTCGCTGGTTTTGAGCTTGTGCTGTTTTTTATCCCTGGTTGGGGATAAAAAACAGCTTCTAAAGCACAGCTGATCGTTGGAGAGAGAAGCAATGAGAAAAGCAGGCAAAGCACGGAAGATCGCTTCACTTGCTAGCGCCTCGTTAGGGCTGAAAAAAAGCTTTAAAAAAGCTACATTTGGAGTATAAGACGCACCCAAATTTTCAGCCTCTTTTAGGGAGGGGGGGAAGTGTGTCTTATACTCCGAAAAATATGGTAATCAAAGTATTAAACAACACAAATTGACATTTTACAACTCTACACACACAAAAAACTAGTTTTCTCGTTCCTTCTGCCACTGATCCTCTTCCGGTCTGTCTCTTCTTCCAGTCCAAAACCTGGGCCGCCCGTACTGGCTGACGCTTTCTCCCATGTACGTCTGGATCCTGATTTTCTTCAGCCAGCCCCACAAAGAGGAGAGGTTCCTGTACCCCATCTACCCCCTGATTTGTCTCTGCGGAGCGGTGGGGCTCTCGGCCCTCCAGGTGCGTTTGGGGGGCGGGTCTCCTACTATGGCAACTTTAAGACTTACGGACTTCAACTCCCAGAATTCCCCAGCGCTCATGTTTTTCTCTCTCCTCGTCCCCCTCCAGAAATGTTATCACTTCATCTTCCAACGGTACCGTCTGGAGCATTACACCGTCTCTTCCAACTGGCTGGCGTTGGGCACCGTCCTGGTCTTCGGCCTGCTCTCCTTCTCCCGCTCAGTGGCTTTATTCAGAGGTGGGTTTAGGCAAAGTAAGGAGGGATCCTGGAGTCTACGACCATTCGCCACGGCCAGCTTGCCACGGGACAAGAGTTACACTAATATCAAAGAATTAGTGGAATAGACTCATTAAAGAAAGGTTGCAAAAGGAGGGGCAGAATGAAATGGGAAAGGCAAAAATTAAAATAATTTTTATTTATTGCAAATCATTAAATAGAATAGTTAGAATTGTTCTGCGGGGAGTTTTCCCACAGCGAGTTGGCCATGGTGAGTTGGTCATGTTGAGTTGGTCATGTTGAGTTGGTCATGTTGAGTTGGTCACGGTGAGTTGGTCATGTTGAGTTGGTCATGTTGAGTTGGTCATGTTGAGTTGACTGTTGAGTTGGCCATGGTGAGTTGGCCATGGTGAGTTGGCCATATTGAGTTGGCCATGGTGAGTTGCCATGTTGAGTTGGTCATGTTGAGTTGGTCATGTTGAGTTCACTATGTTGAGTTGGTCATGTTGAGTTGCTATGTTGAGTTGGCCATGGTGAGTTGGCCATATTGAGTTGGCCATGGTGAGTTGGTTCATGTTGAGTTGGCTATGGTGAGTTGGTCAAGTTGAGTTGACTGGTGAGTTGATCATGTTGAGTTGACTGGTGAGTTGGCCATGGTGAGTTGGCCATGGTAAGTTGACTGGTGAGTTGGTCATGTTGAGTTAGCTATGGTGAGTTGGCCATGGTGAGTTGGCCATGGTGAGTTGGCTATGGTGAGTTGGTCAAGTTGAGTTGACTGGTGAGTTGATCATGTTGAGTTGACTGGTGAGTTGATCATGGTGAGTTGGCCACGGTGAGTTGGCCACGGTGAGTTGGTCACAGCAAGTTGGCCGTGGCAAGTTGTCCCATTCCTGGGTTCGCATTCTTCCTTGACCACACAGAACAATTAACTAGTAGATCCTCTGCATGGATCGGTTCCTCTTCCCCAACCCCCACCCTTACCACCCCCTGCAGCGATCCGCCAGGTTACAATCAGGCTTCTCAAAGGATTTAGGCCCTGATTCATCATTCAGCAATGATGATTGAGTAGGATTTTATCTAACGTGGCTTTGATTCCCTATAGGTTTTGGGGGTGCAAGGAGGGAGGCCTATCCTGACTCTCCAGAGTTCTAACCTACGTTGAGTGCATAATTTGGAGGAGGGGGGTGTCTTATCATAGATAAGCAGAGTGTTTTTCACCCTTGGTCACCTGAAGTTGGTGGACTTCAACTCCCAGAATTCCCCCAAGCAACAAGCTTGAGCAATGGCTTCAGCCTTCTGGCTGGGGGATCCTGGGAGTTGAAGTCCACCCATCTTAAAGGGTGGGGGGAAAAAACTGAGCCAAGACAAGCAGCCCGGTCTTCCCCAAATATTGTGGCGGTATCTCCCTGAACTCCTCAACCAACCTGGGACTTTTGGGGAGTTCTGGGATTTTTTTCTGTCTGAACACATCTGGTTGGAGAAGCGTTTGAGGGGGACATTAGCTAATTTTCAAAGGATTACCATTTTTTTCAGTAGCCGTGGTCGACTTTTCTCCTCTTTTTTTTTCCTCCCACTTGCTGCTTTTGCTGCCCAGGTTACCACGGGCCTCTGGACCTTTACCCAGAGTTCCACAGGATTGCCACGGATCCCACAATCCACACCGTGCCCGAAGGCAGGCCAGTCCACATCTGTGTTGGGAAGGAGTGGTACCGGTTTCCCAGCAGCTTCGTCCTCCCGGAGAAGTAAGTTCCTGGTCCAAATTGAAGTTTGCTGACTGCCTGGGGGCGCAGGAGGTATCGCTCATGCCAGCAGTAAGAGGACCCTGCCTGGGCCACGAAGCCTGGGGAGGTAGGAAGCCATAGAATCACAGAGCTGGAAGGGACCTTGGAGGTCTTCTAGTCCAGCCCCTGCTCAAGCAGGAGACCCTAGACCATTTCAAACAAATGTCTCTTCTGAAAAACCTCCAGTGTTGGAGACGGGAGGGAGGGAGGGAGGGAGGGAGGAAGGAAAGGAAGGAAGAAAAGGAAGGAAGGAAGGAAAGGAAGAGGGGAGGGGAGGGAAGGGAAGGGAGAAAGGAAGGAAAGAAGAGGGAGGAAGGGAGGAAGAAAGAGGAAGGAAGGAAGAAAAAGGAAGGAAGGAAGAGGAAGGAAGGAAAGGAAGATGGGATGGGAGGGGAGAAAGGAAGGAAGGAAGGAAAGAAAGAGAAAGGAAGGAAAGGAAAGGAAGATGGGAGGGGAGGGGAGGTAGAAAGGAAGGAAGGAAAGAAGGAAAGAAAGAGGAAGGACGGAAGGAAGGAAGGAAGGAAGGGTAACAGCATAAGGGAATCACAAAGCTGGAAGGGATCTTGGAGGTCTTCTAGTCCAGCCCCTGCTCAAACAGGAGACCCTAGACCACTTCAGACAAATATCTCTTCTTAAAAACCTCCAGTGTTGGAGAAGGGAGGGAGGGAGTCAACCGGTCCGCCTGCACATTGGACACCCTGGATATGTGCTCCGCTGTCAAGGAGCCAAGGTGTCTCTCTGCCCAAAGTCCCAGCCTCCTCACCTCCAGCATCAGGGACTTGGATCTGGTGCCCCCCCCTGCTGATTTATGTGCGCCTTTGTAGTGACATTGTCCGTGAGCACTAAAACGTGCTTGCCCGAGAGAGATCCCTGAAACCAACGGAGAGCCAGATAACGCTGCTCTCAACTCCAGCCAATGGATGTTCCGTCATTGTTCGCGGGTGCTCCACTTTGCCCTGAGCAAACCCGCTGTGAAGTTTCCGAAAGATGCCCTAATTAATTCATGAGCCATGAGCCGAACTTCAAAAGAAATACAGTCATTTATTAGGAGCACCATTTCGGCAATATTCGGATGCAGTTAGAACTAATCCCACGTAGATTTACGTTCCCCTATGACCCTGTCTCTCCCCTCCTCCCTGGCCATGTCATAAATCACATTCTCCAATTAACCACTTTGGCTGGCTGTGAAATCCAACACCCTCCTTCTGATTGCGGTCAGGAAGAATGTATGGAATGCAGCTTCAGTTAGGGAAATCAATCAGCTCTATCAGTTCTCCCTCCCTCCTGCTCATGGCAACTTGAAAGCTTTGCAAGTTGACACCCACGACTGGAAGTGTGTCCCCCAACGGAGAGACTTCTCAGAGCCTCGTAGCCCGTTTGAACCCATGGCAAGGGGGCCCCCTCCACCACAAGCCAGCCAGCCCTTCCCCAGCCCACCCCTCTGCCTCCCTCCATCTTGTGCTTACTCACTTAAAAGCCCAGGAATGCCCTTTATAAAAACCTATATTCCTTCTTTCTTCCCGCAGCTGGCAGCTTCAGTTCATTGCCTCCGAATTCCGGGGCCAGTTGCCCAAACCGTTTGCCAAGGGCCCGGGGGCCACCCGCCTCGTTCCCACGGACATGAACGATCAAAACCAAGAAGAACCTTCCAGATACGTAAGTAGGGGAGGGTGAGGGTCTTCTTTTCATCTAGGCCCATCTCTCGCGGTACGTCGTCACCCCCCCACCCCCCTCTGCAAAAGTGGGGCCAAGTCTTGCCAGTTTGATTGGTGGCCTCTGTCCCCCTTCGGTAGGTTTAGGTCGCTGCAGTGAATCTGGATCGCCGAAGGTGTTTTTTCTGCCTGCTGTGAGACTCGGTTCCTCTCGTGCCATTTATTTTCTCTTAACTTTGTTGCCTTCACGAATCTCTCAAATCAACACTTTTTGTAAATTGGGGAAGTTGTTGCTCAGAGTTGGTAGGGGGCTATGACAGCTTTGGCCACCTAATGAGGAGGAAGGACTCCCTGGAGAAGAGCCTCATGCTGGGAAAGATTGAGGGCAAAAGAAGAAGGGGACGGCAGAGAAGGAGGTGGCTGGATGGAGTCACTGAAGCAGTCGGCGTGAGCTTCAACGGACTCCAGAGGATGGTGGAGGTGCTAGAAATATGATGTTTGTCAAGTTTCGTGGTCGTCTCGAATAAAGTGCATTTCAAACAGAATCTTTGCAGAAAAAAACTCCTTTTTATTGAGCACGACATCCTAACATGACTCCATATGAAGCCAACACTGACTTCCAGCCCCAAAACCCTCCCTTTCCGTTCCCCACTCCCCTGCACTCATTGGCCATCTTCCAAGTCATTCTACCCCTAATCTACTCCAACTCAAAGGAATTTCCCCCCTCCCATCCCATCTCCTAGGGGAGATTATCTCCAGGGAAAATAAGTAGGTGAAAAGTCAGCCGTCCCTTTCCAGACGCCTTCGCTTCTCCTTCTTATGTCAGCATGAGAGTAAATGCAGGTTGAAGTGCTGACAATGTTTCTACCCCAAGATAATTGGAATTTCTTGGGGTCTTTTTTTTTTTGTCTGTTTGAAAATGTTTCCCCTTCTCATCCAAGAAGCTTCTTCAGATTAATTCATTCCTGGGGGGATGTTTTTAGCACTGATGATGTTACCTAGTTGGGTCAGGAAACGTCTGCAAGAAAAACAGCCTTGCAGGAAGGAGTTCCCGTGCCATGGCCGGGATCAGCTGCCTTGCTTGCTGCTGCCCAGGCAGCTTTGCTCAGAGAACCCACCCAGCAGCCTGAGGGACCCTCTCCTCTCTCTTTTCCTCCCGCAGTTCGACATCTCCAAATGCCACTACCTGGTGGATCTCGACAGCCCCGACGAAGCTCCCCGGGAGCCCAGATACGCGGCTAACAAGGAAGAATGGATCACGATCGCTTACAAGCCTTTCCTGGATAGTGTGAGGTGAGAGTCCAGGGCAGGCTGGCCGTGGGGGGGAACCCTCTGGCTCCTTGTGGGTGGAAAATGCCTCGGAGGCCAGCTTGGGCGATCGGATGGCATCGTGTCAGACCAGCTGCCCTCTTCGAGCCAAGAAGGGTTGGTCATCCCAGCGAGAGATCAGGCTGTGGGTCATCGGCACTTCAGTCTCCCAGCCACCCACCCCTGCCAAATGAGTTTCTAGGGGGCTGGCATTCGCCCCACCCCACCATCCCGTCTCAGCCAGATCAGGGGGTGGACTAGAAGGCCTCCCAAGCCCCTTCGAACCCTGTGAATCTATGAACTTGCATCCGTCTTCGGTCCTCTTTTTCCCCTTGCTAGGGGGAGATAGAGGGACGCGGTGGCTCAGGGGCCAAGACGCTGAGTTTGTCGATCGAAAGGTCGGCAGTTCAGCGGTTCGAATCCCTAGTGCTGTATAACGGGGTGAGCTCCCGTTCCTTGTCCCAGCTTCTGCCAACCTAGCAGTTCGAAAGCACGTAAAAAAATGCAAGTAGAAAAATAGGGGCCACCTTTGGTGGGAAGGGAACAGCGTTCCGTGCGCCTTTGGCATTGAGTCATGCCGGCCACATGACCACGGAGACGTCTTTGGACAGCGCTGGCTCTTCGGCTTTGAAACAGAGATGAGCACCGCCCCCTAGAGTCAGGAACGACTAGCACAGATGTGCGAGGGGAATGGTTACCTTTTAGGGGGAGATAGAGGAAGTGCCAGCCATCTGTGAAGGGGGTCCTGGAAAAGATGAGGAGGTCTAAGAGGAGGGGGAGGGTGACTCGGAAGTGGCAGCCCCTTCCTCTCCTCTCCCACCCTGAGTGGGGGTGGCGGCGGCAGCCTTTCCCGAAGCGTCTGGTTCCCCCCACGCATTGTAGAGCGAGACGAGACGCAAAAGGGATGGAGAACAGCTTCTCTCTTTAGCAAAGAGAAACTAATTGCTGGATGAGATGAGGGGGTGGAGAAGGCAGGGTGAGAATTCTCCCAGGGAGAGAAAGCAGCAGGAGGACGGTTTGGGAGGAAGACAGGAAGAGCCAGGTCAAATCTCTTCCCCCCCCCCCCCCCGCCTCCCAAAATCCGTAGCTAGGTGGTTTGGCTCTTTGCCTCCCCCGTCCTTGCTTCTCAGAGGCTGATAGCATTTATCAGCTGGTGCTTTGCAGCCCCATTGAAAGGAAGGAAGGAAAAAGAGAGGGGAGGGAGGAAAGGAAGAGAAAGGAATGAGGAAGGAAAGGGAAAGGGGAAAGGAAAGGAGGATGGGAGAGGCAAGGAAAGGAAAGAGAGGAAGGAGGGAAGAGAGAAGGAAGGAAGAATGAGATGAAGGAAGGGGAGGAAAGGAAAGGAAAGGAAAGGAAAGGAAAGGAAAGGAAAGGAAAGGAAAGGGAAAGAGAGAAATATGCACGGAGGGAGGGGAGGTATGTGGGGGAGTGTGTGCAGAAAGGGTGAATGCTCCCCGCACCTCCTCAGGGGGGACCCTTTGTCCTTCTTGCAAAGGCTGCTCAGCTCCTTCTGGGAAAGACCGGATCCCTCCACCCGCCGGATTCCCGCTGGGTGAACCAGGAGCTTCTGGGACAGCCGAGTCTCCGGCTGACGTCACCCAGAGCCGCAGAGGCAGCTCTCCCTTGGCTCCGATAAATGGGGCTTTAATTGAATTAGAGAACACGAAGAGCCATTGACTACTTACGGTGCCCGGCTAGCAGCTTTGTCTGGGCTCCCCTGACTCCTGCATTGGCAGCAGGAAGGCCTGGGGTTCCTGGTTGGGGTCCAGCTCCTCCCCCCTGCTGGGTGGGCGTGGCAATAGTGGGCGTGGCCTAGTCAGCACCACAGGGGGGGGAGTGTTTTTGCCCTCTCCGGGCTCCGGAGGCTTTTCTCGAGCATCCGGGAGGGCAAAAACAGCCTCCCCCAGACTCCAGAGGCCGGAAACGGGCCCGAAGGCCTTCCCAAACTTCCGGTAGGCCCGTTTTTCGCCCTCCCCAAGCCTCTGCACTTACCTGCATCCAAAACAAGCCCTGTGGCGAAAGGGTGGGAGGGTCCAGCCAGGAGTGGGATTTGGGGGTTTTCTGAATTGCACAGAATCTTAGCTAGAGCCTCTCCCGAACCCCTTCGGACCCCCAGCAGCCCACCCCTCCCTTAAGGGACCCCCCCCCATCCAAGATTGCTTAGGCGTCGACCTGAAAACCTTCTCGTCTTCTTCTAGATCTTCAAGGTTTTTCCGGGCTTTCTACATTCCTTTCCTCTCCGACCAACACACGAAATATATGAACTACACCATCTTGAAACCTCGGCGGGCGAAACTCGGCCGGAAGAAATCGGGAGCCTAAAAGGGCCGGAGAAAGATTCCCAGCTTCCTCTTTGAATTTTTGTGATCCTCTTCCCCAGTTTTGCAAGTTCTAGTCTAAGAGAGCTTGGAAAGAGATTAAAAAAAAAAAAGAAAAAGAAAAAAGAAAGAAAGAACAAAAAACTTGCTGTGTTTGTGACGGTTTTCTCATTTTTCGACCGGCCGTTCAGCAAGACGCGGAAGAGATCAAGACGGTTCTTTTTCAAAAGAAAAAAACTCCCGGGATAAATATTTACAATATTGTTCTTAATTGTGGCTAAAGGAAGCCAAAAGAGCACACTGGATTCCTGGCTGCAGAGCAGGGCTGGGCTGGACAGGGCTGCGGTGGGGCTGGGGCCATTTCCAAACACCCCACAACCCCCACCCCACCCCCCCCCCCCCCCCCGCCTATCTATTTGCCCCGGAGCATCTGATGTTTTGAGAGGCCTCGTCAGGTCACCCCCTTTAAATGTCTGCAAAAAAAAGACCGAGCCTGAGCCGAAATAATTTGCACTTTCGAAAATTCAAGCGAAACCCGACTCGTGGGAGGGGAATTCGGTTTTTTTCAAAAGCGCCGCCGTCTTTTTTTTGCCTGCTCTTTTCTCCCCAAAACACCTTTTTAAAGGATTTTTCCTTCGGAGACTCTTCGACGGGTTCTGGATTCGTCAAGAAAACATCTGGCTGGATTGTGTTTCTGGATCTGGGGAGAGGGGGGGCATCCAATGTTGATTGTGTGTCCCGTCCCCGACACTGTTGGCTGTGAAATACCATTTCGTTCCATCCCACCCGATCCGGGAGTCTGTAAAACTTCAATGTTGAATTAAAAAAAAAAAATTGGGCTTTGGGTCCCGTGTGTTGCCTTCCCTCCCCTCCACCAAGAAGGAGGAAAGCAAGACAGGGGTGCCCTTGTTTTCCCTGTTGCTCCCCCCCCAACCTTTGTTTAATAGCTCTATCCTTATGGAGTTTTGTGTAGACCCTACAGAAGGAAAAAGAAGTTGGCATTGTGCAAGAATAGCATAGCATAGCATAGAATATATAGAAAATGAATAGCATAGAATAGAATATATAGAAAATGAATAGGATAGAATAGAATAGAATAAATAGAATAGGATAGGATAGAATCGAATAGAAAATGAATAGCATAGCATAGAATTAGAATAGAACAGAATATAGAAAATGAATAGCATAGAACGTAGAATAGCATGGCATATAGCATGTGCAGAAGCATCTCACTGAGGACTAGGAGCATAGGCTTTCCAAGCAGAGGGAAGAACTGTGGGAGTGCAAGGCCAGGTACCGGCATCTGGAGGCTCAGTGGGCTGAGATGGTCAGCCAGTTCCAGGCCATGATGCAGTCCCACTGGAACGAGGCTCTTCGGCTCTTTGCCACCAGTGGCTCTTCCCTCCAGCCTTCGCCCAAAGCCCCACGCCAGGAGGCCGAAGCAGACCCCAAGTCGGAATTTCTGCCCCTCTCCGACCCACACAAAAAGACCCCGAAGGGGGAAACTCTCTGCAGCAACACAAAACATTCATTGCACGTATCCAGCCCAGGGGCCGTAGTTTAAGGACCCCTGATTTAGTGCAATATAAAAAATGCAAATAATTTTTCTGGGGACCACCCAGATTTTCTCACGGACCACCAATGGTCCACGGTCTACCAGTTGGTGACCGCTGGCCTAGAAGACCTCCAAGGTTCCTTCCAACTCTGTTATTCTGAGGCTGAAAAACACGTGACTTCTCTCATCCTCCTGTAGACCACAAGTGAATTTGTGCAGAGTGTCATTTTCTGCAAACAAAACTTCGTCCCTAGCCTCACCTCACATGCATTTCCTCCTCACGCACCAACGTGGCATTCTTCTTCCCCGGCTTAAGAAAGTCTTCTCTAAGACCTCCGTAAACAAACCGCAAGATCTGGACTCCAGGGTTGGGTTCCAGCGGGCAGGACCGCCATCTAAACAAACTCAAGCAAAGCAAAACAAAAAAATAAAGATTTAAGTGCTGTTAGAAATGCTAACAGCTTGTTCGGAACAGCAAATATTGATGGATTTATCTCCAGTGTTTTTCCCATGTTCTCAGCTTTGGAAGGCGGGTTTCTGGCAGAGGCGACCCGAAGTCCTATGTAAGGATGGACTGGAGAAAGTTTTGAGGATGGAGATGGAGTCGCTGAGGGCAGGGGTCTCCAATCTTGGCAACTTTAAGCCTGGAGGACTTCAACTCCCAGAATTCCCCAGCCAGCTGCTTCCCTTCCAAGCCCAATGGGAAAAAGTAGAGGAGGGGGACGAATGCATTTGGAGCTCCCTTGTCTGATTTCCAAAGGTCCTGCCACAGGATTCCCATGGGGGTGGGTGGTGGGGGGGAAAGGATCTGGTTTCCGTGGCTACTGCTAATGATGTCATTCTTGCTCGGCAGTCAGGACCCCTTCATGCTCCAGGTCAGGTGGGGGGAGTGGGGGGGGTGGGTTGCATGGGCTGGAGGAAAGCAGTGGAAGCAGCACCCCCCCCCCAGCCAGTCTGCTGAACTCTGCAGCTCATATCCTGCAAAGGGGGAGGGGAGGGCTTTGCAATCCGCGGTCCATTTTGCAGATGGGAGATGGAAGTTGCAAGAGACCATGGCTGTTCTGGGGGGTGCAAGGGGGTATTCCCATCCCCCCCCAAAATCTCAGGCCTCCTCAATTCTCAGCTTGGTTGCCCCAAAGGGAAAAGCACTTTTCAGCTCTGCAGCCAGAAAAAGAGGAGGCAAGGGGAGGCAATCTTTTCAAACAGTTAGCGGGGATTCATCCAGCAGGCATTGGGTGCAAATTCTGCCTTTGCTGTTAATTTATTTTAAAAATTTGATTTATATGCCGCCCTTCTCCGGAGACTCAGGGCAGCTTACAATGCGCTAAGCAATAGCCTTCATCCTTTTGTATATTTATACAAAGTCAGCTTATTGCCCCCACAAACTGGGTCCTCATTTAACCTACCTTAGAAAGGATGGAAGGCTGAGTCAACCTTGAGCCTGGCGAGATTCGAACCTGCAGTAATTGCAGGCATCTGGTCTTAATAACAGGGTGCTTTAGACCACTGTACTACCAATGCTCAATGAGGCTGCGGATGGGTTGGGCTCTGCAGCTCGAGTAGGAGACCGGAGGCTGAGCTTGAACTCAGGAGCTCGGGACCCTCGGGGACCCCTTGCTCTGTGGGGATGGCATTGGAGCCCTGCCTTGGCATGCAGAGTGGCAGGCAGGGCGAGATTAATGAATAATTCACACCAATCCATTTGTGGCTGCCTTTCCTGTGGAGAGTGGGGGGCGGGGGGGGGAAAGAGGATGGCATCCCCCACCCCCATTCCAGGTGATTATGGGCACGTACCCGCGGTCTCCTTGGAGCCGTTGCCATGCCAACGCATCTGCTCGGCTGATTTGTCACTTGCGGAAAGTTTGACTTTGCAGCAGCCGCTGGAGGCTGTTTAAAAGGAGGGCACCCCCCACCCGTGAGGAGGACCATTTGGTGCCCGCCGTTGGCAAAAGGGAATGGGCACATCAGCCAGCCCACCCTGGCCTGGCCTTACACACACACAGAGAGGTTAAGGGGTTTTTCTTACAATGGGAACTTTTGGGTGCCCAAAAAGTGTGCCAACGAGAGACAACATCCAAACTCTTGGGACCCACCCAAACTCCCAGAATTTCACCATCTTTTGCCATCTGTGGCGCATCTGAGCTTTGCCAGCTGCCCATCCTGATGAAAGGATCTGTTTCAATACGGGGGGGGGGTCTTTTTAAAACACCCCCCCTCCCCCGGGATAAAGGATCAGAGGCTCCTTCTGAACCATTGGCCAGCTTGAGAAGGCAGAGGGGCAGCTGCATCCAGACAAAAGAGGAAGACCTCTGGCCAAATCCATGCGTTTTGCCAATTCACACGACCCTCCCTGGCTGGCCATAGCTTGCAGCTCGTGTGTGTCTTTCCTGCTCAGGGATTGTAATTCAGTTGTGTGCGTGTGTGCATTGCTTTGCCTATCGCACAAAGCCACAATCCAGAGGCTTCTCAAAATAGGTGAAGCCTATTATAGGCTTGGAGGAAGTCAGAGGCCAATTCTTGGTATTTATTATTTTTCTTTTCTTTTTTTTTTCTCTTTCTGCCCTTCTATTTCTATCTCTCTTTCCTCTTTCTCCTTTTTTTCCCCCCCTTCTTATTTTATATGTTCGTTCTTACGGGCGGTGGGGTTTTTGTGTGTGTGTGTGTGTGTGTGTGCAAAATTTAATAAACTGGTTCAGAAGAGCAGGCAAAACTGGCACAGCCAGGCAGTGTCTTCATGCAGTGTGAGAAGGCAGCCATTGGCTGTCGCTAAGCTTCCTTTCCACACTCGGCCTATTTCTACACTTGTGTGTGTGTGTCTGTGTGTGTCTAAGAAGCCACACTTGATTGCTGGCAACGACCTGAACAAGTTCCTGCATTTTTGGAAGTGTTTGACTTTGCTTTCAGAGAGAGAGAGAGAGAGAGAGGCAGACAAACAGCTGGCTCGGTGCCCTAAGGGAGGATTAAAACTCACAAGGTTTCTGCTTTCCAGCCTCGAGAGTTTCACCCCGGGTGTGCCAACTTTTAAAGACGGGGCTCAACTCCCAGAATCCCCCGTTTTAAATAACCTGTTTTTCACAAAAGCCTGCGCAACCCACTGCTGTCCATTTTTTAAAAAACGGGAGTAAAAATCCCACCTTGGTTATAAAACAGGTTGCTTTGCAAAATGGCACTATCGGTTGCTTTTCAATTTTGGGCAACTTTTAACTCTTAACTTTTGGGCAACTTCAACTCCCAGAATTCCCCAGCCATAGCTATGGCTGGGGAATTCTGGGAGTTGAAGTCCCACCCCTCTTAAAAGCTGAAAAAGGCTGCTTTAACCACTCCATCCAACTGACTCTTTGGTCATTTATTCTATCTCATAATACAAAAGAGAGAGATGCTTTTTCCAACTGCAGTGAAATGCCACTCAATACAACTTAAAAACGCCTTTTCTGATGAATCAGCTCAACATCTTAACCTGCGGAATCAATTTGCCATCTCTGCAGGCTGAATTTCTACTCTCAAGGAAGAGAGCGAAAGAGAAAACGAAATACCCCAGCGTTATTTCCCATGGCACCATCCAAAGCGACTTGTTTGCGTTCGGTATTACTCGTGCCGTACAATAATCCTTAGGGTAGAAATCAAACTTGACAAGGGATTAGGCTGCACAGGGAAGCACCCGTGTTTGGGCTGGAGGAAGGCTTCCACCTGCTTATTATAAATAGAATAGAATAGAAAAACAGAGTTGGAAGGGACCTTTGGAGGTCTTCTAGTCCAACCCCCTGCCCAGGCAGGAAACCCTACACTTCAGACAAATGGTTATCCAACATCTTCTTAAAAAACTTCCAGTGTTGGAGCATCCACGACTTCTGCAGGCAAGTTGTTCCGCTTATTAATTGTTCTAACTGTCAGGAAATTTCTCCTTAGTTCTAAGTTGCTTCATTGGCAGCCTGTAGTATCAAAGGGGAAAAATGGTGGGAATTTTAAGGCTACCTGCATTTTTGGAGAAGATAGCTGAGGTCCATCCCCACATGTTTGGTTTCTGATTTTAAAAAAATAGGTAAACGTAAAGGTTCCCCTCGCTTATCTGTTCCTGACTCTAGGGGGCGGTGCTCATCTCCGTTCCAAAGCCGAAGAGCCAGCGCTGTCCGAAGACGTCTCCGTGGTCACGTGGCCGGCATGACTCAACGCCAAAGGCGCACGGAATGCTGTTACCTTCCCACCAAAGGTGGTCCCTATTTTTCTACTTGCATTTTCTACGTGCTTTCGAACTGCTTTCGATTGGCAGAAGCTGGGACGAGTTACGGGAGCTCACCCCGTTACGCGGCATTAGGGATTCGAACCGCTGAACTGCCGACCTTTTGATCGATAAGCTCAGCATCTTAGCTATTGAGCCACTGCGTCCTCTTTTAAAAAAATAATGCATTGTTATTGCACAAGACATTTATAAGCGAAGGAGAATAGGACACGAAAAATCCTGCTGATGATGTTATGTAGTCTGGTAACAAAACATTCAGAAACTAAATTGGAACAAGCTAGGGAGAGGAAATCCAAACTGCCAAAATAATATATTATTCTCCAACTTTATGATTCCTTCCTATTCTGCATAGGTTGAACTGCACCAAAACTTGACGAACTAGAGCAGCCCTCGGGACAGCAAACTCAGGAAGAACTTAAGAGGAAGAGGAGGACGGATTAGGTACACAGGTAGTCCTCATTTAGTGACCACAATTGGAATGGGCAACTTGGACGCGCAACAAAGTGGTTGCTAAGGGAACCAGCGATGGTGCGGATGGTATTTCAGCTTTCCTGCAAAGATCGCAAATGGGCAGGCTGGTTGCAGAGCTATTTTTTTCTGTGAACAGTCGTTAAACAAGGACTACGTGGATATTTAGCCTAGGGCAGAGGATATTGTGGGGAGGAACTGAAGGGCGGTCAGGTGGAAGACAGGTCAGATTGATTCAGAGCTGTTCCTCAAGACAGTCCAGGAATCCATTACAAAGGAAGTTGATTTTAATTGGACGGTTGACTGGATGACTATTAGTCAGAGATACCAACCAAGGATTCCCGCGTTGTTAAGAATTACTTTCAACCCTTCCCTTTTTGAAAATCAATCTTTCCCACCCCCCCAAACATGACTGCACCCCCAATTCTGACCACGCCGAAAAGAAATCTTGAACGTTTGCACCTCTCTTGTGCCCTGGTGGCGCAGTGGTTAGAATGCAGTATTGCAGGCTGACTCTGCCCACCGCCAGCAGTTCGATCCTGACCGGCTCAAGGTTGACTTGGCCTTCCATCCTTCCAAGGTGGGTAAAATGAGGACCCAGATTGTTGGGGGAAAGAGGCTGACTCTGTAAACCGCTTAGAGAGGGCTGGAAAGCACCATGAAGCGGTATATAAATCTAAGTGCTATTGCTATCTTCCTTCTTTGTGGTTAGAATGCAGTATTGCAGGCTGCTAATTCTGCCCACTGCCAGCAGTTTGATCCTGACTGGCTCAAGGTTGACTCGGCCTTCCATCCTTCCAAGGTGGGTAATATGTGGACCCAGACTGTTGGGGGCAAAATGCCGACTCTGTAAACAGTTTATAGAGGGTTGTAAAAGCACGGTGAAGCGGCATATAACTCTTAAGTGCTATTGCTTCCCAAGTCAGAATCTTAATCCACTGCAACGAAGGGCCTTCCCAGCTGTGCTAAGAGGTACCTGGGATTAAGGTGGAGACCAGTTGCTTCGGCTGCTGGACCTTTGATTTATAACACCGCCCGCCTTTGTGAGCAGCTTCCTGAAGATCCGTAAGAGAGAGGCTGCCGATGCCCCAAAACAGGAGCTGATGTCACGGAGCTCACCGAATTTTTTTTTTAAAAAAACAAAACCGGAAGGTCCATGTTCTTTATTCTGCATTAATACATTGCAATTGCTTTGACAGAGTCCGGCATGTAAATACTACAGAGGGAGCCCCCCTCCCCAAAAAAAGAGGCGTTTGCAACCTTAAGTGCAGGTTTTCCCCAAGCGAAGGCTAAATCCTTTTTAACTCTTTTGTTTGCTTTTTTGTTTCCTTAAAAAATACATTAAAGAACGTACCACACACATATTGCACTTGTCTCCAGAGTAAAAGATTGTGGGGAAACCCCCCTACCCCCCCCCAAAAAAACCCCAACGTCTCACCAAAGTCACTTCAAAGGGACCTGCATTTTCAACGGATAAAGCTAGTTGTTTCCTAAAAAAAAAACAAAAAAACCGAACAGTAGCGTTCACGAAACCCCTCCGAAAGGACCTGCACAGTAAATTGGACGAAAAGCGGCTACACTTTGAACGAGCTGGAACATGGGAGGAAGAAGAGGTGGCGGTCCTGGGAGGCAGGGTGAGCCCGGCTGGGAAAACGCCCGTTCCCTGGATCGCCGATTTGTCGGAAAGACAGCAAAAAGGGTCCAGAAACACCAGAGACTGTTTAAAAGCAGAGGGAGAGATGGAGGGGATGTTTGAACTCGTTTTACATTCAGAGGCTCGGTCCCAACATGGGGGTGGGGGAGGAGAGGAGAAAAAGCAACCCCTCCCAACAAGAGAATGAGGCTGGGGGTCACTCAGGGGCCTCCCCCCCAATCTGCACCAGATGGCCACAAGCTGGGCCCTTGGAAGCAAGAGTTGGGAGCCCCAGATCAGCTCGGTTGCCTAGCCTTCAGTAAACCTGGCGTCCCTTCCGAGCCCTCCTGGAATAGATCTCTAGCAAAGAGATACCTGCTCAGGGGTTTTGCTACCTGTGCAGTCTAGAGATGGGGAGGGGAAGAGGCGGGTTTGCACAAAATCAGCAGCCTTCTGCACCAGAGTTGCCCCCTGCCTGGGTAATCGGGATGCTACGAGAAAGTGTGTTAACACTCCTTAGAACGGTGGCAACCGAGCTGCCGTGTCTGGCCTGGCAGGATTCTTGCTAGCTCAATCTGGTCTACTGTAAGGCTGGTGGTAAGGGGAGATCTTCCTCCAGGGTTCAAAGAGGGAAGGAAGGGCTGACCTGGGCTACATTCCCCCCCACCCTGCTCCACCTTGAGGTCCCCAAGATGGCCGATGGATTTCCTTAGGCTGGGGCGATCTCTTCCCGCTCATGAAAATTGAACAAGGGTTGACCCCATGGAAGGAGGCAGGTTTTCATGCCCCGTTGGGTGTGAAACGCCTGGGGGTGGGGGGAAAGCACCTTCCAAAGCCACCAGCCCAGCACCATGGAAACACGGATTCCTTCTTCTCCCAGGGGTTGGAGCTGAGGAGGAAGGGAAGCGACATCGCCATTAAGATGGGCCTTCTGCGCTTCCTGGGGATGGTCCCATTTCAAGCTGTTCCCGATGAGATCCGGTGGGCGTTATTTCACGGAACCGATTTTCTTTCTTGCGGATTTTGGAGAGCCACCGCAGGGCAGACTGGAGGGCATCGTTATCGGGGCAACCTGTTTCTCTTCCTTTCAAACTGGTCCAAACTTTTCAAAACAGAGCGGAAGAGATCTAGGCTATTTGGGGCTGAATGGCTTCTCCCCCAAATGTTTTATTGCAGTTACCCTACAACTGGGTTTTTCAACCATGGCCGTTTAAAGACGGGGTGGACTTCAACTCCCAGAATTCCCCCTAACTTCCTGGTTAGGGGGAAGTTCTGGGAGTTGGAAGTCCACCCATCTTAAAACAGCCAAGATTTGAGAAACCCTCTCCTACGGCATCAAATGGGCCAGCAGATCGCCAGAATGGATCGCAGGAACGAAACCTTTGCTTTCTACCAGGTTAATTTTGCTGAGTGACCCTTTTTTGTTTGTGCTTAAAAAAATGGAGAGGTTGTGCTTCAATTTTTACCCAGTTTCAACAGAAGGCTTCCAACCCACCGGTCTGTCTCAAATGCTAAGCCTCCCCCACCCCACTCCTCTTGAAATAAATTCGTAGTATATTTGTGTCTTTCCTAGGGAGGCCGATGCTTTTACAGAGCAGACACCTGTTGAAGTGATGAACGAGTCAATGGTTACCGATCCTAAATATTGCTGTAATACTTCTTTTTTTTTTTCTTCCCCAAGGAAAATTAAAATCAGGTCTATAGATGAGTGAGTCAGAAAGAATTATTAGGGGGAAAAGAAACACGAAACCTGCATTCCACACGGTGGAACCCGGTCTCTGAAGGGACTTTGGTGTCAGCCTAGACAAGAGATGGGGGTGGTTTTTTAAAAAAAAACAAACCAAAAACTTCAGAATTTTTTAAAAAAAGAGAAAGAAAGGGTCTTAGAAAGAACCGAAAAAAAGGCACGGCACTATCACTTCACATGGGTTTTCTGGTAAGCTTATTCTGCTTTGTCCTTAAAACACTACACCCCTAAATAGTTGCCCAAATATGCAAAGCCTAAGAACAACGCACACTCTTGAAGTCCAAGTAGATTTGCTTCCTCTAAAAAAAGAAGAAGAAAAAAAAAGAGCTACAAAGGGCAGCTTAGAACAATTTGTCCAGTGATCAAGCTCTTCCCAAGGTTGCTTTGATGCTGCTTTAGCTTCAGACTCTTGGATCTCCTTCCCTGCTGATCTCTGGAGGACCTCAACAATCCCTAGATGTTGACTCCCAAGCTGAATTTCAAGATGGACCAAGGGACGTTTTCGTCGATGATCCAGGGAGCTCTCGAGATGTGCAAAGGTTCGGAGTTCCCAGCAAGTCATCCGGCCGACAAAACAGAAGTCCAAAGAGTTCCTGCAAGTCCTCTGAAGAACATCTACACAGGAACGGGGAACTATGGCAATTTTTAGGACTTGTGGACTTCCAACTCCCAGAATTCTGGGAGTTGTGAAGTCCACAAGTCCAAAGAGGGCCACGGTTTCCCGCTTCTGATCTGCAGCCTAGTCTAGCTTAGCAGACCAATTCTCAAGCCCTGGGACATCCTACATTCCTGACTGGCTTCCGTGTCAACGACCTCTCGGCCAGATTCCAATGGAAAAAAAAAAAATAATGTATTGCTTTTATTGCCAAGTATGGTGTAGAGCAAATTCTTCACTCCTCTTCCTGAATTCTCCCAGGTTTCCTCTGACAAGAGGTTTGAGCGGTGAGTAGAACACCCGAAATTTCTGGAAGGACCCTTCCTTCTCAGAAAGCGGGGTTTCCCCTTCCCTTCAGAGTCGTTCTTCGTTCTGTGTGAAGGTGCAGGGCCTGCCTTCAGCCCTCCTCCGCTAGTACCAGTTCAGAGTGTTTGGCTCTTCATCCGCGAAGCTCAAAGATTTGGAGAAGCAGCCGTGGAGGCGGGAGACAAGAGCCCAGATGGAAATCCGCAGCCACGGTGTGACTTGACTTCGACCCACCGTCTCCTTCTCCAAGGAAGCACCCCCAAAGCTGCTAGTTCACCAAGACGTAGCCTCCATGTTGGGGATCGACCGTCTCCATCATTTCACAATCCAAGAGCCCGGGCAACTGGGCAAGGTTTAAGGTGTCATAGCTGGATTGAGACCCTGGAGGTTCCGAGCCTCTCTGGACGTTGGTCATGGCTATGCCGCTCTGCTGAGTGGGCTCCAGGGGATACGGAGGCTGGCCGGCATAGTCTAAGTCGGGCGAGAGGCCGAGCGGCCCTTCGCAAGTCTGGTAGGGATACTGTTGCTGCTGGGGTGGAACTTGGGGGGGAGCCGTGGAGGGCGGTGGGAGGTTGCTGGCCAAGCTGCAGCTTCTGATACTGGCTGAGGAAAGGGTCGTATTGCATGTCTTCGGCAGATGGCGGCTCCATGACGGGGCTCAAGGGCTGCACCAGGCTGAACTGGGAAGGAGGAGGAGGAGGAGGAGGAAGAGGGGGCTCCTCGTGGCAAGGGAGGGGCAGCTGGCTGGATCGGGAGTAGGTGCCCTCGGCGATCTGCATCTGGTTGAAGTAGGTCTGCAGCTGGGATTGCTTCTGGAGGAAGAGGTGCTTCTGATACAACCTAAATCAAGAGGTGGAGAATGGCGAGTTAAGTCTGCTTTCCCATCAGCCAGGGATCTCCAACCTTGGCAACTTTTAAGACTCAACTCCCAGAATTCTCCAGCCCAGTTTGACAAGAGAATTCTGTTAACTTCATGATGTACTGAGTGGGAAGGGAAGATCTGGGCTAATTAGGTTGCGGCGACTTTTCTTCCAGCAACAAAGGGAGTCTTGGGTGTGTGTGTGTGTGTGAAAAGTCTATTTCCAGTGGAAGAACCCGCTGTTAAGGTGGGCCGTGCTCTCCTGAAGTTACGCTGTTTATTCAGTCTTTGCAAAACGGGGCTTGCTGGGATCCTGACCTTCCCCCGGAGCTTAGGGCTCACCTGTGCTCCTGCAGCTGCTGTTCCAGGCTCCGAGGTATCTCCTTGCAAAACATCTGGCACGCGTGCTGGGCTTTGGAAAGCAGGTTGGGCTTCTGGAAGGAGAAAAGGGAAGAGAGAGAGAGAGAGAGCTGGGCCTCGTCGCAATGCGCGGCATTTCAAGGCTGCCATCGGAAGTCTTGACAAGTCAGGTGGGAGGCCTGAATTCGTGGGCTGGGTCTATGACTCGCTCTCCCTCTTTCCCCCCTCCCGGGAAGGAGGCAACGGCTTTGCAGAGAAGACACAACCCCTCCCCTCCTGCCCCCCACCTTCCCACTCAGCGGATCTGAGAACGAAAGGCAGCCTCTTCCAATGAACAATTTATCTCCGTTGACTTTAAGGCTTCCCAAGGAAGGCGACGTACCTGAAGCCGGTGCTGCAGATACTGCGTTTCTAAGCTCTGACGCCTGGATAGCAACGGGGGATGGAGGCTGCTGGGGAAGGTGGAAGCTGCCTCCTGCGGCAAGGATGCTTCTTCCTTCAGAGAAAAAGAGGGGGGTGGGGGTGGGAGAGAAGAAGACCTTATCGGCCAAATGATCTCCTTTTGCGGTTTGGAGCCAAAGGTGGGCTCAGAAAGGTGCAGAAAAAGAAATGGCCACTGATCAGATTCTTGGAGAAGAGCCTCCAATTCAAAATAATTCTATCCTCCACCGCAGCTGTGAAATCCTACTGGTTCGCACCGGTTCAGACAAACCGGTAGGGATAAAAAAAAATTACCGATTCATCCGAACCGGTATTTCCAACAATCAGCTGTGCTGCACGGTTTATATTCGCTAGAAAACAGGAAATCCTGCTTTCTAGTGAATTTAAATTGTGCAGCACAGCTGTTCCCCCCTTGCTGTTCTACTTACCTTCCCAACCCTTCTTTTTCCGCGTGTGTTGGCGCATATTGTGCCTGCGCGCACGCATGCATTTTGTGCGCACTGGGCATGCGCGAGCAGCGAACCGGTAGCAAACCGGGGAAAATTTCACCACTGCTCCACCACCACCTCCAAAGCCACCCTCAAACGTTCAGCCTGCATTTCTCTGGTACGGAGGAGGAGGTCTGAGCAGAGGTTTTGGCCACCAAGAAGATCTCCAGATCCTCAGATTCTCTAGAGCGGCAGGAATGGCACCAAGACAGTAGACAGGGCCACATTTCATGCCCAGATGAATCAAAAACCTGTTCCTGACATGCTGCAGCTTCTATCATCCCACATCGATCTAAGACCGTGATGGCGAACCTATGGCACGCATGCCACAGGTGGCACACGTAGCCATATCGGTGGGCATGCCAGCTCAGCTCCAGCGCTGCCCAGCTCATTTTCGGGCCTTCTGGGCCCACCGTACGTAGGGAAACAGGCTGTTTCCTGTCTCCTGAGGGCCTCGGGGGGTGGTGAGGAAGGCCCGTTTTTCGCCCTCCCCAGGCTCCAGAGCCTTTCTAGGAGTCTGGGGAGGGCGAAAACGGCCTTCCCCACCCCCTTGGAGGCCGGAAACGGCCCGTTTGCCAACTTCCGGTCCCACCTAAGACCTCTGCACGCCTTCCAAGGTAGCTTCAGGAACAGGTTTGTTTATAATGTAGGAGCTCAGTGACTCCAGAGAGCCCCAACCCAGATGATAAAAATTCCTCTCCAAGGACGTACCTGCTGGGGACCACTCTCAAGGTCTTGTAAGTGAGGAGAAGCGGATTCCAGAGAAAGTTCGTCTTCGGACCTCATCTGGTCATACAACAACTGGACTTTGTTCAGCTCCAGGATGCCTTTGGTTCTGGCCAAGTTCTGAAGGTGTTGCCTGAACGCTACAATTCCTGTTGGAAGGTTAAAGAGCAGAGTGTGTCTAATGGAGACATCCATCCATTGGCCATCCATTTCACAGTTGTCCTAAAGGTACTTTTTTCAAGAGGCCACTGGACTTTCTGGTTTTTCTTTGAAGATATTTCGCTTCTCATCCAAGGAGCTTCTTCAGCTTACTGAAGAAGCTTCTCGGATGAGCTGCAGAGCTGAAGCAGCTTTTCTTTGGAGAAGAAGTGAAACGTTCCTCAAAGAAAAACCAGAAAGTCCAGCTGCCTCTTGAAAAAAACACCTGTGCGTAAAGAGCAGAGCAATTCCAAGTATTTGTTTGTTTTATTGATTTGTCAAGCATAAATAAGATTACAGATAAAGGTATAAACATGATTATGAATACATGAAATATATATATGAATAAAAAGGGACGGAAGCACGCCTGTGCGCTTATGCACGCCCCTTACAGACCTCTTAGGAATGGGGTGAGGTCAACAGTAGACAGTCTAAGGTTAAAGTTTTGGGGGTTTGGGGAAGAAACCACAGAGTCAGGTAGTGCATTCCAGGCATTGACCACTCTGTAGCTGAAGTCGTATTTTCTGCAATCGAGTTTGGAGCGATTTACCTTACGTTTGCATCTATTGTGTGCTCATGTATTGTTGTGGCTGAAGAGATTTAAAGATTCTTTCACGTGTAGATTGTGGTGTCTGAATTCTCTTTGGGTTCCAGCTGCAAGTTTGCAAGAGGCAATCCCAAACCCGCCTTTGGCCAAGTCAACCCATCGCGGCCCCAACTCCTGCAGCCAATGGCAATGAGGCTTCGGCCATCAAAGACTGCCTGTCCCTCGGACGCCCCTCAATCCAGAGCAGTTTACCTTGTGTCAGGGAGGTGTCCGATGCCCTGCGCCCCTCTCGAAAGCTGACTGGGGAACGGTTGTGGGCTTCCCGCTTGTGGGCCGCCAACGCCTGCATGGCTGGATTAGGCGGTCTCAGGCCAATGAAAGGGGGGGTCAGCCTCGGCGCTGGCGGGTTGGCCAGAACCATTTCCTTCAAGGAGGAGGTGTCTTCCAGGAAGTTTAAATCCCTCTGGATAGACCCCATGTCGTATTCCGAGTCAACGCTGCTCAAGGATTGGTTCTCCTCCATGGAGAAGACTTTTCCTTCAGGACCCAAGAGGAAACACAAGAAACAGAATTAGCCAGGATCTGCCAGGATCGTTGTGTCTAAAGTCCTAGAAAGGCAAACAGATCCACTTCGGGGGACCTACAAGAAGGGTTTTTTTTCTCAGTAGTGTTTTCACTTATCCTGGCCCACAATAGGCTACTTTTGACTTTACAGAACGCGGCCAACATTTCTCCTCTGTGGCTTCCTCTAACGCAAGGCTCTCTTCTTGTCTTGGCAACTTTAAGACTTGTGGGCTTCAACTTCCAGAATTCCCCAGCCAGCCAGTTCTGCTTCCAACTGAACAGAGCAGAGAGCCCCATGCTTCTACCCCGCTGAAGGCAGGCAGGAGAGGGATGTCTCCTCCTGCGTCCTTTGGAGCTCTCCACCGGGCCTTTGAAATCTTGCTTTAGTTTCGACACTCTGTGACCTGACCTCCCGTTCAAGCCAGTTATCTCTCTCTCTCTCTCTCTCTCTTTCTCTCTCTCTGTCGGGCCCTGGAAAATCCAGAGTCTACAGGAAATGCAAAGGCATGCATGAATTGCTTTAAAGGAAGGACCCTCCTAAAAGGAGCCGTTTGCTCAACTGTGATTTTGGTAATCCTACTTCTTCCTTCCTTTCTCTTTCTTTTCTTTTCTTTCTTTCTCTCTCTCCTTCCTTCTTTCTCTCTCTCTCTTTTCTTTCTCTCTCTCCTTCCTTCTTTCTCTTTTTCTTTCTATCCTTCTTTCTCTTTCTTTTCCTTCTTTCTCTTTTCTTTCTTTCTCCTTCCTTCTTTTTCTTTTCTTTCTCTTCTTCCTTCCTTCTTTCTATTTTTTCTTTCTTTCTCCTTCCTTCCTTATCTCTTTTCTTTCTCTTTCCTTCCTTCCTTCTTTCTCTCCTTCCTCCCTTTTTTTCTTTCTTTCCCTTCTCTCTCCTTCCTTCCTTCTTTCTCTCTCCTTCCTTCTTTCTCTCCTCCCTTTCCTTCCCCCTCTTTCTTTCTCAAAGCGTCCTTTCGAGGGTGGGCAGGCCTTCCCTCTTGCAGACAACTAACATATGCCACGCAAACGGAAACACGTGAACTGAGAGAAAAGTTGTTCTCCTGGAGGGCTTGTCCTGCTTGCCACCAGCCCAACAAAGCCCTTGCCAGCTGGTGGCTTCTGAGCTGACACTGTTTGCTCTCCCCAATCTTTGCACCCTGTCATGAGATGCCTTGGCACAGCAAGCAGCCACCATCTGTACGCTTCTTCTACTCCTCGGGTCTTCCCTACCAAGCAAATTCACGGCTGGTCCCCAAGGCGGGCAGAAGACTCCTTTCTTGATGGTTGAATGCAGTGGGAGGACCTTCTACTGCACCCCTTGGGTGGTCTGTAGGGTTAGACCTCCTACCGGTCTTCAGCTTGTGACATGAAGTCCATGAAGTGGGTAGTTTTATTTCAATTAGATAACGGGCCAAACTATTTAATATTTTTTAAACTGTTTTTAAATTTTATATTTGTGTGTTTTATGCTGGCTGTACACCGCCCTGAGTCCCTTTGGGAGAAGGGCGGTATATAAATTAAATAAATAAATAAATAAATAAATAAATAAATAAATAAATAAATAAATGAAATTACGCAGAGTGAGGACTGCTTTTCGGCCTTTAAGTGGGACTCTATGGAGTTCTCAGTCATCGAGGTCATGGTTGAAAAGACAACTTTGGGATGTCCTTCCTTCCTTCCTCTCCCTCCCTCTCACTTTCCTTCTCCCTCCCTCTTGTCCTTCCTTCCTTCCCTCCCTCTCACTTTTCCTTCTCCCTCCCTCTTGTCCTTCCTTCCTTCCTTCCTTCCTCTTATCTTTCCTTCCTTCCTTCCTTCCTTCCTTCTTCCCTCCCTCCCTCTCACTTTTCCTTCTCCCTCCCTCTTGTCCTTCCTTCCTTCCTTCCTCCCTCTTATCTTTCCTTCCTTCCTTCCTTCCTTCCTCCCTCCCTCCCTTCCTCTCACTTTTCCTTCTCCCTCCCTCTTGTCCTTCCTTCCTTCCTTCCTTCCTCCCTCTTATCTTTCCTTCCTTCCTTCCTTCTTCCCTCCTTCCCCCCTCACTTTTCCTTCTCCCTCCCTCTTGTCCTTCCTTCCTTCTGTCCTTCCTTCCTCCCTTCCTCCCTCCCTCCTTCCTTCCTTCCTTCCCCATCACTGGAGCTTTTTAAGAAGAGATTGGACACCTATTTTTCTGGAATGGTCTAGGCCAGGGTCTCCTGCTTGAGCAGCAGGTTGGACTAGAAGACCTCCAAGGCCCCTTCCAACTCTCTGATTCTGTGATCAACCTTCTTCAACCTGGTGTGGTGGGATCGTCCTTCCAGAATTTCCCAGGCAGCACAAGGCGGGGGAAGGTTGGATCAGAAATGACCCCTTAGTCTGAAGCTCTGATCTCCAGCCTGGACCCTCGGACCCCCGTTTCGTACCTGGGCCTGGCATGGCCAAGAGGGGATTGGTCACTTCTGCCAGGGTATGTCGCCTCTTCCCACCGCGAGATCCTTGCAACGCTGGCAAAGGCCTGGGCAGGATCCGTTTCAGATTCCCCTTCGGCTTCGATCCCTTCATCGATGGACGTTTCCATCATGCTGGTCGGGAGGGATTGGCACCCCTTCCTTACCATCATTGGGGGGACAGGATCTAGCAGGCAGCCGTTCACCTAATCAGGAGGAGAAAAGAAACCGGTGGGCGTTGAAGAGAGGAACCTGCACGGAAGCCATTCGTTTAGTGACGAGATGATCACCGATAGTCATTCATTTAGTGACCAAACTTAAAACGGCACTGAAAAAAGTAACGAATGAGCAATCATTCGCACTTGTGACAATCAAAGCACCTCCCATGGTCATGTGATCAAAAATAGGGATAAGAGTTGATTTAAAAGAGCCGGAGTGGCACTGTGCCGAGAATGCAGTATTGCAGGCTGATAATTCTGCCCGTTGCCAGCAGTTCGATCCTGACCGGCTCAAGGTTGACTCAGCCTTCCATTCTTCCGAGGTCAGTAAAATGAGGACCCAGATTGTTGGGGGCAAGAGGCTGACTCTGTAAACCACTTAGGTAAAGGTTCCCCTCGCACATATGTGCTAGTCGTTCCCGACTCTAGGGGGCGGTGCTCATCTCCCTTTCAAAGCCGAAGAGCCAGCGCTGTCCGAAGAAGAAGTCTCCGTGGTCATGTGGCCGGCATGACTCAATGCCAAAGGCGCACGGAACGCTGTTCCCTTTCCACCAAAGGTGGTCCCTATTTTTCTACTTGCATTTTTTACCTGCTTTCGAACTGCTAGGTTGGCAAAAGCTGGGATAACTCACGGGAGCTCACCTCGTTATGCGGCACTAGGGATTCGAACCGCTGAACTGCCGACCTTTCAATCAACAAGCTCAGCGTCTTACCCACTGAGCCACATGTCCGTTGTTAAACCGCTTAGATTATGAAGGGGTTTGTAAGTCCAATTGCTAGACGAGTGCTTCTTGACCTTAGCCAGTTTAAGATGGATGGACTTCAACTCCCAGAATTCCCTAGCCAGCAAGGATCACCATGAAAGGGGTTTTCTCATACCCTCCATGCTCTTTTCACAACAGAGCCTGCCCCTCTCTCCAGCTTGCCGTGGGTCTCTTCAGCCCCATCTCTGCTGAAGTCTTAAGCCCAAACTCACCGGAGGAGCTGGGCCTTTGTATAACCATGGTGTCAGTGTCGCTCCCCATTAATCAAGCTTAGAGCCAGCCCCTTTTACTGGGGGGGGGAGGGGGAGGAAGTGTGCAGGGAGGGGCTGGAATGCAATCACGCCACGCAATCCCCCTGCAGACGCCCTTACTTTGGGGGTGTCGATTCTCTCTTCCTCCATGAAAGCCGTTTCCGCCTGGCAGACGGATCTGGAGAAGGAGAAGGCCTCGGCTGTCGGAGGGAGGCCAGGAGACCTTCGGAGCCGTAGGTTTTGAGAGTGCAAGTTTACAGGTGCAACAGAAGCCTGCGAAGGGCGAGAGAAAAGGACGGTCAAAAGAGGATTCAAGCAGAAGCCCAAAGGAAATGGGGAAGTTCAAAGAATAGAATAGAATAGAATAGAATAGAATAGAATAGAATAGAATAGAATAGAATGGAATGGAATGGAATGGAATGGAAGGGAAGGGAAGGGAAGGGAAGGGAAGGGAAGGGAAGGGAAGGGAAGGGAAGAGAAGAGAAGAGAAGAGAAGAGAAGAGAAGAGAAGAGAAGAGAAGAGAAGAGAAGAGAAGAGAAGAGAAGAGAAGAAGAATGGAATGGGAAAGGAAGGGAAGGGAAGAGAAGAGAAGCAGAATAGAGGATGGGATGGGATGGAATAGAATAACACAGTTGGAAGGGACCTTGTAGGTCATCTAGTCCAACCTCTTTCCCAAGCAGGAAACCCTACACCGTTTCTGACTGATGGCAGTCCAGTCTCTTCTTGAAAGCCTCCAGTGAAGAAGCTCCCACAACTTCCGAAGGCAACTTCTGTTCCATCGGTTGATTGTTCTCACTGTCAGGAAATTTCTCCTTATTTCCAGGTTGAATCTCTCCTTGATCAGTTTCCATCCATTATTCCTTGTCTGGCCTTCGGGTGTCTTGGAAAATAGCTTGACCCCCTCCTCTCTGGGGCAGCCCCTCAAATATTGGAACTCTTATTTAAAAGGGGGCTACCAGGAGCTTGGAATAACTGGTGGTGGCACGGTGTACGGACTGGACTTTACTCGAGAGAGCTTTCTGGGCAGAAAATTCCTCGCTCTTCCACGTTCTAGATTGTCCAACGGCTCTAGAACAGAGCCCGGGGGGTGAGGGGTGGGGTTTACCTTGGCGACGGTTTGCTCGGCGATGGTGCTGGGTCGCCGCTGGCGAGAGTCTAACCGCTGATCGATGGGGAAGCTGCTGCGGTGGGACTTCAGCCTCTCTACCAGCAGGTAGTAGATAGCAGCAAAGTGGTTGTAGCTCTTATCCTGCAGGGACTGAGAAGGAAACAAGCAGCTGAGAGTTACGTCAGAGCATCGGTTCTTCCCCGAGATTTCCAGAGGGGGAAAACAAAATTGCACACAGTTTTTGCCCTCCCCTGGCTCCGGAGGCTTTTCTCGAGCCTCCGGCAGGGCAAAAATGGCCTCCCCAGGCTCCAGAGGGCCTCTGGAGGCCGGAAACGGGCCTGTTTTCGGCCTTTCCGAACTTCTGGTAGGCCCGTTTTTCACCCTCCCCGAAGGCTTTGTGTGCGCCCTGCACTTATCTGCATCCAAAATGGGCCACGTGGGGACTCCTGGGAGGGGCGGGGCAGGGTGGGCGGGGCCAGCCAGGAGTGGGGTTTGGGAGTTCTCCGAACTGCACAGAATCTTAGCTAGAGGTTCTCCCGAACCCCTATAAACCCCCAGCAGCCTATCCTTGAGCGTACCCCAATCATTTCAGCCTAATGGGGGACAATGGACTCTTACACCCGGTGGCCGTTGGGGGTTCCCCCCCCCAAAAAACCCCTTTTGCAGAGGGGAGCTCAAATGGGGAGCCCCTGCCCTTTGGAATGAACTCCCCCCAGAAATTCGTAAAATCTCCGATCTCCGTGTATTTCACGGTGCCCTCAAAACCATGTTGTTCCGCCAGGCTGGGCTATCAATATAAAGATTTTAATTGGTTTTAAATGGGATTTTAAATTCGGGGTTTTATAAATTGGGCCTATTATTTAATAATTTTAATTATTTTTAAATATTGTCTGTCTTTGTGTTTTTAATAAAATAAAATAAAATAAAATAAAATAAAATAATAAAATAAAATAAAATAAAATAAAATAAAATAATAAATAAACGAGGACCTGGATTGTGGGGGCAATAAGCTGACTTTGTATAAAATAGAACACCGCTTAGGGGGTGGACCGAAAGCCCTACTAAGCAGGTATATACAAAAGGATGAAGGCTATTGCTTAACGCACTGTAAGCCGCCCTGAGTCTCCGGAGAAGGGCGGCATATAAATCGAACCAATCAATCAATCAATCAAGGGAGCCTGGATAGCTCAACAGACAGAGCTCTGTAATTTAACACCAGCTCTTAAAGTAAGATCGAATCTCGCCAGGCTCAAGGTTGACTCAGCCTTCCATCCTTTCTAAGGTAGGTGAAATGAGGACCCAGTTTGTGGGGGCAATAAGCTGACTTTGTATAAAATATACAAAAGGATGAAGGCTATTGCTTAACGCATTGTAAGCCGCCCTGAGTCTCCGGAGAAGGGCGGCATATAAAATCGAACCAATAATAATAATAACCTCCCCACCAAGTCAGGTTTTCTGATCCCTGCAAAAACGAAACCCAACTCCGGCTGGGTCTTTCCCAATTCCGAGGCCCCCGGAGAGAAGCGAAGCTCAAAGTTTCATTGACGTACATCCTCCCCCCCCCACCCACCCTTCCTAACCTCTCCCCCCCCAAACTCCCCACCCCCTGCTGGTGTTGCTGGCAGGGAGCATTAATATTGCAGGCTCCACACCAGCTAAAAATATCGACCGCTCTTAGGAAGTGATCGCACGGGAACACTTGAGCATTTATTTCTGGAAAGAAGCAACTCGGGTTGGAATCCTAGCCGAGAGACCGAAAATATAAAAGGCAGCTCTGCACGTTTCTTAAGGAGGGGGGTCTGTTCTCGGGCCCGGCAGAAGCTTCGATGCGAAAAAGAGGGTTTTGATTTCCTGTTTTTCTTCCGGCTCGTAATTTCCCAAAACTTCCTCAAATTTCCTGGACAAACAACAGCATCCTTTGGATGCTAAACCTCGAACGTGAAACTTTTAAGGAGCGTTCCTGCGTTTTATAAACCCAAGGGATAAACATTCCTGTGATCATGAGAACTGGCTCCTTTTTTAAAGGAAGAAAAGAGTGATTTGGATTGCCTGGAGGGAATTTCCAAAAGTTGTGGTTAGAAAAAAAACAAATCAAAACATGAAAGGAAAACTACCTATTTTTTTCCCCCCAGTTCTGATATATATTCTCCCACCCCCCAGAATTGCACAATAAATTAGGAGCAACAATGGGAATAAAACACGCTAATAAGACAGCCCCCTTCCCAACATTTTTGGAGACCTAAGGTATAGATTACTCCTTGAGTTACAAAAACAATGGGGATCAGAATTTCCACTGCTAAGGAAGGTGAGTTCTTAAGTGGCTCGCGCCTGATTCGACTAACGTTTTTGGCCACCTTCGTTACATGAATCCCTGCGGTTGTTAAGTGGACATGAGATCATTAAGCGGATCCAGTTTCCCCCACGGACTCTGCTCGTTGGAAGACTTGGCTTGTGATCTGGGAAGGATCCCAAAGGACATCGCAAGTATGGTAATATCTGCCTGTTGCCCCAAACACCCAAATTTTGATCATGCTGTGACCGAAAGTTGTGTCGGTCATAAGTGCAAGGACCATGAAAGTCAAATGGTCACTAAACAAAGGGTTGCAAATTACAGGACTACCCTGTAAACGGGATTACTTTTATTCTGCAATTATTTTACTAAAGCAATGCAAATATTGTAGAGGCAGATATTTCTCTCTCTGGGCACAATGAGAATATATCTGCTGAACAAAACTCCGCATTGGCGAGAGGAAGGGCATCCGGCCATTAAAACACTCAGCTCCATTTTGTTGCCTAGACTCCACCCTGGCAAGAGATTATGGGGTCGTTAAAGGGAGATGATGAATGCAAGTATTTAGGCCCCTCTGCTGGAAGTATCTCCCCCAAAGTCCTGAGAATGAAATAAAAATCAGGTCTTGCGCTTGCAGAGCAATAATCCAAGAGATTAAACCAGAAATCTCCAAACTTGGCAGCTTTAAGTCTTGTGGACTTCAACTCCCAGAATTCCCTGGCCAGACGTGAAATCCAGTTATTTTTAAAGCATGCTGGTTGGGGAATTCTGGGAGTTTTTTTTAATTTTTTTTTTTTAATTTGATTTATATGCCGCCCTTCTCCGGAGACTCAGGGCGGCTTACAATGCGTTAAGCAATAGCCTTCATTCTTTTGTATATTTATACAAAGTCAGCTTATTGCCTCCACAAACTGGGTCCTCATTTCACCTACCTTAGAAAGGATGGAAGGCTGAGTCAACCTTGAGCCTTGGCGAGATTCGAACCTGCAGAAATTGCAGGCAGCTGTGTTAATTACAGGGTGCATTAAACCACTGTACTATCAAGGCTCTTTTGAAGTTGAAGTCTGCATGTCTTCCAGTGGCCAAGGTTGAGAAATATGGGTCTGGCTGGGGGAATTCTGGGAGTTGAAGTCCACAGGTCTTAAAGCTGCCACTTTTGGAGGACCCTGAGTTAAATCATTTCTTAATGCTGGAGATTGTTTTTACCTCAATGGTCTTTTGCTGGTCAATTCCCAGGCTGTGCATCAACCTCAGGACTTGCTCGTTGTATTCTCCGATGGGAGGTCCGTTCTCTTGCCCCTGGGAATAGAGCGCGGGTCTTTGGACCGGAACCTCCATTAGCATCCACTTGTGCTCCTTAATCTGAGCAATGCTCAGTCTCTTGGATGGATCCAGAACCAGCATCCTCCGGATGAGATGCTCGCACTCTGCGCGGACCCCAAAAATGAGAAAGTGAGTTGGATACAGGAAGGGGAGCGTCTCGATATAGAATAGATATAATAATAGAATAACTTGACTGTCACTTCTGTATGTACACTAATCGGCATATACTGTGTTTCCCCGAAAATAAGACCCTGTTTTATATTCTTTTGAACCCCGAAATAAGTGCTTGGCCTTATTTTTGGAGAGGTCTTATTATTTTGGGGCACGTGGAGCAAGATGGGGCTGCTCTTGCCGTCTTATCTGATTTCCAGCTCTGTGTTTTAAGTATTTTTGGGGAGGGCTTATTTTCGGGGGGAGGCTTATTTTAGCGCATGAGCTCAAAAGCCCGACTGGGCTTATTACCAGGGGAGGTCTTATTTTCAGGGAAACAGGGTATTAAAACGAAATTTCAATCAGAGGTAACCCAAACTTTAGTGCCATTAAGTTTAAGTTTACTTTATTGTCACTGCACTGCAACGAAATTAAATGCCATCTTAAATGTACATCATATATAAGAAAATTTTTAACTGTTTTTAAATGTTTTAAACGTTTTTAATTGGTAAATGAGTTTTAATTGGGCCAAATTTATATATCTTTTAATTGTTTTTAATATTTGTTCTGCATGTTTTTTAATCTGGCTGTACACCGCTCTGAGTCCTCAGGGAGAAGGGCGGTATAGAAATCCAATATAAAATAAAATAAAAATAAAAATAAAATAAAACTATAAAAAAATAAATAAAACAAAAACACACATCCTTCACATTCTACACAATTATTATTCACATTTCACCCATTATTACATCATCTATACATTACAAGCCATTGATACAGGTAATCATCCCTTAATGGCCCCTACTGGGATCAACAACTCCGTCACTAAATGACACGGTTGTTAAGTGAAACATCAATGGACAAATGGCTGCAAAAGGTGAGGGAGTTAGCAAAGATGGCTAAACCAACTGTTTTGATTAAAGAATAAAAAAAATACAGTTCATTTTGTTTCTGCTTGGAAACCACTTCTGGACTTTGTGCTTGGGGAGGAAAAAAAATGAAACTTGGATTAGATAGGCTTGTCGTTAGAGAAGCGGAGAAGCTGTTGTGGTCCGTCTGCTTGTTGGAAACCAGTTGTTAAGGCTGCAAACGGTGATGTGGCCATGGGGAAACTGGTTGCAAAGTGCTCGAATGTCAATCATCTGACTATGAGGACAATGGACCAATCATAAGGGAGAGAATCGGCCCCTAAAGTGAGTTGTCCAAAGGCAAAAAAAAAAAAAAAAAAGCGGATCTTTGGGGACTTCTCTTCCCTTCCCATCTCCGTCACCTATAGCCGAGGACAGTCTGCAGGGAAGAAAGGCGGAAAGACCCCAAAAGCAGCAGTAGCTGTACCTTCAGACATGAAATAGGGGATGCGGAACCTTCCTTCCAAAACTCTCTGCCGCAGGATGGGGAGAGTCGGTCCGTCGAAGGGCAAAGCGCCACAAACCAAGACGTAAAGGACCACGCCCATGCTCTGCAAAAGAGGATGGCGTGATCTGAGATCAGGGGACACAAGATGCCTTCAGCGCAACTCTGTTCCATACACAGTAGTCATCGTATCATGTTTCGTTTCCTTCCTTCCTTTTCTTTCCTTCCATTCCCATTTCCTTCCTTCCTTTCCTTCCTCCTCCCTTCCCTTCCCTTCCTCCCTCCCTCCCGTTTTTCCTTTCCTTCTCCCCCTTTCCTTCCTTCCTCTTCCCCTCCATTCCCATCTCCTTCTTTCCTTCCCTCCTCCTCTTTCCTTCCTTCCTGCCCACTCCCATCTCCTTCCTTTCCTTTCTCCCTTTCTCCTCCCTCCCACTCCCATCATTTTCCTCTCCTTTACTCTTCCTTCCTTTCCTCCTTCCCATTTTTCCTCTCCTTACTCTCTCCCTCCCTTTCCCTCCTTCCTCTCTCCTACCCATTCTCATCTCCTTCCTCCTTCCCTCCTCCTCTTTCCTCCTTCCTTCCTCCCCACTCCCATCTCCTTCCTTTCCTTCTCCCTCCCTCCCTCCCACTTCCATCGTTTTCCTCTCCTTTACTCTTCCTTCCTTTCCTCCCTCCCATTTTTCCTCTCCTTTACTCTCTCCCTCCTTTCCTTCCTTCCTCTCTCCCACCCATTCTCATCTCCTTCCTTCCCTTCCTCCTTCCTTCCTTTCCTCCCTCCCTCGTTTTTCCTTTCCTTCTCTGCCTCTCCTTCCTTCCACTCTCCCTCCCATTCCCATCTCCTTCTTTCCTTCCCTCCTCCTCTTTCCTTCCTTCCTCCCCACTCCCATCTCCTTCTTTCCTTTCTCCCTCCCTCCCTCCCTCCCTCCCACTCCTATCATTTTCCTCTCCTTTACTCTTCCTTCCTTTCCTCCCTCCCATTTTTCCTCTCCTTCCTTCCTCCCTCCCTCCCTCCCTCTCTCCCTCCCTCCCTCCCTCCCCAATTTTACAACATCTGGCCGAGCACTTCTCTGACCAGCCCTGGTTCCTATCAAAGGCACCATTAGGGAGCAAACATTGACCGGTTTTGTCAGCAAAGCTGGCCCCGCCCCGCCGATCTCCGTGCTCTAAGGCACATTCTTTCCTTCTGGGATCCACAAGGCAGGATGTTTTCGTTAGCAGCCCGGCCAAGTCAACAGCTCCTGCCATCAATCCCCGTTGTTTTGGCACGTTTGCGGAGAGCGTGAGGTGCTTTCGTCAGCCTGCTTGGGGTGCGCAGAGGATTTATTTGGAAGTGAAGGGCAGGGAACCCTGGGCAGGGGGGAGCTGCTCCTCATTACAGAGCCCTGATGGACAAAACAGGCTCACTGGTCCAGCAGGGTGGGAGAGGACGGGCGCTGATGTTGGGACCCTGCCCTGCTTCCGATGGACCAACTTCAAAGATGGCCTTTGGTCCTTAAGGGACCCGCCCTACATCCGCCGTCCGGGCCTGCAACCAATCAGCAGATAGGCTGAACACTGCTGGAAAGAAAGCCAAGTCTCTAGACCACTTCGTGTTGTTCTTCCCTCGCCTTGCGTGACCCAAAAGGGTGGAAGACTTTGCCTCCAAATCCACAAGAGCCTGCAAAGGCATCCGCAGAAACCCTGCTAATCCCAGGAGAGGCTCAGAACGCATTAAAAAAAAAAAAAACCTCATAAGGCCCTGGGCTCTGCTAGGTGTCCTCTGAGGGACTCTGGGGTCTCCCCCGTGTTTCCTTTTCCCTCAAGAGCTGCATGAAGGAAGGCAGCAGAGGGCTTGGATGAGGCCAAGCTTTCTTCCCCCTAGAAAGCTAGCAGCCAAAAATCCCTCCAGCCTTTTGAGAATCTGGTGGGGTCTCCCAAGGGGGAAGAACTTAATCTGCTAAACCCAGCGTTGACACGCCAACACAGCTTGGTCCAGATTCAGGATGAGAGAGAGAAAGAGAGAGAAAATGAGAGAGGATGAGGGAGGGAGAGATAATGAGGGAGAGAAAGACAGAGAAAGAGAGAGAGAGGGAGATAGAGAGATAATGAGAGAAAGACAGAGAAAATGAGAGGGGGAGAGAGAAAGAGAGAGGGGGGAGATAGAATGAGAGAGAGATAATGAGAGAAAGACAGAAAATGAGAGGGAGAGAGAGAAAATGAGAGAGAGAGACTGAGAGAGGGGGAGATAGAGAGATAATGAGAGAGAGATGAGAAAAAGACATAGAAAATGAGAGAGGGAGAGAGAGAATGAGAGAGAGAGAGAGAGTGAGAGATAATGAGAGAAAAACAGAAAATGAGAGAGGGGGAGAGAGAAAATGAGAGAGAGAGATGAGAGAGATAACGAGAGAGGGAGAGAGATAATGAGAGATAATGAGAGAAAGACGGAGAAAATGAGAGAGGGGGGGAGGGAAAAAAGAGAGAAAATGAGAGGGAGAGAGAAAATGAGAGAGAGAGAGAGAGAGAAAGACAGAGAAAATGAGAGAGAGAGAGAGAGAAAGAAAGAGAGAGAGAGAGAGACAAAGGAGGAGAATTGGAGTCCGTTTTCTGCATCAGCTGAGCTGCTTCCAGTCTTGCAGGTTTCAACGGGAAGCCCTTTTTGGTCTCAAAGCTCCCTTCTTGCGACAAGGAGGAGGTATTTTTAGCAAGCCAGAAAAACAAAATGTAGAAAAGAAACAGGGCGTTTCAAGAAAAAGGAAGTGCTCCGTTTAACATGATGCAGATACCCAAATGTCCAGCTGCGGCCCCTCGTACTGCTGGCCTTCGAAGACCTCGGGAGCTGCGTAAGGAGGACTTCCGCACCACGTGGTCAGAGGCTCCCCGCTTTTGTAGAAGTTTCCAAACCCAAAATCTGCAGAGGAGGAGGAAGAAGAAGAAGAAGAAAAAATCACCAGATGGACAAGAGATACTGCTGTTCTACCTGGCTAGGTCAAGAAAACACAAGCGGAAGATGATTTCTCATGGGTGCCAGCAGCCAGCGGAACTGGTAGCAGATTCGGACAGTGAGGAGGTTGGGGAGGAACATGGGCCAGTCCTGGAGCCTGGGGAGGGCTCTAATGAGGGCTCTGCGTCGGAGGCAGAGAGGGGGCCAGGGCCGTCTGATAGTTGTCAGCTGCCTTCGGAGTCGGACATCAGTGGGGCAGAGGAACAGCTGGAGCCTGTTCCCATTGTGCGCATGCTCAGAGCTGCTAGGAAAAGGGAACAGCTAAGGAAGAAGGGTCGACTCAGGAGTAAAGCCACAGGTGAACGGTGAACGGCCCCTCCCATAGGGAATAAAAGAGGAGCAAAAGGGGAAGGGGGAGTTTGCAAGAGACAATTAGTTCACTTAATCGGTTCGTGACTCTCCGAGACTCCTTGCCAAGTTTTGAAGATATCGGCCTGGCAGCTCTCCAAGCCAGACAAGGTCTGTGACTGTAAAATTCACCCTTGAAAGACTTGGCTGGATGTGAATGAGAGGAATTCACAGTCACTTAATAAAAAGGGGTTTTTGTCGGGACAAAGAGCCTACTTCATGTTCTTGGGAAGCCTAGCTCAGAACATATATGTAGAATACAGCAGTCTCTAACCCCAGGAGTCAAATTCAATGTCCCTTACATATCACTTAAACGTTTTTGCTTAAACTTCTACGAAAAATGTAATGTTCTTGGAAGTCTCAACCTGTGTGACCGCTGGAGACTGGAAATGGGTGTTTTGGGTTTTTTTTTCTTCCTTTCTAAAAAGGCAACTGGACTTCCTTGGTCTTTTTCTTTGAAAACGTTTCGTTTCTTCATCCAAGAAGCTTCTTCAGTTCTTCTAGGACATCGATAACTACGAGACTGCCTTCTGCCTCCGATAGCCTCCCACCGACCAGTACGCTCCCACAGAGAGGGTCTCCTCAGGGTGCCACTGTCGGTTAGACAGTGTCGACTGGCGACCCCCAGGGGGAGTCTAAAAATGAAGTTTTAGGAGACACCCCCCCCCGCCTTTGCTATTTGATTCAAAAAGCTCAGCCGACTCCAGTTGGCATTTCGAAAGGAGGCGACCCGTGGCAGCTTAGATGGGGAAGTTGAAAAAAAACAAACATCTGGGGATGAAAAAAAAAACAAAAACCCTGCACTGTTCCACCGTTGCTAAGAAACTGCCTGGGACACCTGAGGAAATCACCTGGCATCAGGCTTGGCTGGAGGCCGACTGGACCTCTCCTCCCTCTGCTTCGTCTTCTTCCCCCCTGCCTGGTTTGACCTCTCCAAATATCCATTTCACGGATTCACAATCATGTTTGTACTTATATCTGTTATCTCAGAGGTCTTCAAACTTGGCAGCTTTAAGACTTGTGGACTTCAACTCCCAGAATTCTGGGAGTTGAAGTCCACAAGCCTTAAAGCTGCCAAGTTTGAAGACCTCTGGTATAGATAGGTAGGTAGGTAGATAGATAAGATAGATAGATAAGATAGGTAGGTAGGTAGATAGGTAAGTAGGTATAGAAGATGGATGGATAGATAGATAGATAAATAGATACATAGATAGGTAAGATAGGTAGATAGGAAGGTAGATATAGAAGATGGATGGATGGATGGATGGATGGATAGATAGATAGATAAATAGATACATAGATAGGTAAGAGAGGTAGATAGGAAGGTAGATATAGAAGATGGATGGATGGATGGATGGATGGATGGATGGATGGATAGATAGATAGATAGATAGATAAGGTAGGTAGGTAGGTAGATATAGAAGATGGATAGATAGATAGATAGATAGATAAGATAGGTAGGTAGGTAGATAGGTAGGTAGGTAGATATAGAAGATGGATGGATAAATAGATAGAAGATGGATAGATAGACAGATAGGTTTCTGCAACCATTCATCGTATGTTTTAGCCTCCAGTCCCCTAATCATCTTGGTTGCTCTTCCCTGCACTCTTTCTAGAGACTATCTATCTATCTATCTATCTATCTATCTATCTATCTATCTATCTATCTATCTATCTATCTATGCCAGAGGTCTTCAAACTTGGCAGCTTTAATTCGTTAACTTCAACTCTGGGAGTTGAAGTCCACAAGTCTTAAAGCTGCCACGTTCGAAGACCTCTGTGTTATCTAATACGTGTGTGACGAAAATAAATAAATACATACAATAAAAATAAATACAATTTGAAAGGGCCAACGTGGAAGCTGTGGATCAGCCTGACCGAATGGAGCAATTTCTGGTTTCCCAAATATATAGGTTGTTGCTCCAATCCATTCACACACACACACACACACACACACATCTTCCAAGGAAGGGTTGAAATCCCCACCTCCTGAAAGGCCCGAGCATTGCAAAAAAAAAATAAATAAAATTAAATTAAATTGGTGGCTGAAAAGGGCAGAACTTCTGAGCGAAGAAGGAGCCAAGTGTGAAGGGTAGAGGAGACAATGGAGGAACCAGAAGGACCTGTTTCTCCTCTTTCACGAGTTAACGTCACCTGCCCAGTCAGCCTCCGGCAACGAGGCAGCCAGAGGGAGGGGAGGGAGGGGTGTGGATTCGAACTAGCGCCAGCACAGTCCTTGGTGGGAAAGCCTCCAGGAGACATGGAAGTGTGTGCAGTTTCATTTGTCTCGGCAGTCTGTTCTTTCGCACGCTGCTGTCAAAGAGTCACCCGGCGGTGTTAGCTTGTAAATCGAGGCTTTCTTTCTAAAGAGGCTGCCCTGATTTCTGGGGCACGAAGTACAGAGAGGCGGTGGTTTTTTTTGCAACCAATCCCTTCCTTCCTGGGTCAAATGCCTTGTGTGTGTGTGTGTGTGTGTGTGTGTATTTGGGTGAACGTGCATCTGATCTCTGGTGAATTTCAGGAGAACCGGATGGGTAAATGCCACAGAACTGTGGGGTTCTTGGTGCTCTCTCGGATGTTTCATTTCCTGACCTGCTAACAGAATCAGCACTAAAAGGCCCTTGTATATAAATTCCCCTTCCTTCTGGCACTGATGATGTTCCCTACTTGGGTCATGAAATGTCTGCAAGAAAACAACCAGGCTCAGAGAGCACCAAGGACCCTTCAGTCCTCCTCCTCCTTTCCACAAACCCTCCTCCCTTCTAGCACTGAAGATGTTCCTAGTTGGGTCATGAAATGTCTGTAAGAAAACCAAGCTCAGAGAGCACCAAAGACCCCACAGTCTGTCTTCTTTCTTTCTTTCTTTCTTTTTCTTTCTTTCTTTCTTTCTTTCTTTCTTTCTTTCTTTCTTTCTTTCTTTCTTTCTTTCTTCTTCCTTCCTTCCTTCCTTCCTTCCTTCCTTCCTTCCTTTTCCCTTCCTTCCCCCCCCTTCTAGCGCTGAAGATGTTCCCTAGTTGGGTCATGAAACGTCTGCAGGAAAACCAAGCTCAGAGAGCACCAAAGACCCCACAGTCTGTCTTCCTTCCTTCCTTCCTTCCTTCCTTCCTTCCTTCCTTCTTTCTTCCTTCCTTCTTCTCCTTCCTCTTCTCCTTCTTCCCCCTCCCTTCTAGCACTGAAGATGTTCCCTGATGGGTGCATTTAGTACCGTATTTCCCCCAAAATTAAGACCTAACCAGAAAATAAGCCCTAATGCATCTTTTGGAGCAAAAATTATATTAAGACCCGGTCTTATTTTTGGGGAAACATAGTAAGTACCAGCCAAGAGTTGCAAAAATATCGAAACCTTTTAACAGCATAAGATGGTCCTTTACAAGCAAGTAGAAGGGACAATATTTTATCAAAACTCAACTGGGAACCACCAAGGTTTATTTTCCAGATCGTGGTTCTCTCTCCATTCAAACTACCCCAGATGCAAAATTAAACTACAATAATAGATGACCTCCGTTACTAATGCCAGCTGCTCTGAAGTCATTTCAGCATCCATTCCCGCTTCCCTATTGCTGTCAACCCCTCTGGAACTCAATGCCCGCAATTCTGAGTTCCTCCTTCTTGGAACCAAACGCTCTCTGCCAAAGTTGCAAGAGATCATTTCTTCCAAGAACTTGACAGCGTTACAAAACACTCGAGAAGCTCAAACATCTCCCCGCTTCTCGTTCCTCTCAAAAAAAAAAAATTAAAATTCTAGTCGGGCAATCCAAGAACCCTTTGCATTATACAGAGTCAGAAAGGGAAATTATCCTACTGCGGCAAACATCTGCTGTATTTAAATTTGTAATTAAAACGGAATCAAGCGTGCTAAAATAACCCGAGAGTTTCCATTTTTGAGTTGCTGCTGCTCTAACCCACCCTCCCCAAATTAATTAATTTGATTGTAACCTACACATCTGGCAGGAGGTGGTAGGGGTTGCTACGGCACTGCAAACAGGAGTAAAACTCCGCAACGTTCAAAATGATTGTGATTTGGCCAAGAAGAGGGGGGAAAGGTCATGCAGGAGCAATTTTTAGCAAGACTTTAGGGCCAATTTTATCTAATACACATGAGTGCAAGTAGGATGGGGGGTGGGCTATTGTTTTTAATTTTATATGTATGTATGTATGTATGTATGTATGTATGTATGTATGTATGTATGTATATAGTTTGTTTTTTGATTTATATGCCGCCCTTCTCCGGAGATTCAGGGCGGCTTGCAATGCGCTAAGCAATAGCCTTCATACTTTTGTATATTTATACAAAGTCAGCTTATTGCCCCCACAATCCAGGTCCTCAATTTACCTACCTTAGAAAGGATGGAAGGCTGAGTCAACCTTGAGAGATAGATAGATAGATAGATAGATAGATAGATAGATAGATAGATAGATAATAAATTCTATAAATAAATAAATAAACAAACAAACAAACAAACACCCCCACACTCCATGCGGAAGTGATTGATGTCTGAAATACCTGCTATCTTAATATTCATGTTGTTATCGAGCAGGAGATTCTCGGCTTTGAGATCTCGGTGTACGATCTTCCGGCCGTGACAATATTCCACAGCTGAGAGGATCTGCCAGAATTTGCGCCTGGCATCCGTCTCGCTCAAACGTCCCCGGTTGGCCAGGTAATCTGCGGAAAGAGGAAAGGCGAAAGGTGAATTGGACGGAAGGCAGCTCAGGAGGTGCTTCTGGGGGTGGGTGGGGGTGTCCCTGGGGGGGGGAGGGGGGGGGGGGGGTCTCTCCTCTCTCCCAAATTGGGAAGCCAAGCGTGGCAGCATCTCGTAACGGGGCAACAGGAGGGGATGCTTTGAGCTGGGAGAGTTCATAGGTAGGTGGAAGTTCCTGCATTTGTATGCAGGGCTGCCTGCTCTGCCTGGCTTGATGGAAAACAGAAAGGAGGCACGGCCAATTCTTCCCTGGAAGAGCGAATGGCCTTTCTTCCTTCCTAGGACATTCTGTCCTGGCTCAAAGTGTTGCTTGGAGGCCACCTGGAATTTTCTGCGTGTGCCTGGGAATGGGTGGGGTGTGGGGAAGGGAGGGAGAGAAAGAGAGAGAGAGGGAGGGAGAGTGAATGGGAGGGAGGGAGAGAGAAAAAGAGAGAGGGAGAAAGAGAAGGAGGGAAAGAGAGAGAAGGGAGAGAGAAAGAGAGAAAAGGAGGGAGGGAGGGAGAAAGAGAGAGAGAAGGAGGGAGGGACAGAGAAAGAGAGAGGGGGAGGGAGAGAGAGAAAAAGAGGGAGAGAGAGAGGGAAAGAAAGAAAAGGAGAGGGAGAGAGAAAAAGAGAGGGAGGGAGAGAAAGAGAGGGAGAGACTAAGGGAGAGAGGGAAAGAGGAGGGAGAGGGGGAGAGAGGGAGAAAGACTTCAATGCTTTCAGCCCTCCTTAACGCCGTACAGGTTGGCAGGAAGTCAAGGCTAACCCAGCCATCTGGTACATTTTCTCACAAGGTTCAGGATTCGAGACCTCCTGCTTCTGCGAAAAGTGAAGTGAGGTCTTTTTCTTTTGATTATTAATTTTTTTTTTTTTTTGCAAAGCTCGGGACAGCAGTCAAGTAAGACATCGCCAGATGTCCTGGCCTTACCCTGCAGGAACTTCCTCCTTCCATTTTCTGATAGGGCAACTATGCTCTGGGTGAAAAATCACAAACAGGAAGAGGCATCTGAGGCTAGAACTGAAGTCCTAAGGAAGGGCTTTCGGTTATGTTCTCACACCTGTTTATAAGGTTATTATTATTATTTTTCTGAACTACACTCCCCACCCCTCCAAAACTATATTCCCTAAACCAGGGATCTCCAACCTTGGCAACTTTTAAGACTTGTGGGCTTCAACTCCCAGAATTCCTCAGCCAGCTTTGCTGGGTCTTTAGATCTGGGGTCTCCAACCTTGGCAACTTTTAAGACTTGTGGGCTTCAACTCCCAGAATTCCTCAGCCAGCTTTGCTGGGTCTTTAGATCTGGGGTCTCCAACCTTGGCAACTTTTAAGACTTGTGGGCTTCAACTCCCAGAATTCCTCAGCCAGCTTTGCTGGGTCTTTAGATCAGGGGTCTCCAACCTTGGCAACTTTAAGACTTGTGGACTTCAACTCCCAGAATTCTGAGGAATTCTGAGGCTGAGGAATTCTGGGAATTGAAGTCCACAAGTCTTAAAAGTTGCCAAGGTTGGAGACCCCTGCCCTAAACTACATTCCTCTCCAAAAGCGAAGTTTTAAGGTCTTTCTGGAACCCCAGGAGGGCAGGATACGTGTCAGAGATGGGGCCCGTTTTCTAGATCCCTTTTAAGACGAGCCAGAGGCCATACCGTCTTTATTATAAAGGTCAGCCTTTCATTTCGGAACGCTGTCCTTTAGATTTATTTATTTTGCAAAAAGCTCCCTTCTGTCCTTTACGCGGGGCCCTTTCCTGCAAATGGTACCACTTAATGCGCGCTCTTTCAAATTCATGCGAAACATGTGAAGAGGGGAATTGCCCTTTCAAAATAAACAAGTTTGCATCATGTGCCCTTCGATGTTTTCAGTATTTTTTTTTATTAGAACAAGCCTTTTTTTTGTAAAAGTTTGCCCTTCAAGTTTTTCTTGCAAAGCTAAGTTCTAAACATAAAAACAACTAAAAAAAAAAAAAGAAAGAAAGAAAAAATTGTCCTCTTTCAGATTTTTTTTCCCAGGCTTGTCCTTTATTTTTTCCCTTAAATTTTTTCTTGCAAAGCTAAGTTCTAAATGTAAAAAAACGAAAGAAAAATGACCGTCTTTTAGATTTTTCCTTTTATTTTTCCACGAGAAAATAAGGTCATATACCAAGGAGAGAACTGGAAGCAGGGTGGTTTTGTTTTAAATGGAGTTGATTTAAATCACAATTTAAATCATGATTTAAATCACTAGTAAAAAGGCTTGTTTTAAATCAACTCGATTTAAATCATAATTTTTTAAAGAGCAACTGTCATCTCTGCTACTCCTTTGACCCACTGTTGACTCACCGATAATCCCAGCGTTGCAGAATATACAGCCTCATGCTACATAACTAAGCTCCATTTCATGCGGAATAAACTAAATTATTTATGTATCTTAAATAGAAAACTATCTTACCATAGATTTTTACCCCAAAAGTTTTTTATTAAAATAAATTCGATAAAAATAAAAAAAAATCCGATTTAAATAAAAAAAATCCGATTTAAATAAAAAAAAAATCTGATTTTTTTTTATTTTAAAAAAAAATCATTAATTTTTATCCACCCTGACTGGAACGCATGCCACCCTGCCCGAAAGGTGCCCGAAACGATAGGAAAATAGTATCTTAGTAACGAATGGATGGGGAAAAGAAATAAAGAAGGAAATAGAGATTAAATATTAATTAATTAACAAAATCTATATGAATATTATTATATTTAGTCTTAGAGAGTTGAGCACTATTATCTTTAAGTGTTTTGAAATCAAATCTAGCTTTAAGAAACAATATTAAATAAAAGACAAGTAATAATGCATGTAGATGTATATATGTATATAATTGCACCAATGAACCGAAAATGTACCGAATGTATCACTATATGTTATAATAAAAATCAATTTAAAAAAAAAAGGAAAATAGTATCTGTCAGATGAGCCCCTTTGTAAAAAACCAAGAGCGCAAACACACTACGCTTCTATTCATCACACAGTTTCAGCCAATACAGGTAGACTGATGTTTGACGTTACAACGGCACGGGGGGGGGGGGGAAATGTGACTTATGATCCTTGCAGTGCGCCCCCCACTCCCAATCCCAGCGATCAAAATTCGGGCACTTGGCAACCTGCCCAACCAAGAGAAAATCCACCCTTCTTCCATGCCCCCCTTCTTCCCTTGCCAAGAAGGGCTTAGTAACCCCTTCCCTTGCCAAGAACGTTTTAGTCAACGTAGGGTTTACTAAAACCCATCTCGGCGCCTGCGTCTTTAAGACGATTTATACAGATTGGGGTGGACACGCAACGGATGGGAGTGGAAAAAAGTCCTGACCTTCTATGGTGCGTGCACGAGGTGTGTATGTGTTTGTGTGTTTCTTCGGAAATGGACAATCAACACAGCCGCTGGCAGCTACGCAAGAGAGGGAGGGGGGGGAAGCCAGTGGGTTAATCCAGATTTGCATCGACGGAGAGGCCGTTTCTAAAGCACCTGGAAAAAAACTGTGGTCGATTATTTCAAATTGCTTTTGCAGGACACACTCATAAAATGAAAAAAAAAAGAGGCTCTTTTGTTCCTTTAAAACGTATTTAATTAGCTAGACCGGCGGGGGAAGAGAGAGAGAAATTAAAGGTGTTTTTTTTTTAAAAAAAAAGATATTTCGTATATATCTTTATAGAAAACAGGGCTGGGAAAACCGTGTGTTTCCTTTCTGCAACCAAACTGCAACTGAACTCTCCAGGAAGAGATCAAAGGGGCTGAATTTCTCCCCCCATCCTGCCCCCCCCAGTATAAACAAAAGGAGATGATGTAACCACGGATGCCAGCCTCGCTCGCCTTTGCAATAATCTCACCGTCAGATCTGATTAGTGGTTTTAACTTACGGATTTTCAGTCCAACGGGTTATACAATTGCCAGGCCACCAAACGAGGTTGGCCTAGAAACCTCGGGTCTCAGGAAGAGATGAATTTGGGGTGGGGTGTAGAGGAAATAAGCCCCCCTCTAAATAAGCAGTCCTGTTGAGGTGGGGGTAGAGCACCCCTCATTTTGGATGCTTTCGCGATTTACGCGATGACTTGCAAAGTTAGGCGACGAGCTGCGTTCGTATTTATAAGGGATGCAAAGGGTAAGGGAAAAAAAAAAAAAAGAAGTTGTGTTAAACTTTGGTTGAGTTGTGTTCCTTTTTTTGTATGGGGGACAAAGGGTAAGGAAATCAGCTCTGCGCCAACTTCCCCAGGAAGGGATCTTTTAAGGGCTGCATTCGGGACTTTTGGGGAAGTTGATTATTATAATATTTTATCTTATTTATTTTTTCAAATTTCTATACCGCCCTTCTCCTTTCGGACTCAGGGCCGTGAACAGCCAAAATAAAACATCTGTACACAAAAGTTAAAATAGGTTTAAAATAATTAAATAAGGTTTGGCCCATAATTTAAAACATTTCAATTAAAATCAGTATCAAAACTTTAAAAACCAACCATAAAATCAGGACAGCCCGGCTAACTGAAAAAAATAGGTTTTAAGGGCCTGACGAATATATATAATTATATATAATTATATATATATATAATATAGACTTAGTGCCGTGTTTTTCAACCTTGGCAGCTTGAAGGCGGGCGGACTTCAACTCCCAGAATCTGCCAAGCTGCCAAAGCTGAGAAACGCTGAATTAGCATATAGCTGGCTGGGGAATCCTGGGAGTTGAAGTCCACCTGTCTTCAAAGCTGCCAAGATTGAGAAATGCTAAATTAGGTTATTTATTCTTGCTGCCTTCCATCCTTCCGAGGTGGGTAAAAATGAGGACCCAGATTGTTGGGGAGGCAAGAGGCTGACTCTGTAAACCGCTTAGAGAGGGCTGTAAAAGCACTGTGAAGCGGTATATAAGTCTAACTTCTATTCCTATTGTTATTTCCTTTAAGGGAATAAAAAAGGAGGGCTAAATAATCATAAAGCAAATTTATTCGCCTTGCTCCATAAGCAGTAGATCAGGTAAGGTGGGCCCTTAAACGTTGCTACCTGATGAGATCCAAGAGCCGTGTGTGTGTGTGTGTGTGTGTGTGTGTGTGTGTGTGGTGGCCCCCTAAAAACTTTGGGGAGCAAAGCCTTCTCCCTTGAGGTTCAGCAGGTGCCTAGCCTCCTGAAAAACATTTTGGACCAGGCTTCCCAGCCCCTCCAAAGTGCTGGGCCGAAATGAGGTGGATGGGAGGATTTAACCACGGACTCTACATCAGGTAATCCTCAATTTATGTCCATTTGTTTAATGACTGTGCAACAGTAATGGCAGCAGTTTAAAAAAAGGGACTTACGACATAGGTCCTCATAGGACCTATGACTCTTGCAGTGCCCCCACGGTCACACGATCAAAATTTGGGCACTTGGCAACCAACACATATTAATAAATATTTCCACATTTGTTAAAAGGTTAATGGTATGATGATTAACGTTTTTCCTAGGGTTGGGATCCTAGTGTTGGAAGAAACCTCTCTTGCAGCACGGACGTGGTCCATTTGGAGCAGAGGTCTCCAAATGTGGCAACTTTAAGACTTGGGGACTTCAATTCCCAAAATTGAAGACTTGGGGACTTCAATTCCCAAAATTGAGTCCTCAGGGAGAAGGGCGGCATAGAAATTTAAATAAATAAATAAATAAATTTAAATAAATAAATAAATAAATTTAAATAAATAAATAAATAAATTTAAATAAATAAATAAATAAATTTAAATAAATAAATAAAATTCCGCAGGCAGCATGATTAACTGAGGAATTCTGGGAGTTGAAGTCCCCAAGTCTTAAATTTGCCAAGTTTGAAGGCCCCTGATTTGGAGTTTTCTTCCTGATCTTCATCTTGTTTCCGTTAGCAATCCGACTTTCCAAAACACGGATGTCTCTGAAAGCTGTCAATCTCCTTCCCCCAAGAAATCTCCACAGCCCTAACAGGTGGCTAAGATTTTATTTGCGTAGGGCCCCCGTTGCAACGACACATAGGATGCTACTACATCCAACCTTCAGAGGGGTTTTTTCCTCTTGGATCATCTCTGGCCACTCTTTGAGAAGAAAAGCAGATTAGAAGGGCACCAGTCTGATTTTAATTACTACAGGCAGCCTGAAAACAGTTGTGTGCTTCGAGAAGGCTTTTGAATTCAAGGGATGGGATTAAAAAAAAAACAAAAACCAATAAAGTAATTATGACACTGTTGAAAAGGACAGATATTCAATCAACAATATGTCTCTGCACCAGTCGGGGTTGGGGGTGGGGAGGGGTGGGGGTTGAAGGTTGTGTGGGGAGAAAATGGTTGTCTAATTTTTAATATAATTAAAAGATAGATTAAGGTATTAATAGAGAAGTAAGAAAAATGGGGGGAAATGTTATAATAAAGGGAATGACAATATTAAGACATGATAAATATTGGAGGAGTAAAAAGAAGGTTTAAAAGATGTACTCAGAAGATATATTGAATGATGGATTGTGTATTATTTGTTTGTTTGTTTACAATATTAAGGTATGATAAATATTGGAGGAGCAAAAAGAACACTTAAAAGATGTGTTCAGAAGATATAATGGTTGATTATGTATTGTTTGTTTGTTTGTTTATAAAATAAAAAAACTTTTTAATAAAAAAAGATTTGGATCTAAGAAATTTATAAACAGATCAATTTAGAATATTGACTTTGCTGTAAGATTTTGGAATTAACTGTAAAAAGTAAAGTTGTCTTGTCTTTTTCTTCTCTCTTTTTTCTGCACTTTTTGTTCCTTTTTTTCATTCTCTTTAAGTTTGGTTTGTATTAGTTTTTACTACTGCAATTACATTTTTAATAAAAAAAATATATTTAAAAAGGTTGAGAAACAAAAAAAGAAAAAAACAATATGTCTCTGCACCAGAAGCATTTGGCCTGTGTGTGGGGTTGCCTGTCTAAAGCCATTGTCGGCAAACATTTACCTAACCTCTAATGTACATACACAACCAACGGAAAGCAACTTCTCTACTGTTGCCAAGAAAAAGACACGGGGATGTCCATGAAATGAACTCAAAGGACAAGATGGCAGAGTTAGCAGAGATGGCTAAACTAACTGCTTCGATTAAAGGGGGGAAAACAAACAAACGAAAACAATTCCTTTTGTTTCGACTTGGAAACCGCTTCTGGACTTTGTGCTTGAGGTGGGAAAAAAAAGCTGAAACTTTGATTTTGGGGTTTACCAATTAGATAGGTTTGTTGTTATAGAAAAGGCTAGTTTATACGATTATATAAAAATTTAAAAAAAATGAAGGTTTGATGCCATTATCTTATTCTGCTGCACCAAAGGGAGTCGGAAGTCAATGCCTTTTCTTTCTATTTCCCCCCTCTTTTCTACACTTTTCGGAAGTTCATCCCTAGAGGCTTTCAAGAAAAGATTGGACTGCCATTAGTCTCCTGGACTACCATGTTTCCCTGAAAATAAGACCCTGTCTTATATTTTTTGGAACCCTGAAATAAGCGCTTGGCCTTATTGCCATGCGCTCAAAAGCCCGATTGGGCTTATTATCAGGGGATGTCTTATTTTGGGGGAAACAGGGTAGATGATCTACAAGTTTCCTTCCAACTCTGTTCATCTGTAATCTTCCCTTCCCTTTTCCCTCCCCTATTGTTCCTATTATTTTCTCTTGCATTTTTGTATTTTATATTATTAACCTTATAACGAAATCAACTTTTTATGCATTAAATTGTGAGGCCTCCTATTTCTTCCGTAAAAAATACGGGTAGAATCAAAGCTGGGGTTGCAAGCAAATCTGGCATGAAGCATTGCAAAGATGGAAGTGAAGAGTGTTTGTGGAAGAACAAGACTGATATAATTTGGCTGAGCGATATTAAAAAGTCTTTTTTTTAAAAAAAAGAAGCCTCCACTGGGATAGGATTGCTGGGTGTGAACTTGTACTGTATTACAACTGCAGGATTTTTGACCAAAAAAAAAAAAAGCCAGCTACTTGCTACTGTTCACAAGAGGCCGTTGAAAACACCAGCTGGGCTTTTCCTCTTAAGAAGATTTGGGAGGACTGACCGGATAATAATAATTTAAGAGGCAGCTTTCCCCCAGAGTGACAGCTCATTGACGAGGGATACTATGAGATCATCTCAAAGGACAAGCCAGGATCGGATCAGTCAGGGAGAAGAAACAAACACGACCCATCAACCCCCAAACTCCAGGGATTGTTCTCACTGTCAGGAAATTTCTCCTTATTTCTAGCTTGAATCTCTCTTTGATCAGTTTCCATCCATTGTTCCTTGTCTGGCCTTCGGGTGCTTTGGGAAATAGCTTGACCCCTTCCTCTCTGGGGCAGCCCCTCAAATATTGAAAGATGCTCTCCTGTCTCCCCTGGTCCTTCTCTTCACTAGACTATCCACGCCCAGTTCCTGCAACCGTTCATCCTATGTTTTAGCCTCCAGTCCCCTCATTATCTTGGTTGCTCTTCTCTGCACTCTTTCTAGTCTCAATATCCTTTTTTTATTATCTATCTATCATCTATCTATCTATCTATCTATCTATCTATCTATCTATCTATCTATCTAATTTACCTATCCTATCTACCTACCTATCTTATCTTCCATCCATCCATCCATCCATCCATCCATCCATCCATCCATCCATCCATTTACCTATCCTATCCTATCTATCTATCTATCATCTATCTATCTATCTATCTATCTATCTATCTATCTATCTATCATCTATCTATCTATCTATCTATCTATCTATCTATCTATCTATCTACCTATCCTATCTACCTACCTATCTTATCTTCCATCCATCATCCATCCATCCATCCATCCATCCATTTATCTATCTATCTATCTATCTATCTATCTATCTATCTATCTATCTATCTATCATCTACCTACCTACCTATCTTATCTATCATCTATCTATCTATCATCTATCTATTTATCTATCTGATTTACCTATCCTACCTATCTACCTTATCTATCATCCAACCATCCATCCATCCATCCATCCATCCATCCATCCATCCATCCAATTTACCTATCCTATCTACCTACCTACCTACCTACCTACTTACCTACCTATCTTATCTATCATCCATCTATCCATCCATCCCAAAGGTCTTCAAACTTGGCAGCTTTAAGACTTGTGGATTTCAATTCCCAGAATTCTCCAGCCAGCTCAGACTCCTGATCTAGCCTTTCCTAGAAAACATGTGGCTTTCACCCCCCCTCTCGCCCCCCACGCACGGAGGTCCCACTTGACCTACAACCTCCTGAAGTCATCTTAATTGGGGTAATTCAGAAGAACTGGAAACCACCTCAGTTTCAAACCGAACAATAGCTGGAATAAACAGATCTTTCACTTGGAAATGAGGCCGTTTCCTGCCCCTGCTTGCAGCAGCAACCCTCTCGGCTCTCATTTGCAAGAAATCCCAACGCGGAAGGACGATTTGGAACAGGCCGATATCCCAGGGATGACGACTAAACAGGAGTCCAGTCCAATGAAGATACCAGATGTTTGGGCTTTCCTTTCTCGAGAATTTCCATAGTCTTTCCTCTCTCTCTCTCTCTCTCCCGTTCTTATTACTACATATTTGCCAGCTAGGAAACCCTGGGGGAAAGTTTGTTAAAAGGAAGCCAAGCAAAGAAAATTAAAATGCATGCACTTGGCAGTCTCTTTATGTGTTGTTTGGAGGCTGGTTGGAAAGGGTCACCAGAGAATCACTTCTTTTACAGGATCTTCTGACCATATTACTTCCCCCCCTACCTCCTGTTGCTGACCACAAGAGCCGCAAACCTTCAAGGGAAAGGTGGATTGCCAAACCAGTCTGGGTGAAGTTTATGATTTTGTCCGGTGCCAGCTTGGCCTCACCATTCATGCTTCGGCAAGAAAGCAAAGCCCTTTGATTTAGCGTGCTCGGGTACAGACGATCGGGCACAGGATTAATAAATCAGATGGTACGAAAAAGCAAGCAACTTTTTAAAAGAGGCTCCACGTGCCACGTGCCACTGGGGCTGGTGACCCAACAACAGAGGCCTCTCTCTCTCTCCTGTTTCACACGCCGACAGCACCAAGAATTTGGCTTGCCAACGCTTTTCCGATTTAAGGAAAGGAAAAGAACAACAGCCAGAACCTGCAATTCTGAGATCAATGAGAGATCAGTGTTTTTCTAACCTTAAGAGGTGTGGACTTCAACTTCCAGAATTTCCCAGCTAGCGCTAAACATTTGAAAAAACATCGAATGAGACGAATGTGGGTTAAGATATGGCCCTTAATTCTGATTTAGCCCGGAGAAGATGCGTCCTGTGGTCTTCTATTCTTTATAAGAGTCTCTGAGGAATAGCGCAAACCCTTGGAGAGCAAGCAGGGCCACAGGTAAAGACGACTTTAGATACAGATTAACAGAGTCGGAAGGGACCTTATAGGTCATCTAGTCCAACCCCCCGTCCAAGCAGACCCTACACCATTTTTGACAGATGGCAGTCTGGTTTCTTCTTGAAAGCTTTCAGTGATGAAGCTTCTACAACTTCTGAAGGCAACTTCTGTTCCATCGATTGACTGTTCTCACTGTCAGGAAATTCCTCCTTATTTCCAGGTTGAATCTCTCCTTGATCAGTTTCGATCCATTGTTCCTTGTCTGGCCTTCGGGTGCTTTGGAAAATAGCTTCACCCCCTTCCTCCTCTCTTCTTTAAATATTGGAAGATGCTATCCTGTCTCCCCTGGTCCTTCTCTTCACTAGACTATCCAGGCCCAGTTCCTGCAACCGTTCATCGTATGTTTTAGCCTCCAGTCCCCTCATCATCCTGGTTGCTCTTCTCTGCACTTTTTCCAGAGTCTCAACATCTTTTTTTCTAGTGTGGTGACCAAAACTGGATGCAGTACTTTAAAGGGGAGTAGATCACTGGTGAAATCCAAATTTTTTTACTACCGGTTCTGTGGGCATGGCTTGGTGGGCATGGCAGGGGAAGGATATTGCAAAATCTCCATTCCCTTCCCACTCCTGGGGTAAGGATACTGCAAAATCCTCATTCCCTTCCCACTCCAGGGGAAGGATACTGCAAAATCTCCATTCCCTCCCCACTACTGGGGAAAGGATACTGCAAAATCCCCATTCCCTCCCCACTCCTGAAGGAAGGATATTGCAAAATCTCCATTCCCACCCCAATCTGGGGCCAGCCAGAGGTGGTATTTGCTGGTTCTCTGAACTACTCAAAATTTCCACTCCTGGGGGAAGGATACTGCAAAATCCCCATTCCCTCCCCACTCCTGGGGGAAGGATACTGCAAAATCCCCATTCCCTCCCCACTCCTGGGGGAAGGATATTGCAAAATCCCCATGCCCACCCCACTCTGGGGCCAGCCAGAGGTGGTATTTGCCGGTTTTCCGAACTGCTCAAAATTTCTGCTACCGGTTCTCCAGAACCTGTCAGAACCTGATGGATTTCACCCCTGGAGTAGATCCTTGAGTTCCTGTTGCTTACTTTCCGGCAGAAGTAGTGGGGGAAATACACAACCAGGAGCTGAAACGTCTTGCTTCAGTGTTCCACGTGTTTACATAGCTTCCTCCAACTATTTGCTTTCTGGAGGTGGTTATCAGTACGGATGCCCTTCCGTGCCTTGCTTAGCAGAAGGGTACATCGGGCCAAACACGGCAGCTATGACCAGAGGTTCTTCTCTGATATCACGTTAGATAAAATGAAATATTAACCGGGTTTGATTTTTTTTTCTCCCCCTCTTCTTATCGGTTCTGAACATTCGCAAGACTCCCGGGAGAAAGTCAATCATTGGATGAGTAGCTGCTGCGGTCACCAAAAGAAAACTCTCCAGCTGGAACAGAAGAGGCCGATAAAAGTCACCTTACACGCAACCAGGCCAAACACACACTTGGTGGGGAAGTGGCCAGGGAGGCACCCCTGGCAAGAGAATCCCGCGGCTTTGCTCAGGGTATTAAACACGTTGTCGGAATGCCAGAAGTCCGGTTGCAACAAGAAAAGTGGATTTATTATAAACCCAACCGGGTGTTGACCGGGGGTGGGGGGGGAGGAAACATTTCACCAACACAAGGTAGATCTATGATTTATTTCTGCTGACTTTTATTATCAACAGCGTCCCTATTCCGGGCTCTTATACAATGTCTTTGTACGCATGTGGCTAATCTGCTTTTGAGGCAATGGAAATTCTACTTTAGTGGTAAGGCTGTTGGAAGGGGAAAAAAAAGAAAGCAAACTTAGAATGACAGAATAATAAGAGTTGGAGGCCTTCAAAGTCAACCTCCTGCTCAGGCAGGAAACCCTAACCCTTGGCAACCTTAACCCTGGCGGACTTCAACTCCCAGAATTCCCCAGCCAGCAAAGCTGAGGTTGCCAAGGTTGGAGACCCCAGATCTAAAGAACCAGCAAAGCTGGCTGGGGAATTCTGGGAGTTGAAGTCCGCCAGGCTTAAAGTTGTCAAGGTTGGAGACCCCTGCCCTAGACCATTCTGGATAAATGGTTTTCCAATCTCTTCTGAAAAACCTCGACTTCTGGAGTCAACCCGTTCCACTAATTAATTGTTCTAACCGTCTGGAATTTTCTCCTTAATTCTAAGTTGATTCTCTCTTTAAGGTTGACTCGGCCTTCCATCCTTTCTAAGGTAGGTAAAATGAGGACCCGGATTGTGGGGGCAATAAACTGACTTTGTATAAATATATACAAAAGTATGAAGGCTATTGCTTAACGCACTGTAAGCCGCCCTGAGTCTCCGTAGAAGGGCGGCATATAAATCAAATTAAAAAAAAAAAAAGATCTTCCACCAGTTAGTTCTTGTCCGGCCCTCAAGTCTTTGGGAGAACAATCCTCCCGCTGAAAGGGACTATTAGATGTCTTCTAATCTAGGCCAACTCCCTGCTTCAAGCAGGAGACCCTATGCCAGTGATGGCTAACCCTTTTGCCATTGCGTGACAGGAGCGGGGGGGGTATGGGTGGGGGGGGGGGGGTCGTGCACGCATGTGTCCACACCCATAATTCTATGCACCCCACCCCCGCGCATGTGACACCACCACCCTCCCCCGCTCCAGGCATGCGATGGCCTGGTAGGCCCATTTTTCTTTCTCACCAGGCTCCAAAGACTTTCTAGGAGTCTGGGGAGGGCTAAAACAGCCTCCCCTCCCCGGAGGCTGGAAACGGCCCGTTTGCCAACTTCCTGTGGGACCAGAAGGCCCGTTTTTTGCTGTCCCCAGGCTCCAGAGCCTTTCTAGTTGGCAAACGGGCCCTTTCTGGCCTCTAGAGGGCCTCCAGGGGTGGTGGGGAAGGCTGTTTTCGCCCTTCCCAGGCTCCTAGAAAGGCTCTGGAGCCTGGGGACAGCAAAAAACGGGCCTTCCCCACCACCCCTTGAGGCCCTCCGGAGGCAGGAAACAGCCTATTTTCCTACTTCTGGTGGGCCCAGAAGGCCCGAAAATCAGCTGGCTGGTGCACACATGTGCGCTGGAGCTGAGCTCACGTGCCCACCGATATGGCTACATATGCCACCTGTGCCATGGGTTCACCATCAAATGGCTGTCCAATCTCTTTTGGAAAGCCTCCAGTGATGGAGCGCCCACAACTTCTGGAGGCAAGTTGTTCCACTGATTAATTGTACTAAATGCCAGGAAATTCCTTCTTATTTTTAAGTTGCTCCTCTCCTTGATTAGTTTCCATCCGTTGCTTCTTGTCCTACCCTCAGGTGCTTTGGAAAAATAGGTTGACCCCTTCTTCTTTGTGGCAAAGGCAAGGCACTGGAGCAATTTTGGAGGCATCACCCACAGCTTTTCACCTCCTCCTTCTCCAGTCTCATTGCCACAAGGCAAATGCATGGAGTTCTAGTTGCTCTTCTACCTGTCAGCGAAACCTTATTGCCATTCAACTGGGACTTCCTCCAAGCCGATTCCCCGACTTACTTTATTTATTTATTTATTATTTTATTATTCATATTTCTATGCCTCCCACTCTCCGAGGACTCTGGGCGGCTTACACCAAAGACAGTATACTAAATAGCATATTGCCCCCCAACAATCTGGGTCCTCATTTTACCCACCTCGGAAGGATGGAAGGCTGAGTCCACCTTGAGCCGGTGAGATTTGATCCGCTGATCTGCTGAACTAGCAGTCAGCTGAAGTAGCTGCAGTACTGCACCCTAACCACTGCGCCTCCTCGGCTCATGAGGTGAATTACGATTATTCGCTTAACGAATGTTTGAAGTTACCATGTCACTGAAAAAGGTGACTGAAAAAGACAATAATCCACATAGCCTATCGGTGTTTTTAAGGCTCTCCCACTCTCTTCTGCGTTATTCTTTTATAATATCTATCTATCTATCTATCTATCTATCTATCTATCTATCTATCATCTATCTATCTATCTATCTATCTATCTATCTATCTATCTATCCACACACACACACACACACACAATAATTTATTTGCAAAGAAAGAAAAATGCCCATTTTTCTAAAGCAGCCCTTTTAGAGTTGAAACCATTTCTAAAAGGTCTAAAATAAGGTTACCAGGGATATTTTATGCAAAACCGGTGACATAATATAATTCCGAGCATGGCTCTGCATAATTTTTTAATACCAGGGAAGACTTCCGATTCACATACATTATGTATGTAATTAAAAACATATGCAAATTCTACAGCATATTCCAAAATCGGTTCTTTGGATCGTGGCCCTTGACTTTCAATTGAAGCATTACTTGCATGGAATTCCTGGTGGGCAATTTTTCACCTTCTTTTGAAAGCAGGTGGGTTTCACAGTATACAGATTAACAGAGTTGGAAGGGGCCTTGAAGGTCATCTAGTCCAACCCCCTGCCCAAGCAAACCCTACATCATTCCTTCCACAACAGCAGCACCAAGAGATATGCAGGTAGCCCTCAACTTACAATCATCCATTTAGTGACAATCCCAAGTTACAACAGCACTGGAAAAAACCCGATCCTCGCACATATGACCGTTGCAGCATCCCGGGGTCACATGATCACCACTTGCGATCTTAATGAGCGTGTGCTTCACTTAACCTCTGCAGTGATTCGCTTAACAGCCATGGCAAAAAGGTCGTAAACCCGGGGCACAACTCACTTAATAAGCATCTTGCCCTAGCAGTGGAAATTTGGGTCCCAATTTTGATTGTAAGTGGGCTGATGACCCCCCCAATTGAGCCCCAAACATTTCTGTTGCTAAGTGAGAAATTCGTTACGCGAGTTTTGCCCCATTTTACGACTTTTCTTGCCACGGTTGTTAAGTGAATAAGTACAGTTGACAAGTCAGCAACCCGGTTGTTAAGTGAATCTGGCTTCCCCATTCACTTCGCTTGTCAGAAGGTCACAAAAAGGGGATTGCGTGACCCCAGGACACTGCAACCGTCGTAAGTAGAACCATTTGTCAAACATCCAAATGTAAATCACGTGACCACGGGGACGCTGCAGCGGTCATAAGTGTGAAACATGGTCATAAGTTACTCTTTTCAGCGCCGTTATAACTTCAACCGGTCACTAAATGAACTGTTGTAATCCAGGGCTACCTGTATTCAAGAAAACACACCATCTTTTCCCATCAAATAAGAGTTTTTAAGTCCACAAAATTGATCTGGATATTTATGTTCAAGTACGGATGTCAAATCTGCTTGCTTGTGTGCAATGCGCTAGACTTAGTTATGTTCTATGTTATAGCTAAGATGTGGAGACTCTGGAAAGAGTGCAGAGAAGAGCAACAAAGAGGATTAGGGGACTGGAGGATAAAACATACGAAGAACGGTTGCAGGAACTGGGTATGTCTAGTTTGATGAAAAGAAGGACTAGGGTAGACATGATAGCAGTGTTCCAATATCTCAGGGGTTGCCACAAAGAAGAGGGAGTCAAGCTATTCTCCAAAGCACCTGAGGGCAGGACAAGAAGCAATGGGTGGAAACTAATCAAGGAGATAAACAACTTAGAACTAAGGAGAAATTGCCTGACAGTTGGAACAATTAATCAGTGGAACAACTTGCCACCAGAAGTTGTGAATGCTCCAACACTGGAAGTTTTTAGAAGAAGTTGGATTACCATTTGTCTGAAGTGGTGTAGGGTTTCCTGCCTAAGCAGGGGGTTGGACTAGAAGACCTCCAAGGTCCCTTCCAACTCTGTTATTCTATTCTATTTTTCTATTCTATTCTATTCTATTCTATTCTATTCTATTCTATTCTATTCTATTCTATTCTATTCCATTCCATTCCATTCCATTCCATTCCATTCCATTCCATTCCATATTTCTTTTCTTTTCTATTTTATTCTATTTCTATTCTATATTTTCTGTTCTGTATTCCTATTCTGTTCTGCTCTGTTCTGTTCTGTTCTATTCTATTCTGCAGCACATTAAATTCAGAACACATTACTGATCCTTAACCTCAGTAAAACTGCCAACGTTAGAACGGGACATTACAGATTATACCAGAGGAACAAAATCCAGAAAAAGTTCCTGCAGAAAGAGAGAAACGGACCATGAATAAATAATTAAAGAAAAAAACAAAGCAAAACCCCACTGATTTTGTTCTCACACGCAAGCTGATGCCTCAGTGAGGAATTTCCTCTTAAAAGAGATTTCTCTCCGAGCTCTGGAAATACTGCACAATCATGCATCCCGCCCCCCAAAAGAACGCTAGGCTTTTTGGGAAACCTGTGAAAGCACCGAGGGCCTGTGAAACGCAGAAAGACTTTTTAAAAAAGGAGAACAATAATATTTATCCGCCAAGGATGATTAAAACGGGTGAAATGATGGGGCCACCGTGCCTTCCAGGAAATCGGGCATCCGCAGGGCAGCACACAGCCTCCGTCGATGAGGAAGTGAAGCACGAACAAAAATAGTCCAAGCTAATATTTCTCAACCATGACCATTTTCAGATATGCAAGGCCAAAGCAAAGCTGGCTGGGGAATTCTGGGAGTTGAAGTCCTCCAGGCTTAAAGTTGCCAAGGTTGGAGATCTCTGGTCTAATCTTTCTCCATTTTATGCTACACAGAAAATGGGCTCAACTGAGCCCGGGAGAATATTCTCCAATCCGCTTAATAATGCTGACATACCTTCAAGAATTCTCATCGGTATTTCTCTTCTTGGAAGGGTTTTGGAGCCGTATAATGTTCGTCCCACCGTTTGAATTTTATCGAAACATTCTGCAGAAGCTGGGCCAAGGGATGGATTAGGCCCAAGGACGTGGAAGATAACTCACCCTACCAGAAGACCAAACTCTTGTGGTTGTCCTTGGTGTGCTCCGAGTTTGGTGGTTATCAGTAGGTTATCAGCCTAGATAACACAATCACTAGCTCTGATGATATTACCCAGGTTGGTCACGAAACGTCGGTAAGAAAACCGCCGTGCTCGGAAACCAGAATTCAACCTTGAGCAACGAATACAGCGCTCTCTTCTGTCGGGACCAAACTCTTGTTTTCTGCTTGTCTGTCGGGGACCCCCGCACAAATTCCCTCTGCCGTTCATCTAATAAACCCCCAAAGCTATTCCGAAATAGAAACCAAGATTGCAGCCTGACTATTAGTCATCGTCTGGATTTTGTGTTCCGAAACATCCCGGTAGTAGTAGTATCCAAGAAATATTGGAGGAAGTCGCCCTTAGCCATATATATAATCTATCATGTGCCACCGTTTTGTTTTTTTTTGCACAATCCAATCCCAGAACTGGCAATCTTATCCAACCACGACTCAAGATAAAGCTGCCTAATTAAGATTAAAGGCAGCCTTTACGTTTCAGCTCTTAAAAGACTTCTCTGGTTGACTTCTTACTCCCGAGGTCCTTTGCATGCCTTATCTGGTTAAACAGGACGTTCTGATTATTTTGATTACACAGTGGAAACCTTCACATGTTCTTTCTCTAATGTGCTATCGTAAGACTTTAATCCATCGGCCAGCAGCGCCCTTCGGCAGGGTTTCTCAACCTTGACGGCTTTAAGATGCGCGGCGGACTTCAACTCCCAGAATTCATAGCTGTCTGGGGAATTGTGGGAGTTGAAGTCGGCGCATCATAAAGCTGTCATGGCCCTTCGGGGTTCCGTGCAGAACAAAGGAAGGCAAACTTTCCCCAAAAGAATGACGCGACACAAGTTTGACCGCAAAGATTCCAAATAAGGACAAAAATAAAACGATATTCGAAGTACTTTGGTTTCCAAAGATCTCACAGTAGCCATTTGGGGGGGGGGGGGGGGAGAGAAAGAATAACAGCACCATTGAGAGAGAGATTGCTGAACACGCATGCAAAAAAAGTTTTACCGTGTTTCCCCGAAAATAAGACCCTGGGACCCTGTCTTATATTTTTTTGAACCCTGAAATAAGTGCTTGGCCTTGTTTTCGGGGAGGTCTTATTATTTTGGGGCGCATGGAGCGCTTGCCGTCTTACCTGATTTCCAGCTCTGTCTCTCTAACCCTAAGCAGAGGAAATGGAGGGGACCAGCTGCACGTGCGTTTAAATATTTTCGGGGAGATCTTATTTTCAGGGAGGGGCTTATTTTAGCACATGCGCTCAAAAGCCCGATTGGGCTTATTATTGGGATGTCTTATTTTTGGGGAAACAGGGTAGGCTATCTCAAAAGGTCTCAACAAGTCCAGTGAGTTTGTTACAAATGTTAATTGACAAAATAATCTTTCTTACATATAGCCTATAATTGCAAAATTATCCCAGTTCCGCACCTTCTCTCTTCCAACTCTAAATCTTACATCAGTTTGGCCACTTCAGACAACTGATGAAATGAATTGTGCCTCACAAAATTTTCTACCTTTTAATAAAAGGCATTCATCCGAAAATGTGCTACCTCTTCCTGATTTGGGTGACACAAACAGGAAGAATCTGGAACGGTCTTTCCAGAACTTGCGAGAGACGGCTCATTTCTCTCTTAAAATGACGACAGCACGATGGGATTGTGCTAGTGAAATTGCATACTACCCCTTCGCAGGTGTATAATTTCAAGCTTCCCTTGCACATCCTGAATGAAGGAGCGGAATAAACATTTCAAAACCATGCAAGGCTCGACAAAGTTGAATTTAAGATTGCGAGAACATTTGCAGAACGGATTATTGCAGGACATGTGAGTCCCCTGAGAAATTATTCTGGAGTCCCGATCAATGGTTACAAATAATTTTAAAAAAAAATAGTTTTGCTTTAACTGTTGTTACCAGACAGCTAAAGCCAATTGTGTTCACAGTGAAATGTTTGCCATTTGCCCTAAACAGGGTTGGAATGTAGGAATCTGTGTTGCTATGTTCTCGTTGTCATCATCTTAGCCAACATTGCCAATAATCTAAGAGAAGGGAAATGGAAATTTATGAAGCCTGCACTTCCCCTTTTCAAACAGAGCAACACTCGCAGGATACAGCCTGCCAATGGAAAGAGGAACCATCTTAATTTTGGGACTGAAGATCCCTCAAGAGGACATACTGGAGTGAATAATCTACTGTCCAAAATCCCCCGTCTTTGTTTCTGGACGACTGAGCAGAGAAAAGCTTCTATTTTTAAGAGCAAAGAGAATTTCCAAATACGTTAACAGTGCGCAACTGTTGGAAGAAACCAACGAGCTATTTTTATAGTCGGAAAGCTTACCAAATATTTCTCCATTTTTGGCATATTCTGTCACAAGGTACAGCATGCTTTTGGTCTCCATCACCTGTGAATGAAATAAATAAATATCATTTTAACTGCCAAAAAGGGGGGGGGGGAGAGAGAAAACCCCCCAGGAAATCTTGGAAGCAACTTTTTCAGTATTTTTTCCTGTGGTAAATGAAACATCAGAGGTATCGTTACGCGTATAAAAAAATTCAAAATTACTTCAATGAATTCAAAGGTGAAGGCAGGATGGAGATGAGGCTTCCCTGAATCGGTGATTAAAAGGAATGTCTCGTTACCGGAACACAAACAATTTTAAGATACATGGAGGTTTCTCAGAATAAACCACAAGACATACCCTGAAATTCGTGGGGTTTGAGCCAACGTGCTGAAGCAATAACTTCCAAATTAGCAGGCGAACAAATACAATCCATAGTCACGAATTCTGCCTCGCTCCTTGACCCATCGAGCATTTATTGTGGGATGCCAAATATAAGAAAACAATGCCAGATACTTTTAATTTTAAAGGCAGACACAAGATAAATCACTTGGCACTGAAATCTTAAGATGTTTCCCCCCCCTCCCCCCCTGGGGAAGATCCGTCTCATTAAACAATTCTCCAATGGCTTTTGCACGAAATAGGGAGGCAAATAAGAATTGCAACAGAATTTTTGAAATCTTGCAAGAACAGAATATTCCAATGCTCTCATTCTTGCTGGTCAACTGTATTCTTCTCCAGGGATGTTATAATTTGGGGTGAAGGGAAGACAGCATTTGGGGTATTTTAGACGATCCAACTAGATCAGGAACAATTTCTGCCTCCCAAGTGTTTAAATACAAAAATGAGGGAATTGGATGGAATCCACAAACGTTTGTGCCAGAACACATTTGTTTGCTTTCATGCTATCACAAGACACTTCCAAGAACTTCAAATATCGCCTCGCGCCCCCCCCCCCCAAATCGAACACAGATTGCAAACCCTCGTGTTCCGGAAAGAGAGAGCTGCTGGCGTTAGTGAATAATAATCTCACTTAGAATGTTAAAACAGCCAGGCAGCTTGCTAGAACAAAGGAGAGACCGAAAAGGCTTTTTAATAAATGCAGAAAGTTGGGAGGATTTTTCTCGGGGCCTTGAGAAAGTTTGACGTCATGCCCGAAGTAATCTCTTGATCAAAGGTAGGCATCGGCGTTCTTGTTCACCGAAGCAACAAGCTGTGGCCATGGGAGGAAACTCTACAGCTAGAAGATGTGCAAGGATGGTGAGCGAGGGCTGTAGCTAGTCAGGCCAGGAAATCAGCAAACTCTCCAACGTAATTTCTCTGGTTGAGATACAGGATGCCAGCTCTTCACCATAGTTGGTTAGAAGAGAACAGGTGGGTCTGTCTGTCTGTTTGTCCAGGTATCCAGGGGTGGAATCCAGCAGGTTCTGACAGGTTCTGGAGAACCGGTAGCGGAAATTTTGAGCAGTTCAGAGAACTGGCAAATACCACCTCTGGCTGGCCCCAGAGTAGGGTGGGAATGGAGATTTTGCAATATCCTTCCCCCAGGAGTGGGGAGGGAATTTTGTGGGGATTTTTGCAGTATCCTTCCTCTGCCACGTCCACCAAGCCACACCATGTCCACCAACCACCAGAACCGGTAGTAAAAAAAAAATGAATTTCACCACTGTATGTATCTATGTATCTACCTACCTACATCTCTCTCTCTCTCTCTCTCTCTCTCTCTCTCTCTCTCTCTCTCTCTCTCTCTCTCTCTCTCTCTCTCTCCCCCTCCCTCCCTCCCTCCATATCTATCTATCTCTATCTCTATCTCTATCTCTATCTCTATCTATCTATCTATCTATCTATCTATCTATCATCTATCTATCTATCTATCTATCTATCTATCTATCTATCTATCTATCTATCTATCTATCTATCTATCTAGTAATTCTGGGCAGTTTACAAACACCACTACAAAATAATATAAAAACCTGACTAACAGCACAGTTAAAAAGAGAATTAAAAAAAAAAAAGATTAAAATTAACAAATTAAAATGTCAGAAAAAAACCGGAGTTAAGAAATCAACAAGGCTGAAAAGATTTGCATAAAACACCATGCAGCCCGTAAACTGGGAGGCCTGTGCTGAATGTATTAATTGGTAAAATCATTGGAAGGATTTGGATCATTGGAAGTCAAAGAAAGTCTCAACTGCCCCATAGCAAAAGCAAAGGCTTTTTAAAGATGACTAAAAGAATACTGTTGACAGCTGGCTGTTTTTTCCAGAAGATCTCAGAGCACGAAATAGTATTATGTGGGTTTTTTTTTTTTTTTTATGATCTGGATCTTTCTCTCATTTCTAAATTCCAGTTCAAATAAGTAAACTGTTCGTTTTATAATATCGCCATTAACCGCTTGATTTACAGCGTGCTATCAATATTGAGACATGATTTAATAAAAGCCCAAGCCAAACCTCGTTAAACCAAATGTTTCTTCTTGACATGGCGGGGAAGTCTCTTCATCTTGAGCTTCAACATTTAATACGAGTAATTTGTTAATGACATTGGCTAAACTAATAAAGATAATTCTAAGCAAGGCCTTTACGACGAGATTTACAATGATCTGAATCCGGTGGCATCTGGTGGCTCACAGTGCTGCTTCTGAACAACTCCGTTCATTTGACTGATTCATGCCTGGGATTTGCTCCCGAATTGCTGCCTTCCTTGTCAGCACTTAAAACTTCTATTCTTGAATTTTGGCTCACTCCATGGTGAAGTCTCAACTACTTCCTACTTTGGTTCTACAACTGGCTGTCATCATTTCAAACATCTGGTTTTGTCTCATGAGAAAGACTTGCACTCAAAATTAAACCATCCTTCTTTATCAGACAGATCAACGGGAGTATCAAAACAAGTGGGCTAAAAAATATGAAGAACGATTGCAGGAACTGAGCATGGATAGTTTAATGAAAATAAGGATTAGGGGAGACATGATAGCAGTGTTCCAGTATATCAGGGGCTGCCCCAAAGAAGAGGGAGTCAAGCTATTCTCCAAAACACCTGAAGGCAGGACAAGAAGAAATGGGTGGAAACTAATCAAGGAGAGAAGCAACTTAGAACTAAGGAGGAATTTCCTGACACTTAGAACAATTAATCAGTGGAACGACTTGCCTCCAGAAGTTGCGAATGCTCCAACATTGGAAGTCTTTAAGAAGATTTTGGATAACCATTTGTCTGAGGTGGTGTAGGGTTTCCTGCCTAAGCAGGGGGTTTGACTAGAAGACCTCCAAGGTCCCTTCCAATTCCGTAATTCTAAAAGTAGTGCTTAACTGTTAAAGGAGCATAATGTAGCTTTCCATAACAATGTTACGTAAATTCCTGTTTAATATTTTGTGTATGTACACGACTTGCATAAGAGAAAAGATAATCAACGCTAATGGAGATACGGTGCCCTAAGCAAGTCCTCAAGGACATTTCTAAGTTATTATTTGCTTGATTGATGCCAAGATGAAATTATTTTTGGTAGGACAGCATGGAGGAATATAACGAGGAAGGCCATATTAAAGACAAATATTACGCGATCTATTTAAACTTTCAAACTTATTTAAGAGCTAAACTTGTCTGAAGGAATTAGATCAGTCTTCAGAGCTTTGGCCAGTTAACAACTCACCAATAAATTGGGAGAATCGATAAACAGGTTCCACCTTAATTCATGTTTGTGGAATAGATGTGGTTTAGCATAAAGTGTAAGCAGTCCAAATATTTAATGCGGAGAAACAACAGTCACTGCTCAGAAACCTAAGGAAATTCTTACCTTCCCACTCTTCAGATCAAAGCTGGCAACTATGGGCCTTTTTATGTATGACCTGTGGACTTCAACTCCCAGAATTCCCCAGCCGGCCGTGCATGGCTAGCTCAGGAATTCTGGGAGTTGAAGTCCACAGCTTTAAAAGGGGCCACAGATGCCCATCCCTGCTTTAGACCGAGAGCAAAAGTCACGTACTGCAACGATGAAAATGGAAGCTGGCAAATTGCAGATTTTTGAAATCCCGCCGTTCACTGTTCCACGTTAGGAAATTGTGGCGTACTTGAACACGCTGTGGCAAAACTATTCAGGTCACACTGCAGATTACATAAACAGGATCCTGTTAGAGACCAAGTCCCACTGATCCATCTGACCTTACGTTTAGCGAGAGCCAATCGCCTCGAGTGACTCACCGCACTCCTAAAAGACTCTAAGCCAGGATTCTCTCCCAAAGTGGCTTGTTAGTAAGAAAGCCGGCTGATGAATGTTGGCTTCCTGCTCCTACTTGACTGTTTCTTCAAGCAGAGGCAGCTAAACTATCCAGCAACCAGGATGGAAAAGTTCAGCATTATGCCTGAGCCGTGGCCTGTTTAAACACTTCTAAACCATGTCAAACCACGGTTCCTTGAAGACCAACAAGCCAGGAATCAAGCCATTCAGATATATGATGGTTTACCCTGCACGTCTTTGGTTAGCATAGCTGCCCCTGCAGATAGAAAGGACCATGTAGGCAAAATTGTGTTACGCATACAGATAATCCTCGATTTACAACCACAACTGAGCCCAAAGTTTCTGTCACTAAGCGAGACAGTTAAGTGAAATTTTGGCCCATCTTACAACCTTAGTTCTTTAAGTGAACCGCTGCAAATTCTTAAGTTAATAACACGGTTCTTAAGGGAATTTGGCTCCCCCACTGACTTGTTAAGTGAGTTTTCCCCCATCTTACGACTTTTCTCGCCACGTTTGTTAAGTGAATCAACGCAGTTCTTAAATGAGTAACCCGGTTGTTAAGTGAATCTGGCCTCCCCATTGACTTCGCTCGTCAGAAGGTCGCAAAAGGGGATTGCATGACCCCGGGACATGGCAATCGTCACAAATACGGACCAGTTGCTGAGTGTCTGAATTTTGATCATACGACCATGTCACTTTTTCCAGTGCCGTTGTAACTTTGGACGGTCACTAAATGGGCGCCCGTAAGTCCACCTGTACTTGCTAACAATCATTAAGTCAAGATTCTGGCATTTTGCTGTTGCTGCTGCTACTGATTTTCCAAACTGAACAAAATCCCGGCAGGCTAGCCTAAATCAGTTAACAAAACCTGTTCCTTTCAACAATGCCTGAGTCAACAATTTTGAGGCTGGTGAATTCATGAATTATTCAAAGCCGTACAGTTGTTTAATGTTCAAAAAAGGAACGAAGGGAAAAACTTGATCTGACGTATCAAGATTGTTTCTAGATTTGTACACGTGGATGAATTAAATCGCTGCTCAATAATTCCACCAACGGCAACCAAACCCTGGATGAATTCAGGAGTGGACCGGTTAAAAAAGGTTTGATTTCCCCGTCACTTTTGAACTTTCAGATTCGACAGGCGAGATTTAGGGATTAACGTACCTGATAAAGCTTGATAATGTGTGGATGGTCCAGCATTTTCATGATCTGTACCTCCCGGTAAATTTTTTCCAGGTTGACAGAATCGAGCTGAGATTTGTCGATGATTTTTATTGCCACCTAGAAACACACAAAAAACAAGAGAGGATCGTAACCCTGCCTTCACAAACGACGTCACCGGAGTGCAAAGAAACGGCTACCCGCCAGTTTTGACTTAACGCTAAAACATCACATGAAGAAAAATCAAGGATTTTGGAGGGGGTTGTGGTGGACTGAGTGGGAGCAAATATTATATTGTATAAAACCCAATGTTCTGCTTGAGTTGATAGAAGCTGGTTCCTGAAAGAATGGGATCCACACTCACTGGCCAACACATTTCTCCCTAGCAACCTGTTTCAAAGACTTCTCAAAATAGATTTTGAGAATATATGGGGAAAGTGAGGAGACTTCCATTCCCATGACACTGGTTTTCCCTGATTTATCTCATTTTACTCTTCCGGTTATCCCGCTGTGGGAGAATGAGTGGCAGAAGCTAGGGGCAGAATGAAGAGAGGGACCAGCCTAGAGTCTCTACATAGTCACAAGCAAGATCGGTCCAACCTTCCTTGAGTGCCGTCGGCCCTTATGTAACTCTTAGCAAGCATGGTGGCACAGTGGTTAGGGTGCAGTACCGCAGGCTACTTCTGCTGACTGCCAGCTGCCTGCAATTTGGCAGTTCAAATCTCACCAGGCTCAAGGTTGACTCAGCCTTTCTTCCTTCCAAGGTCAGTAAAACGAGGACTCCGATTGTTGGGGGCAATTTGCTGACTCTGTAAACCGCTTAGAGAGGGCTGTATAGCACCGTGGTATATATCTAAGTGCCCTTCCTTCCTTCCTTCCTTCCTTCCTTCCTTCCTTCCTTCCTTCCTTCCTGTTAGAATGCAGTATTGCAGGCTAATTCAGCTCACTGCCAGGTGTTCAATCCTGACCGGCTCAAAGTTGATTCAGCCTTCCATCCTTCCAAGGTCAGTAAAATGAGGACCCAGATTGTTGGGGGCAAGAGGCTGTAAACTGCTTGGAGAGGTCTGTAAAACACTGTGAAGCGGTATATAAGTCTAAGTGCTTATTGCATTTTCCTTCCTTCCTTCCTTCCTTCCTCCCTCCCTCCCTCCCTGTGGTTAGAATGCAGTATTACAGGCTAACTCTGCCGACTGCCAGCAGTTCTATCCTGACCGGCTCAAGGTTGACTCAGCCTTTCATCCTTCCGAGGTGGGTAAAATGAGGACCCAGATTATTGGGGGCAATAAGCTGATTCTGTAAACCGCTTAGAGAGGGCTGTAAGGCACTGTGAAGCGCTATATAAGTCTAAGGGCTATTGCTATTAGTCGAGAAGATTGGTGCGCACAGGCTACAGCAATAAATCAGTTTAACTGAACCTAATCTGGAGCATCAACTCTTATTCTGTGTGTGCTAAAATGGAACAGAAGGCTTTCAAGTGAGGCTTAAGTATTGACCCTTATCATGGCAGCCATGGATCACAAAAGAGAACAAACTCTCTGAGGTTTTATCGTGGAAACGAAGGAAAAGCAAGCAAAGGGCTGTGGCCGAGAAAGAAAACAAATAAATAAATCAGACATTGCTTCACACCAAATGTGCCTCAAAGGTTGCTCCTATTAAAAGTGCATGACTAATACGTTGTGCATTAGTCACACGTTTAACTCACATTCTCTGTGCTTGCAGGAGGAATCCCCCCACCTACTAATCCTCAGAGATAGGGGGGAGAGAGGTTATTTAACGTAAAACTGCCCTTTAAGAAAGTTCCATTAGAAAGCAAAATCAATGGGGGTGATTTATTGCATGTTTTCCTATTTAACTATGATTAATGTTTCGGAGGCTTAAAAACCCACACAGGTAGTCCTAGACTAACAATTGAGCCCAACATTTATGTTGCTAAGTGAGACATTTGTTAAGCGAATTTTGCCCCATCTTACGACTTTTCCCGCCACGTTGGTTAAGTGAATCAATGCAGTTCTTAAACTGAGTAACCCGGTTGTTAAGTGAATCTGGCTTCCTCACAGGCTCTGCTTGTCAGGAGGTCGCAAAAAGGGATCATGTGACCCCGGGACACTGCAACCGTCATAAATGCAAGTCAATTGTCAAGCATCTTAATGTAAATCACGTGAAAAAATAGTCCTTCCTTCCTTCCGGTTTGAATACTTTTTTTAATTTTTAATTTTTTAGTTTTTATTAATTTTTATCCCAGAGCTGTAATTGTACTCAACAATGAACTAAAGGGCCACCATCAGTGAGCTGTTGGACAGCATTACTTGGTCTGTTGTGTGGATGTTTGGGTGGTTTAGGGGTGGGGAATTTGTGGTGGGTGGGTGGTAGGTGGGTGGGGGGTGTTATGTGTGTTGGGCCTGGTCTTTGGATGTTAAGTGAATTTCCTTGTATGGGTATACTGTGTATATACGTACAACAACAATAAAGTTGTTGTTATTATTATTATTGTTGTTGTTGTTGTTGTTATTATAATGCCACTGTAACTTTGAATGGTCACTAAGCAAAATGTTGTAAGTGGAGGACTCCTGTATATTATTGTTCAACAGCTTAGGGAAAGCTAAGCCACTTAGCTTAACAAGATTCAAACTATCTACAAATCTATGTGTTAAAAAAAAAAGAGTCAAAGAGACATATCCATTTAGAAATTAAAGTACATCCACGTTAAAAATTAAAAATTAAAATTTAGGAGTGACCGACTGAAAAATCACAGTGCATTGTCAGTGAAGAATCAGGCAAGAGCAGAGTGACCTCCAAAAAAATATCAATTGTTTTTTTTTTCTCTCTCTCTCTTTCATACAGACGTTGGCAGACAGGTTTGGCTCATAATTACACAATGGGGTTTATTTGGTTTTCCCCCTTATCAATCTTCTGAGCTTTTATTAAGTTGCTTTTTATCCAGGAAGCGTTATTGCAAACTGTTACGGTGCCCCCATTTTTTTTTTTTTTTTTTGTATGCTGGACAGTACATCGTAGAGGCAAATATTGAATATAGAAAAACAAAATGGCTCTAGCAGGCATTTTTTTCCGGAATATTAAAAGCTGCAATGCATTCGAGAAAGAGGAATGGAGAAAATTTCTAGGGAAATCTTTCTTCGTGGTGCACATATTTAATTGGCATAATTTGCTGCTTGCTAGGACAGTATAAATACTGTATAGCATCTCCAGAATGTCTCAAGATTGATATGACAACTATTGTCATCCTCTCAGTTGGTGGGCTTCCAATAGCATCCCACTGGCTCAGTAGGAAGAGTAAAATAAAAAAAGCTTCTTTTAAAATGGGAATAAACGTAAAGGAAATGTTTACAGCAGTGTTTCTCAACCTTGGCAACTTGGAAGATGAGTGGACTTCCACTCCCAGAATTCCCCAGGGTCAATTCTGGGAGTTGAAGCCCACCCATTGTCCAAGTTTGAGAAATCCTGGTTGACCCATCTCGTTTCTTTCTTCTACGCATTTATTTTAGGCAAATCTGGATGGCGTGCAGGGCTTGGGCTGCGAAAAAGGGACTGTGACAGGTACAGGTAGTCCTTGAGTTATGACCACAATTGAGCCCGACATTTCTGTGGTTCAGGGAGAAATTTGTTTCCACAAAGCGGTGGTTTGATGCAATAGGAAATTCCATCTTTTCTTCTTCTTCTTCTTCTTGGCCTTATTGGGGGAGAAAAAGTACTTCTATCTCAAATCGCAGCTGAACCTGGTGATCGAGGCTCCCAACGCTGCAAAGCATTGTGTCGAGAACCTAGGCTTGGAAACTGAAAGTCAATCTGTCTGGGAGAAGGCATCAAACCCACACTTCTCTCTCTTGTTTACCCAACAGATAACCAGCTTATGAAAATGTCACAATATATAATTAAGATGAGCGGGGCTTCCAATGGGAGACAGAAAGATGAATCACCAGAAACAGCTTTTATTAGAAATAAAGAGTAGAAACTCTTATTCATCCCCCGAAAACCTTGCATGCATCAAGAGAAAAGGAGGGGGGGGGGGAGAGAAAGAAGGCCCAGGAAAGCAGCTTGCACCATTCAAACAAAACAAATCCAAAAAGATGCAGAAGAAGCTTGTGAAGAGACACCAAACAGATGGACCCGGCTTGCATTTTGGCAGCAGGAGGACGTTATTCTCCCTGTGCTATAGAATTATTTCCAAATAAAAGAGAATTAAGGATCTCGGTTCGTTTTCCGAACTAGGATATGACACCTTAAGAGAGGATTTCCCAATCTTGCGCACGGTGAAGATGTGGACTTCAACTCCCAGAATTCCCCAGCCATGGGCCAACTTGCAAAGGCCAATTCAGCCCCTGGCCCGTGTTATTTGGGGGGGAGGAAAAAAGAAATGGGACAAAAACTGCACACTGCAAGCCCAAAGAGTTCAAAAGGGTTTATGTACTTTATGCCTTTCAAGAGATGCCTGAAACCTCCTTGGTATTTCCAAGCCATTCAGATATTTGGCAAAGAGGGGGTGTGGGGTTTCCACCACCACCTCTGGCCTGAAGAAATACAAAATAATGGAAGCAGAGAATGACCGCAAGGCTAGGTTATGGTCAGGAAGGATGGTGAGGAGCAAGGAACGCTTTCAGGTGGGTTAACTGAGCTGGCCATACAGCTAGTCCTCCAGTTATGACGGCATTTGGGACCAGGATTGCTGTCACTAAGCAAGACGGACATCAGTGTTACGCTGTTTCTAGGACTTTGTATGGCTGCAGCCAAAAGGAAAAACTTCAGAACCTAAAAGAGAGAGAGGTGATATTTTGAAAATGGGGATCTAGGCAAATGTTGCTAATCAGTCACTCCTCTTCTTCTCCTTCTCCTCCTCCCTCGATAGATAACTAGAGATATAGATTCTCTCTCTCTACCTACCGTATCTATCTATCTATCTATCTATCTATCTATCTATCTATCTATCTATTATCTATCTATCTATCTATCTACAGTATCTATCTATCTCTATCTATCTATCTATCTATCTATCTATCTATCTATCTATCTATCTATCATCTATCTATGATATCTATCTATCTATGTATTATCTATCATCTACCATATCTATCTCTATCTATCTATCTATCTATCTATCTATCTATCTATCTATCTATCTATCTATCTATATCTACTATCTATCTCTATCTATCTATATCTATCTATCATCTATTATCTATCTATCTATCTATCTATCTATCTACCTATCAATCTATCTATCTACCGTATATCTGATGATAGATGAATCTCTCTCTCTCTATCTATGTATCTATCTATCTACCGTATCTATCTACTGTATCTATCTTCTACTGTATCTATCTACCGTATCTATCTAGATGATATAGATGAATCTCTCTCTCTCTACCTATCATCTATCATTCTACTGTATGTATGTATGTATGTATGTATGTATGTATGTATGTATGTATGTATATATGTCTCTCTCTCTCTCTCTATATATATATATATCTACACACATACCCACGCAAGCAAAATAACCTTTCCAAACAAGGACGAAAGAAATTTCCTCTGAAGGTCTGCAAGCTACGCAGTTCCAAGAAGTTCACTTCTCGGTAAGTCAGATGTTTCACACCAAAGCCACTGTGGTCTATTCCACAAATGTTCTTCAGCTTCTGAAATCGGAAAAGGAACTCTGTGCTACACATTAACGCCTAATCTCCTCTGACGTTCTCTCCAGCTACTCTATGCTGTGAACGAGGCCTTCATTGCTCGAGTCTTTGCAGGAGACCTCGCCACCCAGCGATTTTTTTACATTTTTTTTTTTTTTAAAAAAAGAGAGCATCCTATCGAGTTCAGCCAGGGCTCCAATATATTGTAGGTTTCTGTTAAAAAGTTCTGCTGGGCCTCAGCAAAGCTCAGCTTGATAAAACAGCAAAAAAAAAAAATCTCCAATGGATCTCTTTATACCTGCGATGCACTGCAAAGCTTTGACACCTGAAACATTAGTGGGTCTTCACCATTGGAAACAGGTTTATCACCGGGGCATCAAATTCCACTGCATGGACTATTTTATCCCCCCACAATCACCCCTTGTCCTGACCTCTGTCCGTTAGATTATTTCTACTGTTTAAGTCTCGTTTCTGAAGAGACAAATATGGCAAGTTTGGAAATTGGGTTTCAGTTCAAAACCACAGGATTCGAGGCAGTGCCGAAATCCAGCTTTTTTTTACGACTGGTTCTGTGGGTGTGGCTTGGTGGGCGTGGCAGGGGAAGAGTACTGCAAAATCTCCATTCCCTCCCCACTCCTGGGGGAAGGATATTGCAAAATCTCCATTCCCTGCCCACTCCTGGGGGAAGGGTACTGCAAAATCTCCATTCCGTCCACTCCTGGGGGAAGGATATTGCAAAATCTCCATTCCCTGCCCACTACAGGGGAAGGATACTGCAAAATCTCCATTCCCTGTCCACTCCTGGGGGAAGGATATTGCAAAATCTCCATTCCCACCCCACTCCAGGGGAAGGATATTGCAAAATCTCCATTCCCACTCCACTCCAGGGGAAGGATACTGCAAAATCCCCATTCCCACCCCATTCTGGGGCTAGCGAGAGGTGATATTTGCCCGTTCTCTGAACTACACAAAATTTCCGCTACCGGTTCTCCAGAACCTGCTGGATTTCACCCGATTCGAGGTAAACATCATTAAAAACCCATTTCAATGGATTTTCATGGCAGTTGGCCATTGATTTCAGTAGATCAAATCTAAACTGATCTGGAATTGATTCACTGATTCGGATTAAGCCCTGGCTGCCTGACAGAATATGCCAGAAGGGCTTCACACACATCGTGCTAAGCCATAAATCATGGTTCAGTAACCATGGCTGAGGGTGACACATTGTGCTAAACCAAAACTACGTATGTATTTTTATGGCTGGCCAGAAACTTGGTCACTGGGTCTTCCACAACAGACTATCCTCTAAGATAGAGGTCTTCAAACTTGGCAGCTTTGTGGACTTCAACTCCCAGAATAGCTGGCTGGAGAATTCTGGGAGTTGAAGTCCACAAGTCTTAAAGCTGCCAAGTTTGAAGACCTCTGCTCTAATTATATGCAGCAAATAAAACAGATTCTTTCCTGTCGATGCCTATTCAGAAGATGAGCTTTGAGAGTGTCAGATTTTAGTCTATAAGAAAATTATTTTTAGGTTTTGTAACAAAACAGCACAAATTAACTGCACCGTTGGCATCTGGTCAAAGGCCTGTGGCACCCTGGGCCACATTGACTTGATGGGACCACCAGTGGGAAAATCTGTATTAATAAGGGAGAATATTTGTAGCTCAGGATTGAAACGAGGGGCTCTTGGTGCTCTCTTCAGTATTAAAACTGGATTTTTAAACCCAACTAGAGTTAAGGTCAAGCAGCATTCCAAACCCCAAAAGCCGAAACTTCCGAATGTCGTTTCTTGACTGCACAAGCTTAAGTGTGGGCCAGAACATTTATGAAAATTCCTTTCTGTAAACCCTCACCCCCAGACTAATATTTAAGATGACATAGCAACGTCCTTCTTGTATATAAGGCGATGCTAAATGAGGCAGCGCATAGCTTTGAAGACACACAATCACCGTTCCGGGCAGAGCAATTAAAAAGTGTGGTGCGATTTAATGCTCAACTTCTACCCGAGGGGGAAATTCAACATTTGAAACGAAGCATTCGAATAGGAAGCAAAATAAAGAACTAAATCCCTGTTTATGAATCCCTTCTGTCTAAAGAACCAATGGCCCTAGAAGGAACTTGGTGACGGGCAGGGCGTAAATCAGCACGGCCTCTCCTTATGACTACAGGACCAGGGGGAAAACTTTCTCTGCCCAGTCTTCTCTTCCAAAATATTCAACTCTGATGGATTCAGCTTTAGGGACTTGCAATGGAGCAACAGGCTGTAAACCAATTTATTCATTAGCCTTTATGCCTTGGCTAAAGGCACAGCGGCCACAAATTGCTATTTAAATGCCAGTGCTCCTAAAAGGAAAGATCAGCCCCGATTAAACTGCGTGTAAATGCCAGAGGACTGTTCTTTTTGGATCTCTCTTCCAAAGCCAGATCCAACTCAGTGCGGATCTGCTTTCTTGACGTGGTTTTCTGAATGAATGGAGAAAAGGTATCTACAGAGTTCTTGTGAATGTAGTGACGCTGTCAAGATTTTTTCAAGGCAATTATTTATTAAACCTGTATACCATCACTTTCAACAAATTGACCAGAAACCTATTCAATCTTTGATTGGATGTTCACATAGGAGGCATGAATTGGTCTCTACCAAGAACTTTTAAAAACCCCACTGGATGTCTCAATTTAATACGACTGCTTTCATTGTTCTTTCTTTTTATTATTATTACAACATAAAATTACATTACAAGGCATACATTTGTATATATACTCTCTTAACAGCTATTTTGTGATATCTTCTAGTATTTACATTTTCTCCCTTTTTGCTTTATATTATTCCAGTTTCTTCTTGTCCCCTCTCTTTTAATTACCTCTATTAACTTTATATTTTCTACACATTGACATATTCATTATTTCCTATGGTGTAAGTGGCTGGAGAATAGGAATAGGAGTAACGGAAAAGAAAAATAGGGGTGAAATGCTTTACTTGTTCTTTCAAGGTTTAACACCGACACCTATTTATCCAGCAAATTACAGGTAGCCCTCGACTTACGACCACAACTGAGCCCGAAATGTACATTGCTAAGTGAGACATTTGTTAAGTGAGCTTTGCCCTATCTTTCTTGCCACAGTTGTTAAGTCAATCGTTGCAGCAGTTAAGTCAGTAACCCGGTTGTTACGTGAATCTGGCTAACCCCCCCCCCCCTTGCGTGTCAGACGGTCATAAAAGGGAATCACATGCCCCCAGGATACCGACATAAATACGAATCAATTGCCAAGTGCACAAAATTTGATCACATGACCATGGGGGTTGTTGTAACGGTTGTTAAGTGTGAACAATGGTCGTAAGTCCCCTTTTTTCCAGCACCGTAACTTTGAACGGTCACTAAACGATGTATTGTAAGTTGAGGACTCCCTGCATAATTGCACACGTCCTCTGTATGCCACCCCGCAAAAAACCGTCACACTGAACTTAATAAACCGTTGTTTGCATTTCCAAAACGGCGTCCTTAAAGCAGGAGAAAACTAACTTATACTACCGATGCCAGATTTGGGAGAAAAGGGTTTGAGTTCTGCGGGAAACCACACCATTAACATGATCAAGGTGTGATATTTTTTTATTTTATTTTTTTTAAATGATAGTTAACAAGCGGAACCACAAAGCTGCTCCCACAGCTGTTGCCACGCTTGTCCAAGCAGTTAAGGGGGCTGGCTGAGACAACGCATCCATGCTGTGTACAACAGTCACACTTCGAATATGTGCCTCCAGCATAGGCCCCGGGGCCAGGTCTCCAGAGAATTTTTCCGGCGAAGCACAAGAGAAATGGAAAGTTTGTTGAAAGCTGCCAACCGGCTTTTGCACTTTGGAAACGGGCAAAGAAAACAAGCAAACAGCGTTACTAGCTAAAGAAAGATGGACGGGGTGCAAGATTAGGACAGGCCTGGACTGGCTGTTCTCTTTTTTTTTTTTTGATGCTGGGATGGCAAGAGAGAGAAAGAGAGGGAGGGAGGGAGGGAGGGAGGGGGAGAGAGAGAGAGAGAGAGAGAGAGAGAGAGAGAGAGAGAGAGAGAGAGAGAGAGAGAGAGAGAGAGAGAGAAAGAGAGAGAGAGAGAGAGAGAGAGAGAGAGAGAGAGAGAGAGAGAGAGAGAGAGAATTATGCATCTCATTGTAGTCTCAGCTACCGGGAGGAAAGAAAATGCTGGAAGGACAAATGCCTAGCAGTCAAAAGGTGGAATTTGTGCTGTCTAAGAGTCGGCACAAACCAGAAACTGCCGGGAAAACGGACCATGGTCCTGATTAGCAGTGAAAAACTGGCTTCGCCGTGGTTTATCTGGTCGTACCCCCGAAGCTCAAGTAGTTGTTAAAAAAGGGTCACGTCCTCTTTCGTAGATCGAGATTGATTTTTCAAATTATGTTTGCTATGAGATTTATTTATCCACTTATTATTTTTCAAAGCGCCGGAAGGCAAGAGAAGAAACGATGGATGGAAACTAACCGAGAGAGAGAGACGCAACCTGGAATTAAGGGGAAACTTCCCAACAGTGAGGACAATGAACCAGTGGAAGAGAAGTTGCCTTCAGAAGTCGTGGGTGCTTCATCACTGGAGGTTTTTAAGAAGAGATTGTTGGACAACCACTTGTCTCAAATTGTGTAGGGTCTCCTGCTTGAGGAGGAGGCTGGACTAGAAGACCTCCAAGGTCCCTTCCAGATATATTCTGATTGAATCCTTGGAAAGTCACAACATTTTTCTACCATCCCCCCCCCCCCTCTCCAAAGTGATCTCATTTCTCCAAGGGATTTCTTTCATTTCTTCTCCAAAATGAATCACAAATCCCCACCCCTTTATTCCTAATTCCAAATCCCTTCGAAGAACAAGGAAATAATTCCTCACCGTTCTACCTGAGGCTGGTTCTGCTAAATCACGTTTTCCTTCAAGCAGGTTCATCTCAAGATCACCGTTGCTTCTAGCGAAGGAACTCCCTTCCCAAAAACATCCACTCGTCTTCAAGATGCCTCTCTCCCTCTAACCCATGACTTCATTCTCACAATTGTTTCACTCTGGTTATTCTTTCCTCTGTCTTTTTGGCAGTTGGTTCTAAAATACCCACCCCCTCAAGATTTCTGATTCCCCCCCAAGGTTCCTTACTTCTGTCGTTTTTGGAGGAAACTCTTTGGATTTCGGAAAGCAGCTTCAATGGATCATCTTCTGAAGGACATCCTGGATTAGCTCCTTTTGAGGCTTCTCAATATCTCTTGAACTTCCACGGGAGGACGGTTTAGGTCAGGGGTCTGCAACCTGCGGCTCTGGAGCCGCATGTGGCTCTTTCATCCCTCTGCTGTGGCTCTCTGGTGCTCAAAATATGCGTCACAACCGCCAATGTACGACACCCGCCGGTACGTGATTTATTGAGCTTCTTGGCCCATCTTTTTTTTCCGGAGTTCAAAATGTTTTTGTTGCATGCAGAAATAAAAATTTGTTTTCTCTGTAGCAGTTCATTTATTTCATAAATGCAACACACTATAGTTTTTTTCTATACATAGTATAAAGGTTAAAAAAAATGATATATGCAGTTTTATCTTCATTTTAGATGTCAAAAGGGTTTTGTGGCTCCCGGTGTTTTCTTTTCTGTGGGAAATGAGTCCAAATGGCTCTTTTGAGTGTTTAAGGTTGCCGACCCTTGATTTAGATTGTCAGTCTTCTACCTTGTTTCTCCCAAAATAAGACATCCCCTGATAATAAGCCCAATCGGGCTTTTGAGCGCATGGCAATAAGGCCAAGGGCTTATTTCAGGGTTCAAAAAAATATAAGACAGGGTCTTATTTTCGGGGAAACACGGTACAATTTTCCTTCTGATAATAAGACTCATTTCCTAGATTTAGTACTCCACTTCAGAAGGGTTTGGCATAGCAAGTTTCACTAGAAATCATCCCTGGATGGTACATCTACACATTGACAGGAAGCTATTTCCAAGCCTAAGGAGTTTTTTTCCTGAATACAGCACCTCAGAGAGAGAGAGGCGAAGATCATCCAGAAATCAAGCAAGCAGGAGGCCCTTTGATCTTTGCAGGATGTCTTCCTGAAGACTTTCCTTTTGGTCATGTTCCGTGCACAAAGTCTCAGAAATATATTCAGCTGCCATGAGACAGTCCTGTTCCCTCTCATCTATGCCCTGTGGGAGCATTCTCATTATTTGGTGGTGGGGGGAAAAGAGGACAGGGGCTCTTCGATTTGAGAAAGACCACCCTCTCTTGAGGTAGTCTTTTCCAAAGGAGTCACTTATCGAGGTACTCCTCACATGATCTTTGATAGTCTTCCATGTTTTTCCTTGGAGCAGCTACTACAATTTCTCAGGATCAGGAGTGGTAGTAGAATCCTGTATTTAATAATGTATAACTATTATTCTTCTCTTCCTTACTAGTATCTATCTCTTCCCACTTATGACTATAACCATGTTGCTTGTATCTTTCAATTTATATTTTTTTTATTTGTTTCCTAGTACGATTTGATAGCTTATAAGTAACCTTGACTATCACTAAGTGTTGTATCTTTTTATTCTTGATGAATGCATTTTATTCTCCTTATGTACACTGAGGGCATATACACCAAAGACAAATTCCTTGTGTGCCCAATCACACTTGGCCAATAAAGAATTCTATTCTATTTATTATTACCTTTTAAGAAAAAAACACAGAGGCTACCACCATTGCAAAAAAAAAAGCTCCTTACAAGTGCAGCACCCACAGATTCAAATGTCATTCCAGGTTTCACATCACCAAGCATCGAAAAGCCACAAACAACCATTTTTAAAGCCTTAGCAGTAGCAATAGTAAGAAAGCAAAGGCAGTACCGATAGTGACAGGTGCCTTGGCTGCCTTCCCAAAACAACCGGACCAACCCTTGAATACCTTCGACATTGACAGAATCTCCATCGATCAATTGCAAAAGGCAATTTGGATGAGCTTATATTCTTTTAACACCCTTAAGACATTTGCCGATCTCAGATCCTTGGAAAAGAATCGAAAGGTGGATTAAAAACACCAAATTCAGTCGGAACATCTGGTTGACTGATACATAAAACATGTACGCTCCCCGATTCTCAAAAATCCCGGGTGGCTCACAACAACCCAGCCAAGAAATTACAATAAAACATAAACAAGAAAGAAAGAAAGAAAAAGAATAAAGTTTCTCAGGTCTACTTAAGAGTTGTGATAGGGCTCCGCGTACCTAGGAAAGAGTGCTAGGTAGAAAAGCCACTCATCCTCTCTCCCGTCTACCTTGGGATGGATGCCTTTGAATCTACTGCCCAGGAGAGGAATCTTCCCCGGATAATCTTATCATTGGATCCACAGAGATCTCTGAAAAGATCTGAAGCAGCGTTCACGAGCCCGAGGAGACTCAGAAGTCTTCTTCCAAAGCCAGCAGAGCTCCACACACCTTTGGTTGGGGGGCACCTCTGCACTAAGCAATCTGCATGGGGGGGCCCCCTTTCAGAGTCTGCACCCCCTGGCTGTCCCAAAGCTGCTTCCCCCCCCCCCAAAAAAGGCAACTGGATTTCCTTGGCTTTTGACCTTCGGGACAACCTGGATGACGGAGAATCCCCACAGACGCCCCCCTTACTGTTTTCTCTCGCACCCTGACCCTGAGACACCCCCTCCACACACACACACACATTCCGGGGGGGGGTCTCTCTGCCCTTCCACCTGCAACCCCATGCCCAGGGCCAGGTGGGCAGCAGAGCCAGTCTGTCTGCAGCATCACTGCAGTCCCAACTTGGAGGGGTCTGTGTGTGTGTCACAGCATTGCAGGCGAGGGGGCCCCCCCCAAAAAAGCCGTTGGGGTGCCCTGCCTGATTCCCTACTCCCCCACCCCAATTTAGGGTCCCAAATGTGGGGCAGGGTCTGGGGGAGGCAAATTGAAGAGCAGGATCTCCCCCAAGCCAAGGGGGATCCCCTGACTGAATCTCTGCTACCCCCAATTTCAGAGCCCAAACGGTGGGGAGGGTCTGGGGGAGGCATATTGAAGAGCAGGATTCCCCCCTAAAGCCATGGGGATCCCCTTACTTAAACCGTGCTTCCACCCACCCCCCAATTTAGGGTCCCAAACGGTGGGGAGGGTTTGGGGGAGGCATATTGAAGAGCAAGAGCCCCCCCAACAAAGCCATGGGGATCCCCTTACTAATTCCATGCTTCCTCCCACCCCCCAATTTAGGGTCCCAAATGCGGGGCAGGATGGGGGGGCATACTGAAGAGCAATAGCCCCCCCCAAAGCCATGGGGATCCCCTTACTTAATCCCTGCTTACCCCCCAGCCCCAATTTAGGGTCCCAAATGTGGGGCAGGGTGGGGGGGGGATACTGAAGAACAGAATTCCCCTGACTGAATCCCTGCTTCCCCCAACTTCAGATCCCAAACGGTGGGGAGGGTCTGGGGGTTGAAGAACAAGATTCCGCCCCCTGTCCCAAAGCCATGGGGATCCCCTTACTTAAAACGTGCTTCCTCCCACTCCCCAAATTTAGGCTCCCAAATGTGGGCAGAGTCCTGGGGGGCATACTGAAGAGCAAGAGCTCCCCCACCCAAAGCCATGGGGATCCCCTTACTTAATCCCTGCTTCCCCCCAGTCCCCCCCCCATTTAGGGTCCCAAATGTGGGGCAGAGTCGGGGGGGGAAACATACTGAAGAGCAAGAGCCCCCCCACCAAAGCCATGGGATCCCCTTATTGATTCCCTGCTTCCCCCCCCCAGCTTCCCCCAATTTAGGGCCATGGGGATCCTTTTACTTAATCCCTGCTTTCCCCCCCCCAGCCCCCCCAATTTAGGGTCCCAAATGTGGGGCAGAGTCGGGGGGGGGAACATACTGAAGAGCAAGAGCCCCCCCCCGAAAGCCATGGGGATCCCCTTACTTAATCCCTGCTTTTCCCCCAGCCCCATTTAGGGTCCCAAATGTGGGGCAGGGTGGGGGGGGATACTGAAGAGCAGAGAACCCCCCCCCACCAAAGCCATGGGGATCCCCTTACTAATTCCCTGCTTCCCCCCCAGGTTCCCCCAATTTAGGGCCATGGGGATCCTCTTAATCCCTGCTTCCCCCCCAACCCCCTCCCTCAATTTAGGGTCCCAAATGTGGGGCAGGAGGCAGATTGAAGCGCAGGGTCTCCCCCCCCTCAGCCCCCTTGCGCAGAGGGAAGCCCCCCCAACCGCCCCCTAAGTCCCAGATTCTCACGTTCTTCTGCCCCTTTCGGGGGGGGACGCCCCGTCCCGCTCCTCCCCCCCCACAGACGCCCCCCCCCCCCCCACCCCCGACACGTGTCTCCGGCAACCCCCCCGTTCCCACGACCTTCCCGCTCTCTCACCTCGCTGCGCGTGATGCGGTGCCGGCCCAGCTTGACCACGGCGAAGTTGCCCTTGCCCAGCGTGCCCTCGATCTCGTAGAAGCCGACGCGCACCGGCACCGAAGAGCCTCGGGGCGGTTGAGGCTGAGGCGGCGACGACGACGACGACGGCGGCGGCGGCGGCGGGGGTTGTAGGAGCAGAGCGGCGGCGGCCGGAGGAAGCCGCCGGGGCTCGGCCATCACCATGCTGCCCGGGTCGGCTCCAGCGCCTCACCCGCCGCCGCCACCGCCGCCGTCGCCGCCAAGGACGGAGAGCCGCTGAGGGAGCCGGAGGACGCGGGGACGCGCACGCGCGCTCCCTCACCCTCCTTCCCTCTCCTCTCTCTCCTCTTTCGGACGCCCCGCCCCTCGCGCGTCACCACGGGCGGAGCGCGTCGCCCCGGCAACCGCCGCGCGCCGCCAATCCGGACGCTCGGCTCGAGGGGGCGGAGCCGCTCCCGCCAAAAAAAAAAAAAAAAAAGCACAACACCTCAGCGGGAGGAGACATTACCCATCATGCCCCGCGCGAGGCAGCCCTTCGCGCGGGGCTCGGGTCGTGAGGGGAACCGCTTTCCCTTTTTTTTTCTTTCTTTCTTTTTTTCTTTCTCTCTTTTCCCCCTCCCCGGTTTCGATCTGGGTAGGGGGTCGTCTGAGAAAGCCTTCTCTCCCTTCTTGAGCTGCCCCCTCTTTTCCGTTTGGTTTGGGTCGATGACACGCGTCCTCTGGATGCGCGTTCCCACGTGCACGGCTAAGCTTCTTTCCCTTTCCCCCCCCCCCCACTTGGATCGGATCTTTCTCTCTCCCGGGCTCGGATCACTAGAGCGGGTCGTTCGGCTCGTGCGACCCGCTCTAGCGATCCGAGCCCGGGAGAGAGAAAGAAGCTGATGATGTTGGTTTGGTCTCAAACCAGTGCTGTGGAGTCGGAGTCGAGGAGTCGGAGGAAATTTTGGGTACCTGGAGTCGGAGTCGGAGTCGGAAGTACAAAAAACTGAGGAGTCGGAGTCGGAACACTTATCTCCCGACTCCATAGCCCTGACAGTGCTGTGGAGCCGGAGTCGAGGAGTCGGAGTCGGAGGAAATTTTGGGTACCTGGAGTCGGAGTCGGAGTCGGAGTCGGAGTCGGAAGTACAAAAAACTGAGGAGTCGGAGTCGGAACACTTATCTCCCGACTCAATAGCCCTGATAGTGCTGTGGAGCCGGAGTCGAGGAGTCGGAGGAAAATTTTGGGTACCTGGAGTCGGAGTCGGAGTCGGAAGTACAAAAAAACTGAGGAGTTGGAGTCGGAACACTTATCTCCCGACTCCACAGCCCTGTCGCAAACCAGGATTTGTTTTAAACTAGGATGGGTTTGAATCAAAAGCAAGGGGCTGGGCTAAGACCACATAGGATGGCAACCCCCCTCTCCCAAATCTGCCCCCCCCAAAAATCAGACATTCACACTGCAAGATCTGCTAATTGGATTGGCATTACAGGGAGTCCTTGACTTCGCAACCGTTTGTTTTAATTAATGATTGGTTTAATAATTTCGTTTAAATTCTGGTCCGAATGATGGACTCCCTGTAATGTGTCAGTTTTAATTCCAGATCGGGTAGCTTTGGGTCTGAGCTTTAGATACAGATTAACAGAGTTGGAAGGGACCTTGGAGGTCATCTAGTCTAACCCTTCGCTCAAGCGGGAGACCCTACCCCATTTCTGACAGATGGCAGTCCGGTCTCTTCTTGAAACCCTCCAGCGATGAAGCTCACACAATTTCTGAATAACAGAATAATAACAGAATAACGGAGTTGGGAGGGACCTTGTAGGTCATCTAGTCCAACCCCCCCGCCCAAGCAGTAGACCCTACCCCATTTCTGACAGATGGCAGTCCGGTCTCTTCTTGAAACCCTCCAGCGATGAAGCTCACACAATTTCTGAATAACAGAATAATAACAGAATAACGGAGTTGGGAGGGACCTTGTAGGTCATTAGTCCAACCCCCCCGCCCAAGCAGTAGACCCTACCCCATTTCTGACCGATGGCAGTCCATTCTCTTCTTGAAAGCCTCCAGTGATGAAGCTCCCACAACTTCCGAAAGCAACTTCTGTTCCATCAGCTAACTGTTCTCACTGTCAGAAAATTACTCCTTATTTCTAGGTTGAATCTCTCCTTGCTCAGTTTCCATCCATTATTCCTTGTCTGGCCTTCGGGTGCCTTGGAAAATAGCTTGACCCTCTTCCTTCTCTCTGTGGCAGCCCTTCAAATATTGGAAGACTCATGTCTCCCCTGGTCCTTCTCTTCACTAGACTAGACATACCCAGTTCCTGCAACGTTCATCTTATGTTTTAGCCTCCAGTCCCCTAATCACCTTTGTTGCTCTTCTCTGCACTCTTTCTAGAGTCGTCCTCCTGCAGGAATACAACCTTTGGATCTCTTGGCATCTAAAGAGCCTGTCAATATGAACTTAAATGCAAGCAAAGGAAAGATCACGCACAGGTCTTGAAATTAGGAATTGACCTGCCTGCTTTATCTCCACGTGGGAATGTTTTCAAGGTGCATCTGCGAAGCCACCTTGCTAAAGACATTCGAATGAATGGATGAAGATAGAGATTCTCAGTCATCCAAAGGTGCTTTTGCAAGAGGCAACTGAATAACAGAACCACAGAGTTGGAAGGGACCTTGTAGGTCATCTAGTCCAACCCCCACCGAAGCAAGAGAACTCTACAGTCGTGATGATGAGCCTATGGCAAGCGTGCCAGAGATGGCACACAGCGACCTCTCTGATGACACTAGAGCCATCATTCCAGTTCAGCTCTGCTGTGCATTCGCACACACCTCCCACCAGCCAGCTGGTCGCAGGGGTGGGGCACATGCGCGGGGGTGTGCGTGCATTGGATTTTGGGGGTTTGGGCGCATGCTTTGGGCACTTGGTCCGGAAAAAGTTAGCCATCACTGCCCTACACCATTTCTGACAAAGTGTTGTGGCCCGCCAGTGGCCTGCGCGGATCGTGGCTGATCCCGACGAGGAGGTTGGTGTGGGGTCGCGCCAGCAGCCTGCACAGCCGGCGCTCGCGTCGGACGCGAGGAGGCTGAAGAGGATGTGGTGCCAGAGGCAGAGACTCAGCCTGGGCCTTCAGAACTTCCAGAGGCTCCTTCAAATGGAGAGAGTGAAGTGGAGGAGCCTCTCCTCAATGCTCAAGCACGCAGGGCTGCCAAAAGGCAGGAGTGGCTACTCAGGAGGAGGAGGTCTCCTTGAGAGTAAGGTTTGAGGATAATTGGCCACTCCCTTAGCCTATTTAAGTCTCACGCAGTCAGTAATTTCTTGCTGGAAACAACGTGTAATTATTACAGAGCATTTTGGAGAGTGAGTGTCTTATCGTATCTTGTTTTCTGGGCAGGTTGCCAACCTTTGCCGGACTTTGTTTATTCTTGGTACGTTATAACTTTGATAAGGACCGTTGGTGTATATCACAATTGTTGGGAATCCAGAGCTGGGGCAGAATACAAATGGCAGTCCAGTGTCTTCTTGAAAGCTCCCAGTGATGAAGCTCCCACAACTTCCATTGGCAACTTCTGTTCCATTGGTTGATTGTTCACGCCCGACTTTTTCAAGAGGCAACTGGACGTTCTGGTTTTCCTTTGAAAACGTTTCGTTTCTCATCTGAGAAGCGTCTTCAAAGAAAAGACGCTTTGGGATAGAATAAATTGAATTTGCATCTTGCATAGATGCAACTATGTAACTTCAATGGCATTGCAAATTACTATTTGTAGTGTGTAATTTTAGGATGTGACCGAGTTGTGAAGTTCAGGAAAAGGATTACAGTGGTTTAGTTACGTTTGCTGAATTGCTAAATTGTGCCCGAACTTTCCAACCCTGTGGACCATAGCACATTAGCCCCCCTGACTTCCAGAATTTTCCTAATTTCACGTTCATTGCGTTGATGACACTATCCAACCATCTCATCCTCTGGAGCCCCATTCTTTGGCTTTCCATCTTTCCCAACATCAGTATCTTCTCCAAGAAATCCTCTCTTCTCATCTGGTGGCCAATGTATCTGAGCTTCAGCTTCATTTTGAATAGAAATAATAGAAATAACAGAATAGAGAGAATAGAATAGAATAGAAGTGGAAGGGGCCTTGGAGGTCTTCTAGTCCAGCCAGGGGTGAAATTCAGCAGGTTCTGGTGAACCGGTAGCGGAAATTTTGAGCAGTTTGGAGAATCGGTAGCAGAAATTTTGAGCAGTTCGACGAACCGGTAGCGGAAATTTTGAGCAGTTTGAAGAACCGGCAAATACCACCTCTGGCTAGGTCCAGGAGTGGGACGGGAATGGAGATTTTGCAGTATGCTATGCCCACCAAGCCACGCCCACCAAGCCACACCACGCCCACCAAGCTACGCTCACAGAACCGGTAGTAAAAAAAATCTGGATTTCATCACTCCAAGGGACTTTGAAGTCTTCTCCAACACCGCAATTCGACAGCATCAATTCTTCGGCGTGTTTATTTACAGACAATACAGATTTCCGAACGAAGGCATCCTAGGCTTACATCATAGCACATAACTTATGTGCCCCTCCATCCATCCTGTCTTGATTTAATGGGAGGGAAGCAGACATTGGCCAAAGGGAATGGTTGCCTAACGAAGCAAGCCTGTCTCTGAGGTGCCGCTGTTCTTTTTTGATCTTCCGCGCGATCCTATAATTCACAAAAACAATTAAAGGGCTTTCAGCCTCGGCGACTCTCACTCGGGTGATTGCAAAACTCTTCCCAATTATATAGTAACGCGAAGGCAGTTGGTGACTTGGGACTTGGCTTGTAACTAAAGATTAGCTGGGGATTCTTCCGTTTAAGCAAAGTAAAATCCCAACAGAATGGGAGAGACACATTAAGTATAGATTGGGCTCAGTGGTGAAATCTAAAATTTGTTACTACCGGTTCTCTGGGCGAGGCTTGGTGGTGGGGGTAATGTGACTGGGTGGGTGTGGACAACTTTTTTTTTTTTTACTTTTAAAAGCATTTTTTCTACAACCTCTTCGGCTTTAAAATGCTTTTAAAAGCCTCTGACGATCCCAGCTGAGCCGCACGATCATCAGAGGCTTTTTTTTTTTTTTTTTTTTAAAAGCATTTTTTCGGCTGAAGAGGTTGTAGAAAAAATGCTTTTAAAAATAATTTAAAAAGCCTCTGATGATTGCACGACTCAGTTGAACATGGGTGGGGGGGGAGGGATTTTTGCTACCGGTTCTCCGAACCACCCGCCTCCATCGCTACCAGGATCGGGCGATCCGGTCCGAACCGGGAGCATTTCACCCCTGATTGGGCTCCATAGTTACATACTGGATACTGCTTATGTCCAGTCGCGACCTAAGTATTGCCTTAGGTTCAGCATTTTAATAAAAATGAAGCACTTACTGCATTTGTGAACTGAACAATTCTGTTTTTAAATACGGTTTTTATTTTAAAAAATTAAAAAGGAAGATTAAAAACGAATACAAATATAAAGTAAGAAACGAAGAGAAAAAAAGCTAAAAATGCAAGAAAGGGAAAAAATAGAGAAAAGATCTTTACAACAATTAAGAAGTATTTATTTATCTCTTATTCTATGATTACAACAGAACTCTTCTTTCTATAATATATCTAATAAAAAAATGTCCATTCCCCCCCCCCATTTTAAGCAAAAAAATCCACAAGGTGTTTCCAGTCAGCAATACATGGGGATAGAATTATTGTACACAGCCCAGAGAACTATCCAGTAATGGCCAAATAAATGTGATAAATAAATGAATATTGCATTTGCTCTGATCAAACAAGTCAATTTTGCCATCTCAGCAAGTTTTACCATCTTCATTCTCCATTCTTCCATAGCAGGGAGCACCAAATCTTTCAATTTTTGTGCGGATAACCGTCTTGTTCCCATTATCATATACAAAAACAAAATCCCATGACTTTTTTCCAACTATTCAACCATCCCTCAATCCCAAAAGAAGATTGTCCGTTAATACAATATCTCCCTTTTGTAACTTCAGGGTCATTTTCGTAATTCATATGCTAGCCACTTCCCTGATTTATCTGCAAAATCAATTGTTTTAGCTTTATACAACCAATATTTATAAGTTGGACAATTCTAAAATATTAAGTTATTTACATCTTTGTGATCCAGCCATTGACCTCTTCCCCTCTCCCCCACCTCACCCAACTGGGTCATTTTCTTGTATTCTTTCATGCCATGCTTAAGTTTTCTATAATTAAATCTGACAGGAAGCTAAATCAATTCTTGGCAACAGCTGTTTTTGCCTTGCATGTATCTTAAAAGGGATAATTTAGGCTGGGGGTGGGACAGGCAGTGACATTTATACTGGATTTTCGAATGGAAGAAGCTTCACCCCATTGTTTCTGTGTTACTCATTCATTTTCTCCGAAGAAGAGTCAATTCTGGGATGGTGAGATTCCTAGGATTTTTAGAGTAGGTTTTCAAAACCATCATGAAGCTGAGTGCTTAGAACTAGGACAGGGGTCTGTGACCTTAAACACTCAAAGAGCCATTTGGACCCGTTTCCCACAGAAAAGAAAACTCCGGGAGCCACAAAACTCTTCCCGTGCCTGACTATTTCTTGAGGGGCCACAAAACTAGCATATGTAGTTGAATTAAACATTCTGTTTTCTTCCAAAACTTTTCTTTTCTTGGATTTATCCATGGTTGGCCTACCGGGGGTTGAAAAGCTCAATAAATCGCGTGCCAGCAGGTGTCGCACATTGGCAGTTGTGACGCATATTTTGAGTGACGGAGCCGCAGCAGAGGGTGAAAGAGCCACATGCGGCTCCAGAGCCGCAGGTTGCTGACCCCTGAGCTAGGATGTCCAACTTTGGCAAGTTTTAGGACTTGTGGACTTCAACTCCCTGAATTCATAGCTGGCTGGGGAATTTTGGGAGTTGAAGTCCACAGGTCTTAAAAGTTGCCAGGGTTAAGACACCTCTAATTTAGAAGCTTTTGCAAACTCATCTGCAACGTGCAAGTTCAACATAATCTTCCTTACAGCTTGAGTGTTATTCCCATCCTCTTTGCCAGAAGCTCTGGCTCTTTCGAAGATCCGATTAGCTGCTTGTCTCCAGGCACAAGAACAGAGGTGTGGTCCATGCTGTTGGAAGGAAAATCCACCTGGTTCAGTTCCAAGCTGGGAAAAAGACGCTGGAAACAACATGGAGGCTGATTGGAAAGAAGGTTTAACAATGAACAGAACCAACAGCATGCGGTTCTGGGACACCTGACCAAATGGTTGAAGGTGTGGATGGATCTTTATAGTTTTCTGTGACTTTGAAATTTGAACTGTTCCGGGGATTGTGCAATGAAGGGGATTGTGTCTAAATGGTGGTGGGTTAATCCTATTATGATCTAAAAGGTCATGTCCTGTCCTTCTTAATCCCATCACTCTGGGGTTTAGGACTTTTCATCTCGAAACCTTCACCTAAAAAGGACATAAAATGGGACAAAACTCAAATGCCTCACTCAACAACAGAAATTTTGGACTGAATTGGGGTCGTAAGTCGAGGCCAACTTGTACCTACTATGGAACAAAAGCAGAAGAGCTCACTTCCGACCTTCCCTTTACTAATTTTTATACCTGGTTCCCATGCCCAGGTTTCCCACGTTGCAATGGAAATCAAAAAGTTTTGGATCCTGCTGCACCCACAGTTCTCCAGACCAAATGGAGTCGGCAAGATGCATTTCTGTCAATGATGACTTATTCCCTTATGCTTACCGGTTGTTTTATTGCCTTTCCTGATTTAGCTATTTTAGAAAGTTCCGGTGAATGAGCAACTGCAGAGTAAGATTAGTCAGCATTCTCCCCCAGAGATGCTGGAGACAACCAAGAAGCAGCTAAGAATAGTTCTAACAGACAATGATATCCTACCAGTCTATTCATAAACCCATTCATTATTCCTTCTGCTGGGGAGAAAAAAAAAGGCCAGAATATTTCACTCGTTCAAGGCCCTGATCTGAGCTGTATAATTAGCATGAATGTACGTACAGATACAGATTAACAGAGTTGGAAGGGAACCTTGTAGGTCATCTAGTCCAACCCCCTTCCCATCGAAGCAGGAGACCCTACACCGTTTCTGACAGATGGCAGTCCAGTCTCTTCGTGAAAGCTTCCAGTGATGAAGCTCCCACAACTTCCGAAGGCAACTTCTGTCCCATGGGTTGATTGTTCTCCCTGTCAGGAAATTTCTCCTTATTTCCAGGTTGAATCTCTCCTTGAACAGTTTCCATCCATTATTCCTTGTCTGGCCTTTGGGTACTTTGGAAAATAGCTTGACCCCCCTCCTCTCTGTGGCAGCCCCTCAAATATTGGAAGACTGCTATCCTGTCTCCCCTGGTCCTTCTTTTCACTAGACTAGCCGTGCAACCAGTTCCTGCAACCGTTCCTCGTATGTTTTAGCCTCCAGTCCCCTCATCATCCTGGTTGCTCTTCTCTGCACTTTTTCTAGAGTCTCAACATCTTTTTTATAATGTGGTGACCAAAATTGGACAATCTGTAATTATTCTTTCATGCTACCAAACTCTTCTGAAAAGTCTCAAACTTTAAAAGTATTTTTTTTCTGGAACTATCATGCGCGCATACCTTTTGAAAGAAACATCTCATTTAAGTCGATGCCTTTTTAAATTTTAACTGTTGGTCAAAATCTGGGATCGAAACGTCACACGTATCATCAAGTGGCTCAAACACCATATTTGCTGCAATCCTTGGAGAGACAGGGCAGTCCACCAAATAAACAGCCTTTAATTATATCCAATTATATCCATTATATCTTTTCAACCTTTGAAAAGAAACCAAATATAAAAGGCCACAGCTGCTTTTCCAATCGGGTTTTAATGAAACCTTTTTTCCAACTGAAAGTCTGCCATCTATTTAGAGAATGCAGGTTGCAGTTATTTTAAGGACAAAATAAAAGGCGCCCTCTAGCGATACATGTTTCTTTTTCCCCAGGACATTTTCGGGTGTTGCAAAAAACAACAACCACCAACGTCTCAAAAATGTCCTATTTTTAACCTCCTTGACTTCTTCATTCTTCCACAGTTCAGAGAGATCTCGACAAAGGAAAAGTCTTGGAGACGGCATGTACATTTTTATTTTCTGAGAAATTTCACCCAAATTGTACTCCTACCCAGCTCCAAAAAACGAACGCCAGCCCCTTCTTTTACCAGACCAACTAAGTGCTTTGGTGTCACCCCCACAGCTGCTTCCCAAATATATACCGCGGATAAAATTAACGCCGAATTTGCAAGTATGCGCTGATCCTGGCTCGTGCGCGCCCATCCTTTTGTCTTGTTCCAAACTTGGAAACCCTCTTCATCTTCGGCTGACACCGTCACCCCACTTCAGCTTTCTTTTTTCTTTTTTTTTTTCTTTTTTTTAAAATCAGTTTTATGTACTTGCTTTGCGACTTCTTGCACCGGATCGCAACTTAAAAAAACCCCCGTCTCTATGAAACAGCTGACTTGATCTTTGCATGGTCCACCACGTCACCAGCAGCATCCAAAAATGTGGTCATCAAAAAATGTGTTCCCGTCGTAACAACTGATTGATAAGATGTGAAAAGGTTGGGAGCCAGGCGTTTTTCCAAACGCAGCTCATTTCCTCTTTCTCCTAAATCAACAACAGATGATTCTGGAGTCCCGCTAGGAAAGGAAAGCAACAGAGAACGAGCAGACATGACAACACCAGGATCTCATCCAACAGCTTTGCAGAAAATATAGCCAATAAAGATGGGAAAACTGGAGAATCGTTCAGGCTGGCTACTAGGGCTTATCCCACTGCAGTCTGGCACCCAGAGCCAAGCTTCCTTCGTAATCATTTCTCCATCTCCTAATCTCGTCTCCCTCACCTATTGTCACCGCTTTCCAGAAAACCTGGCACTTAGGAGATCAATACACGTTTCCCAAGGTAGCTACTTCCTAGGACAGTGATGGCTAACCTTTTTGCCGTCGTGTGCCAAAAGTGAGGGTTTGTGCGCACGCATGTCCACGCCCATAATTCAATGCGCCCTGCCCCTGCACATCCATGCGTGACAGACACACCTCCGTGCTTCCCCCCGCTTTTGGCACGTGATGGCACGGTGGGCCTGGTAGGCCTGTTTTTTGCCCTCCCCAGGCTCCAGGGGCTTTTTTGGGGCCCGGGGGGGGGCAAAAACCCCCCCCCCCCCCCCGGAGGCCAGAAACAGCCTGTTTCCCAAATTCCAATGGGACTAGAAGTCTTGTTTTTCGCTCTCCCCAGGCTCCAGAAGCTTTCTAGGAACCTGAGGAGGGCGAAAACGGCCTCCCCCCTGCCCCCAAGGCCCTCTGGAGGCCGGAAATGGCCCATTTCCTAACTTCCGGTGGGCCCGGAAGGCCCGAAAATCGGCTGGCGCGCTGGAGCTGAACTAGGGCAATGCTCACATATCCATAGATATGGCTTTGCATGCCACCTGTGGCACATGTGATATAGGTTCACCATCATGGTCCTAGGAGAACCTGTCACTGATGATGTGAAAAGATGCTTTAAAAAGTGGCAGTTGATAAAGACCACAACAGCTGTAAAGGGACATTAATCAGTGGTAGAAAACTGACTGGGGTTAAGTATTTCTGTTGGCAAAGCAACATCATCAGCGGCCTGCATTTTTACGGTTCACACCCATAACACATGATTGTTTCTTGGGTTGTGCAAAGATTCCGCACAGAGGAACGGTTTATTTGAGCCTTTGTACTGAACTGACTTCCAAACGGTATCGATCAACGTCAAATATTAAATTGTTGAACCAGATGCTTTGAAATTTAAAGACGGTTTTGGAAACCCCTCCATGTATACTTCACTTTCTTCCAGAGATTTTGGTGTACATCTTGGCTTCCGGGTGCTCAGGATATATTTTTTTTAGTTTAATCCTGTTACGTTGAGCTCTCTTTCTCAGAAAATGAAAGTAAGATCTGGGGTTATGAAGCCTGCCAATATGAAATGATAAATCTGTATATTGCCACAATTCCCTATTGTAGATTTTCCATAGTCTCTCTAGCTGCCCAGCCCTCACTGATTGATGAAGGAACTTCTTAGAATAATACAAGAAACTTCTTTCAAGCCCAAATTTCACAAATAAGGAAATTATTTCCCCTTGAGCAAGTGTAAATGAATTGCTTTACAAAAAAACACCAAGAATTGAAGTGCATTCAACTGCTGAATGAAAGATGTGTCGTAATAAGATACTAGGAAGATTGATAACCGCCAAGAAGCAACTCTCGATTAGTTACTATTTCTCTACTACAATTAACCTTCTGTTGTTCATTGCCACTCCAACTACTGCTAACGGGAATCCTGAATACCTTTGCTTTTGGCTAATTTAGGATTAACATGCACATTGCTGACTCCAATATTAGGTTTAAGAGTTATTACCACTTATGCTCCTCGGTGTAGGAAGCTGATAAATTCTGCTGGAGATAAAAGGCAAGATCGAGAGAGGCCACTGAGAAGGACCCAGTGCAAAAAAAAAAAAGAACCCTATAATCTTAATCTGTTGTTGCTCTGCAACCAAACACGTTTATTTTATTTTTTTTGCTCGAGAGATCCCAACATTTCATTCAGACATGCATAAGAGAAACATGGCAGTTAAGGCCATACCGAAATGCAGGAAAAACACCCGGATTGAAATGAAAACAGTGCAATCGCCAGTGGCTTTTTCTAGCCACGGATGCTCGGGTGTCTGATGGTTCTGACATGAGACTATGAGTAAGGTTCTTCCGATCCCACCCGACATGCCCCAGGCATTAAGCAACCACAAGCTGTGCCTCACCTCATTTGGCCTGATGTAGTCATTCTTTGGCGATTCTCATGACTGAGAGTCATAACATGGGACACTGCTTGGCTTGTGTGTAGCAGAGAAAGCCAAGAGGAACAATTACACATTTGCCAGTTATGTGGTATCAGGAGATCATGTCCAACCATGTGTAGTAATAGTAACTAATCTTCAAAACCACCTTTCCCATGTTTTTCCTTGGTGTGTCTTTTTCATCCCACAACATTGCATAACCCTTGAGTGATCCAAATCTCACTGGGCATCAACGTCCCATCAGAAGTTTCCACGGGCCATTGTTATTTCTTGGGAGTTTTCTCCTCTTCTCTTCAATCTTTGGGGACCTTCTCCCAAAAGTTTAGCTTTGCTGTTTCCACTTAGAAGGGAAAGCACAAGGAAAAGTTCTAATCAAGGTAGACTTTTGGTCCTTCAGAGGTTCTCACAAACATTCTACAGCATCACAGCAATTCAACTGCCGTGGCCACAGGCTTCATGCGTTCAACACCAGAATGAAACCTCTCGGTACATGACGATGTAAGATGACGTCACATGCACATATCAAAAGCTTTTGAAGTGTCGTAGAGTAACACATGCACAGAACATTACACCGGCTTGCTAATTATTTTTTTAAAAGTCCCCCCCCCTTTCATCTGTCACACATCAAATAACAAAGGAAGGCACCAGAAAATATTTCTCTGTGTTATCTTGCTGCTTCTCCACGGGGTCAGCCACAGAAGGAGTTGATATTTTGAGTTGAATAGCCCAGGTATAAGGATATCAAAACTTGCGTATGATCTCAAATAATACATTGCTTATTTGCTCTTAATTTTTTCTAAGAACAGTAGATTATCTTTCAACAAGGCAAATTTTGACACGATTTCAGAATTAGAAACTGTTTCTTGCTTAGAACCACAGGGACGTTACTTGTTTCCCCAAGTTTGCCAATCTCACCCGGGACAGATATATGAAGGAAATAATCTTTGGCAACTTTTTTTTCTTTTTTAAACTAACACCGAGTTCACCCCATTTCTATTCTGCTTCCAAGAAACAAGTCTGCCCCAGTGGTGGGATTCAAATTTTTTTTACTACCGGTTCTGTGGGTGTGGCTTGGTGGGCATGCCATGGTGGGCGTGACAGAGGAAGAATACTATAAAATCTCCATTCCCACCCCACTCCAGGGGAAGGTTACTGCAAAATCCCCATTTCCTCCCGATCAGATGGGACTCAGGAGGCAGCGAATAGATGGGGGCGGGGCCAGTCAGAATGTTTACTACCGGTTCTCCGAACTACTCAAAATTTCCGCTACCGGTTCTGCAGAACTGGTTAGAAGCTGCTGAAACCCATCTCTGGTCTGCCCATAACTGCAAAGGAGTTCTTATCACTTGCACCATTTCTGAATCAAAACAAAAATGTCTATATCAATACAGAAGATACTGTAGTTAGACCATGTCCTTTCCTTTGTCCTCAGATCATTCTGCAAAAAATATACTACGTGGAAGAATAGAAGAGCAGGGGGAAAAAACCCCCTCCTTTCTGGAAAAAATTTTGGAGCGCCAAACAGGTAAAGATGGAAACTTGGCAGCTGATCAAAGCCAGGTGGAGATAAACAAAACCTGTGTTATATTTAGCCATATCTCACCAATTCCATCTGGATGTCAGCGATTAGTTGATGTGCTTATTATAATGCAAAATATGTTGTCAGGTTCTACATGATCAGGAGGCTGTAACAAGGAAGGGAATCAAGTTCTCCCAAGACCATTTCAACCTGGTCAATAAGATCTCTCCTTTCATGTTTAAAGATGGATGGAAAAAGAAGATGACCAGCACCAAACTCGACGGACTCAATGACAGAGATGATGGGTTCACCAGTGGAAGATCTGAATGACCAAACTAGGGATAGATCTTCATGGAGAAAACATGGTTGCTAGGAATTAAAAACAAGTTGATGACATCCAACCAACCAACCAACCAATTAACCAATCAACCAACCAATCAATTAACCAATCAACCAACCAATCAATTAACCAATCAACCAACCAACCAACCAACCAATTAACCAATCAACCAACCAACTAACGAATCAACCAATCAACCAACCAACCAACCAATTAACCAATCAACCAACCAACTAACGAATCAACCAATCAACCAACCAATCAGCCAACCAACCAACCAACCAACCAACCAATTTGTTTAGATCCATGTGCCCCTTTCAGGGAGGGAAAGGAAACCCCTCTGCAATACAACAGCCACGTCTTTGTGCGTGCTAAAGTTTGTATCAATGGGAACGTTCCCCATCTTGAATCCGATGCTCACCACCATCTCCTTAATATCCGTAAATTTCATTTTCTACCCAAGCTGACTCTTTGCTCTGCCCCACTCGGTCATGGCACAGTTCATAGATGTCATTTGTGACAAATCCGCTTTCGGTGCTTGCCAAGGTCACGAAGCCACTCTCTGAGTTGTTGACCACCGTATTGTCATAGTCTCCACAGAGGTCTTCTCCTCCGAGACGGACACGGAAAGAGGAGTTTTGGGTTTGTGGTCTCGTTCCAGCAAGATCGGCCTCTCCCTGGGTTTTAATCACATTATAGATCTCTAAACTGGGGCTGTTTTGCGTTTTGGTAGATGACCAAGGGTCTTTCTCCTTCGTGCTCTCCTCTCTCTGCTCCCGTCTCCTTGGCAGGAGAAAGAAAGAAAGAAAGAAAGAAAGAAAGAAAGAAAGAAAGAAAGAAAGAAAGAAAGAAAGAAAGAAAATACATTAACTTCCTTCTGATTTTCCTACTGAGTTTTCTTCTACTTTCTAATCTGGGTTAGTTATGAATGAACTTCATGGTTTTGCTGGATGCTTGGGTGATTCAGACAGATAATTTTTTATTAAAATATTTTTTAAAGAAGAGGCAACCTTAAGGAGATCTAAGTGCCAAAGCCCACTGTTAACAACATCACCAAAAAGGCATTAAGAGTTGTAATCCTAATCTTGTGTAGCTTCTTCTCCGGTAATATTACACTACTAACCAGAGCATACAAAACATTTGCTAGACCAATTCTCGAATACAGCTCATCTGTCTGGAACCTGCACTGCATATTGGACATTAATACAATTGAACGTGTCCAGAGATATTTCACAAGAAGAGTCCTCCACTCCTCTGTTCGCAACAAAATACCTTATGCCACCAGACTTGAAATTCTGGGCCTAGAAAACTTAGAACTATACCGCCTTCGGTCTGACCTAAGCGTAGTACACAAAATTATCTATTGCAATGTCCTACCTGTCAATGGCTACTTCAGCTTCAACCACAACAATACATGAACACACAATAGATACAAACTTAAAGTGAACCGCTCCGAACTCGATTGCAGAAAATACGACTTCAGCAACAGAGTGGTCAGTGCCTGGAATGCACTACCAGACTCTGTTGTTTCTTCCCCAAACCCCCAAAACTTTAACCTTAGACTGTCTACTGTTGAACTCACCCCATTCCTAAGAGGTCTTTAAGGGATGTGCATAGGTGCACCAGTGTGCCTTCCGTCCCTGTCCTTATGTTTCCTCTATTCGTATCTATTTTATGTATTCAATTCATGCTTATACTTATATAAATTACCTAATACATTCTTGATAAATAAATAAAAATAAAAATAAAAAAATAAACTTGGCTGGGAGACCACCAGAAAAAATCGGCAGGGGCGAAGGATGGATCGGGAAAGGTGAGTAGTCCCAAAAAGCTCTTTTATTGCAACAGCTGTGAATTACGTTCATTCACAGCTGAGTCCCAATTACTTGCAAAAAGTCCTTCGGGAGAAATCCTTCGGGATAATCACCAACCTTTAACTCCCTTGACACGCTGTCAAAGACCTACTTGGCAAAGCCACACGGAGTCCAGAATCAAACAGAGATGCCGACTGGGAACAGAATTAACAACGTTGCTTTCCTGCAAAGGCCCCACATGCCTTTGCTCGTCTTTTAAGCCTTATGGGAAGGGCCAATCATCTCCAAGTCTTAATCTTGAGTCATCCCTTTTGTTTTAATTGTTTTTGCCTTCTGGCAGCTCTGCACATGCGCGCACTAGGAACAGGCTCCTCCTGTTCCTCTGCCTCTCTGATATCCGAATCTGGAGGCTCTGGAGACTCTGGAGTCTGCGCATAACTCCCAGATGGCCCTGGCCCCATCTCTGCCTCTGATGCAGAGCCCTCATCCGGGCCTTGCCCAGACTCCAGGACTGGTCCATGTTTCTCCCCAGCCTCCTAACTGTCCAACTCTGCTGCCAGTTCGGCAGGCTGCTGGCGGACCACAACAGGAACAAAATTCCTTGAGCAAAATGCATTGGCCCATGGAGTGGCATTCCCTATGCTTAGTTTGTAAGACTCCTATTATTTCCTAAAAGATCTCAAAAATCTGTTTTTCTCTCAGGACAGGATGCTTTTCTTAGCCAACACCTATTCCAACAAGGAAAACATCTCAGCTGTGCACAGACAACAGTATCATCTCTATTTCTTCTCCTCTCTCTTTCTTGTCCTTCCTTGCTTGAAACCTGCTCAATCCACCCTGGATGCCCTCAAAAATTGCTCTCAGCTTGCATAATAATGCCACTTGCCTCTTCGAGTAAACCCAAAAGATAAAAACGGCAATGGTGATCAACAGAAGCAAAGCGGGAATGCTTGAAATTAAGATGTACAGAAGGCTCCAAGCAGGCTCTGCAGAGAAAAGAAACCAAGAGTTTTAATGTGCTACTGAGAACAAAATTTTTATCACAGTAGAATTGTGACTTTCACCCACCCCATTTATTTATGAGTTGTGGGGAGACACACTCTGTAGGGTATCAAAGCAAAAAGAACAATGTATATTCATTCTCTTTGGGGGTGGCAAAGGCATTCCTTCTCTGAGAAATTTTAATATTGTTTATTAAAATATTATTTAATATTTTAATATTGTTAAAACAGCTTTGGAGAAAGGAAATTGCAACCGCATTTTTAAAGTATTTTTTTGTATTAGAAGGTTTCATAACAGTAAATATGACACAATATAAAGTAAGATTAAACAAAAGGAAACGTGTGAATTCAGAAATCAAGAAACGTGATTACGAAATATGAATGAATTCTAGAATGTGCAGCGATGGATAAAATGACTATGGAGTTGAAAGACAGAGAGGATTCGGAATATTATGAAATATGGAATAAAATGTACAGTTGGCTCGAAAATAGAAAACAGAACAAGAAATGTTTAATTTAATAGTGATGAAACTTATAAAGTAACTGAACAAGATTAAATAAAGAGATGTAAATATAAACGAATATAAATGTGTAGATAAGAACAATGAATATTATAATGTATATATATCAGTGGTGGGTTTCAAATTTTTTTTTACTACCGGTTCTGTGGGTGTAGCTTGGCGGGCGTGACATGGCTTGGTGGACGTGGCTTGGTGAAGGATGCTATAAAATCTCAATTCCCACTCCACTCCAGGGGAAGGATACTGCAAAATCCCAATTTCCTCCTGATCAGCTGGGACTCGGGAGGCAGAGAATAGATGGGGGCGGGGCCAGTCAAAATTTTTACTACCGGTATATATATGTTGGAGTAATGCGATTATCCTACTATTGAGTGGTAAATAGAAATGATAGAATAGATAGAGTACTACAAAAGCAAAATACGTAAGTCGATACGAAATGCTATAAAATTACCATTAATGTTATGTAATGTTCAGTAAGTTATGTCTTGACAAGTTTCGTTTTTATATATGTGTGATGGTTTTTTGTGTTGTTTTTTAAAGACAAACTGTTCAATAAAAATTATTTTTTAAAAAAGAAAGAAATATGAATGAGAAAAGCTACACAAAGAAAAGACTTCCAACTTTCTCTGCAGCAATTATAACAAACTTATCCTTTCTCCGTCCTCGTTAAAATTACGAGAAATTGCAGTGAGTTCTATTACCTTTGACTTCCTGGAGGGTTTTGTTCGCGACAGCCTCTTGCATGGGGGTTTCTGGGGTTGTGAATGGCGAAGACCCTGTTATGTACCCTAGGAAAGAAACCCGAGTGTTACGACTTAAGGATGTTGTCTTAATAATGTAAATAGTTAATTTGGATAATTCATGATTAAGAAGGCCCTAAAACTGATGGAAGAGGATTTAGGACTAGGATTAAGACACACATTTGGCTGAAAAATCCGTATTTGGGGGCCAACCATCTCGAAAAGGATCTATTAGCATCGAACATTCCAAAAAGTAATTGAGAGTCATGGGTTCAAAATTTATTTATTTATTTATTTTATTGAATTTGTATACCGCCCTACTCCCGAAGGACTCAGGGCGGTGAACAGCCATAGAATAAAACATATAAATACAAAATTTAAAATAGACTAAAACGAATTAAATAATTTGGCTGAACAAATTTAAAACCCCAATAATTTAAAACCAAATTTAAAATTTCCATTTAAAAAGGGGAAAGACTTAGGTCAAACTTGCTTAGAGCAAGCTTTACTTATTATTTGACACAACATTTCTCAACTTTGCAAACTTTAAGATGTGTGGACTTCAACTCCCAGAATTCCTCCAGCCAGCTGGCTGGGGGAATTCTGGGAGTTGAAGTCTACACATCTTAAAAGTTGACAAGGTTGGGAAACACTGATTTAATAGATAACCGTGTCTTTCCTTTGGGAGTGGAGACTCCAGAGAGGGGATGAATCTCTCCTCCTTTTCCCATAAACAATAACAACAACCCTGTGAGGAAAGTTGGCTGAAATGCAGAGATCTTCTGAAGTCACCAGTAGACTCCTTGGCTCTATGTTTAAATGTGGACTCAAATCTAGGTCTCCCTAATATACCTCATTGTCTTTCTCACTCCTCTAACAATTTATTTTGCTTTTTTTTTGGTTTTTTGCGTTGTTTGTAATTTGTGCTAGATTTGGCGTTTTTCCCAGCAAAAGTCTCAACCTCCAAATGTTACCTGTTTGAGAAGCAGCCAATTCAGAGACAACTGTTGGTTTTTCTGCAAAAAAAAAAAAAAAGGGAAGAAAAACAATCATAAGACAGCGCGCATGCTGAAAACCAACCCCAAATCCTATATGTGATGGCTAACCTTTTTGCCATTGTGTGCCAGGAGGCGGGGAAGGGGGGAATCGCACGCACGCGTGCCCTCACCCATAATTCTATGTGCCGGGGAAGGATACTGTAAAATCCCCATTTCCTCCCAATCAGCTGGGATTCGGGAGGCAGAGAATAGATGGGGGTGGAGCCAGCCAGAAGTGGTATTTGCCGGTTCTCCGAACTACTCAAAATTTCCGCTACCGGTTCTCCAGAACTGGTCAGAACCTGCTGAAACCCACCTCTGCTCTATACACAAACAAACATCACTGATTCTTATTTGTATACCTTAGCTTACCATCTACATCAGGTGTCAGCAACCTGTGGCTCCGGAGCCGCATGTGGCTCTTTGGGCCCTCTGCTGTGGCTCCCTGTTGGGTGATCCCACCACTGGCTGGCCCCGCCCCGCCCCTCACCCTCCCCTCCCAGTCACTCCGTGCCTGGCCTGAGAAGGTAAGGGCGATGGCGGGGGATGGAGAAGCGGCCGGGGCAGAGACAGAGAGATACAGAGAGAGGGGGAGAGAGAGAGGGGTGGGAGGGAGGGAGAGATGTCAAAAGGGTTTTGTGGTTCCCGGTGTTTTTTAACAACTGGTTCTCTGCCCTAATGACCAGCTGGGTAGGTGTGGCTGGGGGGGGGTATCATGTGACTGGTGGAAATGAATGACGTCGAGTTGGCCACGCCCACCCAGGTTTTGTGGCTCCCGGTGTTTTCTTTTCTGTGGGAAACGGGTCCAAATGGCTCTTTGAGTGTTTAAAGTTGCTGACCCCCTGATCTACACATTCTAAATTGGGGCATCGCTTATTGACCAAACGTGGGAAAACTAAGCCTACAGGAGAAGAATGCTGGTTTCATAGATACGGTGAGATGTTCATTGATAACTATTGGGAGAAGAATGCTTGGTATTAGATTGCACTAGTAGATGGAGTGCTTCCAGTGAAGGCTAAACAAGAAAAACTGGAACAGGTAGTCCTTGACTTATGGCCACAATTGAGCCCAAATTTTCTGTTGCTAAGTGAGACATTTGTCATGTGAGCTTTGCCCCCATTTTACGACCTTTCTTGCCTCAGTTGTTAAGTGAGCTGCTCCAGTTGGTAAGGTAGTAACCCCGTTGTTAAGTGAATCCGGCTTCCCCATTAACTTTGCTCGTCGGAAGGTCGTGACCCTGGGACACCACGACCGTCATAAATATGAGCCAGTTGCCAAGCGTTTTGATTTTTGATCGTGGGGATGCCGTAATAGTCATAAGTGTGAAAAATGGCCGTAAATCGCTTTTCTGAGTGCTGTTGTAACTTCCAACAGTCACTAAACAGATGCTTGTAACTCAAGGACTACCAAGGCAAAAAAAACCAAAACATTGTGAGCATTCCCTAATATAAATGACGTCAGGTTACCTTCCGAATATTTACAAATAAAGTTGTTTTTCATGTTGCATCGGTCATCGTTCCACTGGAACAGGTAACGTCCCCCGTCGCCGGCAGGTGCCGAGGGCTGGTGATACATCACCACGCACCACTCGCTTCCGCAGGAGGGCTCATCCGCGTACCAGTTTCTGTCAGAAGGACAAGCAAATTGTGAGAGTGAACCTCACCTCGCTAAATTCTTGAGGGAAACTTCATCCAGTGGTGGGTTGCTACCGGTTCTCCCCGGTTCGGGAGAGCCGGTAGCGGAAATCTTGATATAAGAGTGAACCGGTTCGCTCCGAACATCAGCTGGGCCCTCCCGCCTGCCCCGTGCTATACCTACCTTTATTCCTTTGTTTTTAGCTCAGCTGTAAGGCGCGGTTGAGTGGATTGCCATACCTCAGCTGTTTTTTTACTCAATGCACTCGTGCGAAGCGCAAGTTTGGCACGCATACGAGTGAAGCGAGCAAGCATGCGGCGATCACGCACAAAGCGCATGTGTGATGCGAACCGGTGGTAAAACTGGTTAAAACCCACCACTGACTTCATCCCGGCTTACCGAAAGGTGGACGAACTCCCATCGGTCCAGGTGTACAAAGATGGACATTGGGTGCCGTTCTCGAGTTCTTCTTCCCTCCGGAGGCCGATCCAGAAATCGCCATCAGAGGCCGAATAACGCTGGATCATCTTCTCCACCAACACTTGCTCGGACTGGGATTCGATGCTGACCAGGTCTGCGTCGTCACTTCGGCAGGTTTGAAGGGCTTCCTGGAAGCCAACCCTGCGGGCGACTTCGTGAAAGTAAACAATTTTGTAGCAAGGGCGTTGCGTGCCTCTCAGGCAGACGGTCTGACCTGCGGAGCAGAAAATACCTCAGGAACAAGGGAGGAGAGCTGGATTGTCCAACCTTGGCAACTTTTAAGACTTGTGGACTTCAACTCCCAGAATTCCCCAGCCAGCATGGCTGGCTGGGGAATTCTGGGAATTGAAGTCCACACATTTTAAAGCTGCCATATTGGACATCCCTGGAGTAGACAGAGAAAGAATTCTCGGCTTCCACAACTGCACAATGTTGAGTTTTTCCCCAGCATCACAAAAGAAAACAACAATACTCTGAACTCCGCCCTTTTTTTCTTGTGGCTGGATATTACGGGAAGAAACCTGTGGCCCGTGTTATTCTTTATTACTTTGGAAGCAGGATAAAAATGTTTATTTCAAGTGTCTATGGAGATTCTCAAGTCCCCCAGGTCATGGGTGTCCTCCCAAAGATGCTTTTTTCAAGAGGCAACTGGACTTTCTGTTTTTTCTTTGAAGACATTTTGCTTCTCATCCAAGAAGCTTCTTCAGCTCTGACTGGATGGTGGGGAAGGAACGAAGGAAGTGAGAAAGAGAGGGAGGGATGGAGAGAGGGAAGGAAGGAAGGAAGGAAGGAAGGAAGGAAGGAAGGAAGGAAGGAAGGAAGGAAGGACCTCCAAGGTCCTATCCTATCCTATCCTATCCTATCCTATCCTATCCTATCCTATCCTATCCTATCCTTATCCGATCCTATCCTATCCTATCCATATCCTATTCATATCCTATCCTATCCTATTCTATTCTATTCGCAGCAATCCTCCACCAGTTGGCAGTAATTTATTTCAATGCTTGATTTATTCCTGTGATTTATACGGCCTGCCATTGTTTAGCAGTGACTGGGCAGCACGCAAAGTGAAACCCAACAAATTAGAACGATCCAAAATAATAAACAAACGCCTGATGTCGGGAAGAACTGATTAGAAGCTTAAAATAAGAACATAAATCATCAGAGTTTGCTTTAATGAGAGGTCCTTAAGTGGCTGGATCTTCTCAGTGTCCTTTGCATAATTGCCAAGACGCTGCCTGCTGCTTCATTGTTCGGTCTCCTTTGGACGGACATTGCTAAAACAGAAATAAATGGGACTATTCCAACCTTGGGAATCTATTCACCCATTGAGGGGTGAATAGATTCTTTGAGCATTTTAGGCAGAAGATTTGCAAGCAGGAGTAAAGCATTGTTAAATTAAATTAATCCTTAAATCATCCTCAGCAACACTGGTTTAAAGAGAGAGCACTTTTGGAGTTGGTTCAGCCAGATTTTTGCAACCCCTAGCCAAACTATTTGAGTTTTATCAACAAAACAAAAAGTTACTTTTAGGCAAGACAAAAAGAGAAATCTGCATCCATTTGGTCCTTGTATTTTGCACATTGCATCAGTGGTGGGTTTCAATTTTTTTTTACTACCGGTTCTGTGGGTGTGGCTTGGTGGGCGTGGCATGGTTTGGTGGGCATGGCAGGGGAAGGATACTGTAAAATCTCCATTCCCACCCCACTCCAGGAGAAGGATCCTGCCCTCTGGAACGAGCTCCCCCCGGAGATACGGACGATCCCAGAATTACGAACTTTTTGCCGGGCCTTAAAGACTTTCTTATTTCACCAAGCCAGGTTGGCCTAATTTTTAAATTGTTTAATTTTAATCTGAATTTTAATGGGGTATTTAAACTGTTGGGCCAAATTATTTAATTTATTTTAAATTGCTTTTAAATTTTGTATTTTGTGTTTTTACCTTTGGCTGTTCACCTCCCTGAGTCCTTCAGGAGAAGGGCGGTATATAAATTTAAATAAAAAAAAATATTAAAAAAATCTCCATTCCCATCTCACTCCAGAGGAAGGTTACTGTAAAATGCCCATTTCCTCCCAATCAGCTGAGACTTGGGAGGCAGAGAATAGATGGGGGTGGGGCCAGTCAGAATTTTTACTACCGGTTCGCCGAACTACTCAAAATTTCCACTACCGGTTCTCCAGAACTGGTCAGAACCATCTGAAACCCATCTCTGCATTGCATCCATGTGGTCATTATAAGAAACAAGAATCTGAACAGATCTGATGAGGAGAAGTTGCCAAGCCATCAAGCCACCTTTCCCCTTGGAAGACCAGCTAGGACAGCTACAGCTCCAAAGCAGGGAGGCAGAGAAAGGCAAGGGTTGGATAGCGAGATGGGCAGCATATTCATTAGTTAATTAATTAAATCTTTGATTAACTTCCTATAGGAGGAAGATTAATTAAATCTTCCTCCTATAGAGGAGGAAACGGATTGCCTACAAGTTCTATAATGGAGTCCAAGTTTTCAGGCAAAAGACTAATTTTGCTCCAGTTTAAAACAGCTTTTCAACGATGCCTAAGTTATGGAATTGAGAACTTCCAGGGCTGGTTTGGAAACCCCAAAGCTATCACATAAAAGAGCTCCAAAGACCTTCCCCCTTACTGAGAATCGGATTCTGGCAGCTTCAAAGAAGGAAGGCCAACAGAAGGAATGTAATACTTTTAATCAAATCATCCTCAGCCACGTCAGATAAAGAGAGAGAGCTCCTTTGGAGTTGGTTCAGCCAGGTTTTTGCGACCCCCTTGCCAAATCATTTGTGTCTTATCAGCAAAATGAGGCAGCGGATGGCAGGATGGTACCCCCTCCTCCCCTCCGCTGTCCACTCTGTGATCTCACCAGGTCACTTTCTGGAGATCATTCTGGGAAAGCGCATTGATTTCCCGAGCAAATTCATTTATTATGCCACGTACCCCTAAGTGAAGTACTCCCAGGCCCTTCAGATATGTTGGACTACGTTTCCCATCATTTCCAACCCGCATGGTCAGGGCTGGGGATTGTGGGAGCTGCGATCCAAGCCATCCAGAGTCCACTGTACTGCAGGAGGCTGAACTTCCAGGAACGGAATGGCAAAAGAATGCTAAATATAATAAGTGCTCACAGCAGAACCATTGGCCAGCTAACCTCCTTCCCCCTCCCCGACGCCCCCTCCCCACTTTTTGGGTGGTTTCACCACAGAGCCACAGCTGTTGAGGAAGGGGCAAAGTCTGTCCTGACAAACACAACTGCATGAAGGTTTTCTCAGACCAAGTTTGTTTGTTGGTTGGTTGGTTTATTTATTTATTGTATTTATACCTCACTAGAGTCCCTGGAGTCTCTCGCTGGTTTATGGGAATATAACAGCCATTAAAACATCTCTGGTTGAAGGTAAAACAATTTTTTTGATTATATATAATACATACACACATATATCTATCATACACACATATACACACCTTCCCTCCTTCCCTCCCTCCATCATCTATCTATCTATCTATCTATCTATCTATCTATCTATCTATCTATCTATCTATCTATCTATCTATCTATCTATCTATCTAATCTGGTACACACACACACATACATACACACCATTGAAACATCAAGTTCCAAAGGCCATTGGGAAGAGCTTTGTTTTCAGCAATTTCTGAAAGGCATAAAATGAAATAAAATAACTGCACCTCCATAACTGTCTGATTTGGTTCTGCAACCCAACAAGACAGACTCCGACTTCAGAGGATAATTGGAACTGCAGAAAAAACAATGGCTACCAACCTGCCTTCCATGGAGGACCTGTATACTGCACGAGTCAAAAAGAGGGCTGGGAAAATATTTACAGACCCCTCACATCCTGGACAAAAACTGTTTCAACTGCTACCCTCAAAACAACGCTATAGAGCACTGCACACCAGAACAACTAGACACAAGGACAGTTTTTTTCCCGAACGCCATCACTCTGCTAAACAAATAATTCCCTCAACACTGTCAAACGATTTACTAAGTCTGCATTACTATTGATCTTCTCATCTTCCCTATTCCCTATCTCCTTCCACTTACGACTGTATGACTGTCACTTTGTTGCTGGTATCCTTACAATTTATATTGATATTGTTTCCTGATTGCTTATTTGTACCTTATGACTATCATTAAGTGTGGTACCTTATGATTCTTGATGAACGTATCTTTTCTTTTTATGTACACCGAGAGCGTATGCACCAAAGACAAATTCCTTGTGTGTCCAATCACACTTGGCCAATAATGAATTCTATTCTATTCTATTCTATTCTATTCTATTCTATTCTATTCTATTCTATTCTATTCTATTCTATTCTATTCTATTCTACTCTACTCTACTCTACTCTACTCTACTCTACTCTACTCTACTCCTCCACTACTCCTACTCTACTCTACTCTACTCTACTCTACTCTACTCTACTCTACTCTGTTCTATTCTACAAGTCATTCCAGGAGGTTGGTGCTATTTTACCTTGATCTCATTACATTAGGAATTGCTTGTTTGCCAGTGAAGCGTTTGGGGTCCAACTCTGAGCAGAAAACTTCAGAAAGGCCCACTGCTGGAACCCCTACCCGAAGACCATCCTTGGCCTTTCTGGGTGCCCTAATCAAACAGCTGCCCTGGGTGTAAATCCCTGGGTGTAAAGAGGGCGGAGGAGGCCCACCACCCTGAAAAAAGGACCACGGGCTGAGTTTTATGGCAGAGAGCCTTCAAGAAGAAGGCTGATAGAGAAGGAGCTTGTGGGGGTGGGGCTGTCTATCAGCCCCTTTCTTGAAGACTCTCTGCCATAAAACTCAGCCCGTGGTCCTTTTTTCAGGGTGGTGGGTCTCCTCCGCCTCTTTATTCTCCACAAATACTTGGGAACTCTACCTGCAGTCCAAAAGTGCCAGCGTGCCATTTGTTCTTAATTCGTTGCAAGCCTTAAAGCCAGGAGGTGCCAACTTAAAGTAAGTTCTGTGGACAACTGGGGCCTACTGGGGTTTTGCTGCCCACCCACCCACCTACCCCCCAGCCCGGAGCAGACTGCAGAGGATGAGGTTAAAAGGGGCCTCTCTGATCCAGGACGGAGACCAGAGTGGAAATAGGTCCCACTATGGTCCAGCTCCATTGCCCGGACTGCATCCCAATGCACCAAGACGCTTAGGGAGCCGCGGGAATCCCCAGCTACGACGCCCCCCTCCCCGAATCCGGTTTAGCCCTTTGGCTGAAGCGGGTTCAGGTTCCGACGGAGCGGAGCCAGCCCTGCCCGAATCCAGGGATGCCTCGGAGATCCGCAGCACGTCGGGATTTCAAAGGCCACGGGGGCTTCTATTTATTTTTATTTTATTTTATTTTTCAAAATTTATATGCCGCCCTTCTCCCGTAGGACCCGGGGCGGCTCACAAGATAAAAAATGCAACAATGCAATACTAAAATTACTCAATTTAAAAATCCCCAAACGATGAAAAAGTCTCGCAACAGATCAGGAAGTTTGCTGAAAAAGCCATGTCTTCAGCGCCCCCCTCCCCATTTGGCTGCCCCCCCCAAACATCTGAGCGGCCCGACGGGAGGCTGAAGCCCCCCCCCGCGTTGGCTCAGGGCCAGACTCCGGCAACTGAGACCCCCACCCCACCCCATCCCCACCCCGGACTTGGAAACGCGCCCATCACCCAACAACCGAGACGACCCCCCCTCCCCACGCCTTTAAAGAAGCTGAGTCCGGTCCGGACGCAGCTTTGCAAGCAAAGTAGAGGAGTCCTTCCTCGCCCCCACCCCCCCACCTTCTGGCTGTAGCCCCTCCCCAGCCCACTCGGGAGGGCTTCCCTCCCCTCCTTGCGCGGCCGCCTTTCCACGCGCGAAGAATCCACTCGCGATCCACGAAGCGTGGTTTGGATGGAGACGGTTGCTTGCTTGGTTTTTTTTGGGGGGGGGTCGCGACGTCTGCACCCCGATACCCGCAGCCTCCCCCCCTCCCGGCACCTCGGAGAGCAGCTGAACCCCTTCTCCACCCCTGTACCCCACTTTTCCCGGCTGGACAAGGGGGGGGGGTCTCAGCCTTTACTTAGCATCCCCCCTCCTGCCCGCAGACCCCCGTCCCCCCCCCCACCCACGCGCGGTCGTAAGTCGGGACGCGATGCTAGACTTCCCCGGACTTTTGCAAGTTTCTTCCCCATCATCCTTCCCTTTGCCCCGGCCAGCCTCTGCCCGACTCACCGCTGGGCAGCCGCGTCTCCCGGCCGGCCGCCGGCTCGCAGAAAGCGCCCAGCCGCAGCAGCAGCAGCGGGAGCTGCCAGAGCCCACCGGCCGCTCCCCCGTCGCAACCCGGGAGCCACATGGCCGACGCCGCCGCCGGAGCCACTGCAGCCGCCCGAGCGTCTGGCCCGGGCGAGGCAAGGCGAAGCGGCTCCGCCTCCGGGCCGGGGGCCAGCCCGGAGGGGAGGGGAGGGAAAGGGGGGGGAGGGAGGCCGCTGGAGGGGCTCCCGGGGGCGGAGGGCGCGCCTTGGCTGGCAGCCGGCGAGGCTGGGGGACCCCCGAGGGGATCCCCGCAGGGAAAGGAGGGAAAGTAGGATGGATTCCAAGTATAAAAGAAGAAGAGTTGGGAGGGAAGTTGGAGGTCCTCTAGTCTGACCCCCTGCTTAAACTCAATACCGTTTCAGACAAATTAAAGAAGCCCAATCTCTTCTTAAAAACCTTGGTAGTACAGTGGTCTAAGGCACCCTGTTATTAAGCTGGTTATTAAGACCAGCTGCCTGCAATTACTGCAGGTTCGAATCTCGCCAAGGTTCAAGGTTGACTCAGCCTTCCATCCTTTCTAAGGTAGGTAAATTGAGGACCCAGTTGTGGGGGCAATAAGCTGACTTTGTATAAATATACAAAAGGGTGAAGGCTATTGCTTAGCGCATTGTAAGCCGCCCTGAGTCTCCGGAGAAGGGCGGCATATAAATAAATAAATTTAAAAAAAAAACGTCCAGTGTTCACAACTTCTGGTGGCAAGTGGTTCCACTGGTTAACTGTTCTGACTGTCAGGAAATTTCTCCTTGGTTCTAAGTTGTTTCTCTCCTTGATTGGTTTCCACCCGTTGCTTCTTGTCCTGCCCTCAGGTGCTTTGGAGAATAGCTGGACTCCCTCTTCTTTGTGGCAGCCCCTGAGATACTGGAAGGCTGCTATCATGTCTCCCCTAGTCCTTCTGTTCATTAAATTAGACATACCCAGTTCCTGCAACCGTTCTTCGTATGTTTTATGAAGAACTTGTTTTGATCTGTCTGATAAAGAAGGATGGTTTGACCTCACTGAGGACTAGGAGCACAGGCTTTCCAAGCAGAGGGAAGACCTGTGGGAGTGCAAGGCCAGGTACCGGCACCTGGAGGCTCAGCGGGCTGAGATGGTCAGCCAGTTCCAGGCCATGATGCAGTCCCACTGGAACGAGGCCCTCCGGCTCTTCGCCACCAGCGGTGCTTCCCTCCAGCCTTCGCCCAAAGCCCCACACCAGGAGGCCGAAGCAGACCCCGAGTCTGAATTTCTGCCCCCCTCCGACCCACACAAAAAGACCCCAAAGGGGGAGACTCTCTGCAGCAACACAAACGTTCATTGCACATATCCGGCCCAGGGACCATAGTTTGAGGACTCCTGATTTAGTGCAATATAAAAAATGCAAATAATTTTTCTGGGCACCACCAAAATTTTCTCACGGACCACCAGTTGGTGACCTCTGGTCTAAAGAGTGCCGTGTATCCAACAAAGCCGTGTACAGTCTTGTATAGGAGCCTTGGTAGTACAGTGGTCTAAAGCACCCTGTTATTAACACAGCTGCCTGCAATTTCTGCAGGTTCGAATCTCGCCAAGGCTCAAGGTTGACTCAGCCTTCCATCCTTTCTAAGGCGGGTAAATTGAGGACCCAGATTGTGGGGGCAATAAGATGACTTTGTATAAAATATACAAAAGGATGAAGGCTATTGCTTAACGCATTGTAAGCCGCCCTGAGTCTCCGGAGAAGGGCGGCATATAAATCAAATTAAAAAAAAACAAAAACAGTCTGTTTTAGTGGCACGGTACAATCAAATCACATTTATGCTTTGCTCTGAAAACAAATCGGTCTGGCTAAATCGCGGGTCGTCATCTTGTCTGAATCCAGAAAACTTCGTCGAGGAAAAACCATCATCCCAGCAACCTTAACTCTGCATCTTTTCAAGAGCTCCTGAGAACAGGCCGAGGCCTTGGGCCAGATCCTGCTTGGGAAAAGAGAGGGAAATGCAGATGGAAAGTTGCTCCCGTCGCAGGATCGGCTCCTGCCCAGATGCTGACGGGACACATTTGTCTGCTGGTTTCCTGAGCGCTGGGAATCTGGACCGGGCTGAGCTTCCGGGATCCCGAGCCAACTTTCCACTCATCCTGGTTTGGAAACAGCTTCCAGATGCCCAGCCGGGGTGAGGAAGGAAAGGAGTCCAGCTGCAAACGTGCTATTGTGGCTTTGGGGTTGAGACGGAGCAGCCAAAAATGTAGAGGTTCTCCAACCCATGGCCCCCCCTTTGTGAGTTTGTGTGAGTCTGCATGTGCATATATCTATGTAACAGAGATAGCAGTAGCAATAGCATTTACATACTGCTTCGCAGTGCTGTTACAGCCCTCTCTAAGGGGTTGAGAGTCAACCTCTTGCCCAAAACAATCTGGGTCCTCATTTTTCCCACCTCGGAAGGACGGAAGGCTGAGTCAACCTTGAGCCTGGTGAGATTCGAACTGACAAATTGCAGGCAGCCGGCAGTCAGCAGAAGGAGCCTGCAGTCCTGCATTCTAACCACTGCGCCACCGTGGTTCATAAAACAGTATAACAAGAGTTGGAAGGGACCTTGGAGGTCATCTAGTCCAACCCTCTCCCCCGCCTAAGCAGGAGACCCTACACCATTTCTGAAAGATGGCAGTCCAGTCTCTTCTTGAAAGCTTCCAGTGGTGAAGCTCCCACAACTTCTGAAACATATAAAACGCAGGACGTAGAAGGGACCTTGGCAGCAACCCTTTTCAATTTGGTACCCTCCGGAATGGATGACAACCTCCCAGCCCCTGGATGATGGGAGTTGTAGTCCACGGCACCTAGGATCTTTGCAGTGGCAATGCTGAAGGGTGAAAATAGGCAATTTACAACTAAGGAGGAATTTCCTGACAGTTAGAACAATTAATCAGTGGAACAACTTGCCACCAGAAGTTGTGAATGCTCCAACACTGGACGTTTTTAAGAAGTTGGATAACCATTTGTCTGAAGTGGTGTAGGGTTTCCTGCCTAGGCAGCGGGTTAGACTAGAAGACCTCCAAGGTCCCTTCCAACTCTGTTATTCTCTTCTCTTCTCTTCTCTTCTCTTCTCTTCTCTTCTCTTCCTCTCTCTCTCTTCTTCTCTTCTCATTCTCTTTTATTCTATCCCATCCCATCCCATCCCATCCCCTCTTCTCTTCTCTTCTCTTCTCTTCTCTTCTCTTCTCTTCTCTTCTCTTCTCTTCTCTTCTCTTCCCTTCCCTTCCCTTCCCTTCCCTTCCCTTCCCTTCCCTTCCATACTACAGCAGCTTTACATGGCAGTGTCTTTGTACCTTGTGTGAATCGCATCCATCGTGGCTTGCGTTCCACGGTATCGTATGGAGCCAGGCAATTAGGATGTTAACAGAATAACAGAGTTAGAAGGGGCCTTGGAGGTCTTCTAGTCCAACCCCAATGCTTCTCTCATGGACGGTTTCAACAAACCATGGTTCCAACAAACAAACGGCTTAGAAACAAGGCCTGAACACAGCCACTCAAAAGCAGATCGGGATTCAGCTGCTAATCCCGTATTATTGAAATCCTGGCTGTGGCGTTGTGATCTTGTGATGCCGCGGAGGAAGCCGTGGTGAATGTTTTTCTTCATCTCGTCTCCCTATTAAGGGTGGAGGAATTTCTTGGAAGGCTGGACTTGAACGATTCCAACTCCTTATTCCAACCTGGCTTGTGTTCCTTGGAAGCTGCATCAGCAATTTTCTAAGTGGCTTTCTGATTTATGAAGCCGGGGGTGAGGGGGTGGGGGAAAGAGGGGTTATCTACAGTATATGCGCATGTGCGCAATCACGCACGCACACTCATTCCTTCCCGAGCCACACACAAAATCTGCCTCCAGTTCATGCTGACTAGCAGAAACCTGCCTTCAAGTTACGCCCGCTGTCAGGAAAAGAGGAGCTGGGTACTGTAGTAGATCAGACAATTAAATATGAGCCAAGAGTGTGCAGCGGCAGCCAAAAAAGCCAATGCAATCCTAAATTGCATTAACAGAGGGATACAGGGGTAGGGCCAGGGGTGAAATCCAGCAGGTTCTGGAGAACCGGTAGCAGAAATTTTGAGTAGTTCAGAGAACCAGCAAATACCACCTCTGGCTGGCCCCAGAATGGGGTGGGAATGGAGATTTTGCAATAGCCTTCCTTCAGGAGTGGGGAGGGAATGGGGGATTTTGCAATATCCTTCCCCCAAGATCGGGGTGGGAATGGAGATTTTGCAGTATCCTTCCTCTGGAGTGGGAAAGGAGATTTTGCAATATCCTTCCCCCAGGAGCAGGGTGGGAATGGAGATTTTACAGTATCCTTCCCCCTGGAGGGGGGATGGAGATTTTGCAATATCCTTCCCCCAGGAGTTGGGAGGGAATGGAGATTTTGCAACATCCTTCCCCCAGGAGTTGGGAGGGAATGGAGATTTTGCAATATCCTTCCCCCAGGAGTTGGGAGGGAATGGAGATTTTGCATTATCCTTCCCCCAGGAGTAGGGAAGGAATGGGGATTTCGCAATATCCTTCCCCCAGGAGCAGGGTGGGAATGGAGATTTTGCAGTATGCTTCCCCTGGAGTGGGAGGGAATGGAGATTTTGCAGTATTCTTGCCCTGCCCTGCCCACCAAGCCACGCCCACAGAACCGGTAGTAAAAAAAATTGGATTTCAGCACTGGGCTGGGCGCAAGCAAAGTGAATGCACGGAAGGCGAACCGGTAGCAACAAAACATGAAACCGACCGCTGCTTCAGCTACTTGGTCCGTGGCATCTACCGGCCATCCCAGGACAATCCATCACCCAGCCAGAAAACCCTTGGCTTACGGGGAAGGCATTTGGTTAACCGAGAGCTCTGAACTTGGGTTGAACACTCCGGTCAAAACAAGCTGAATTACAGCAGCAAATTTCCTTTTATTGACACAGTGAGAGCCGAGTGGCATTTCCCTCCCCGCAACTCCAAGTGCAAAAAAACCCCCCAAAAAACCTCTTGAAGGCTGGCCAATTTTTGAAAGTTGGAAGAGAAAAACAACCACCACCAAAAACCCTTTTTTTGGCAACGGACGGTACCGTTTCCTGCATGCCGAGGAAACAAAGGGAAGGGATTCAGCTCGGGCAAAATTCATCTCGGCACATTTCTGTCAAAGGGCCAGAAGGGAAACTGGGAGGCAAAAGCAGAAAACAACAAGGCAGAAATTCACAGGGCAATGTCGGGCACTGGAAAAGAGCCAGCTGTTTTAGCAAGCTATTCCGTTTATTCAGAAGACAGCGAAACAAGGGGGGGGGCTTATTCCACAAAACGTGACATGCTGTACTAAGATGGAAACCAGCTTTCCTCCCCCCCGCCTGGTGCGCCTGCCAAGGATTTGGGAGCTCTGGAATTCTTTCTGCTGCTGGCTGGGTATCTTGGAGCTTCCAAGTCCCAAAATGGGGCTCAAAAAAAGACAAAAACGAATAAATAATATCAATGTTGCTAGGAACGGTGGTAAAACTGGAAAACAGAAATCAAATTAAGAATATAAAGTGAAATTTGATATCAACATACAGGATATAAATGTAAATAACGATCCTGCTAATGAAACAGTTAATTATGAATATTTAAAAATAAAAAGAAGGAGAGGGAGGAATGAAAGCTAAGAGTAGAGACAAAAGTCGTTGCAGAAAAGCTGTAAAATTGTATATATCTGTTGTTAGGATTGTATTTTAACATCTGATGTGCGTGTTTTTGTCTCTTGACTCCTTTTGCTATTGTGTGTTTGGTTTTAAAATGTAAAATACCCAATAAAAATTATTATTATTTTTTTTTTACAAAAAAGAAACGTCACCGTTCAGAGCAAACGGAGATTCACATCTCGGCTTGCAAAGCTGGTGGATCAAAAGCTTGTTTTAACGCTTTGGGTATTTCTTCAGAGATTTCTTGCGCAGGAGTTAAGTCCCATGGGGCAATGGGTGCCAGAAAGGTCATCCATCTCAGCCCCGCAGAGAGCTAGTCTGTCAAACATGCAGAGAAGTCCAAGGGGAGTGGGAAGGGGGCGGACTATATCAACAATGAGCCACAGCCGTTGTCAGACACCAAGGACAGGCTGGCTGAAAATACAAATAAGCCTTGTCGGTTAGTGTCTCCGGTCGGAATTCTCAAGGTAACGCCTTGACGCTCTCTTCATCCTCAGACTGTTCTTCCTTCTCCTTTTTGGAACTAAAGAAAAAGAATGAAGGACACCCTGAGGTCATTTAGAGACACTCCCCGCCTCCTTCTCCCCAAACGCCAGCAGGAAAATCTCCAATCTCAAAGCTTGGAAAATTGTGGCGTCCCTGATGCTCTCCGAGCTGGGTTGTTTCCTTCAAGACGTTTTCGTGACCCAACTAGATAACGTCATCAGGGCTTAGATGAGAGTGGAGTTTGCGCTTATTCTTAAGACACTGCTGGTTTGCCCTGTCAGTGTGAGTGGAAATATCCCTGGTGGTTCGTTGATTAGGCTGTTGTTTACTGTTTGATGGATTGTCTGGATTGCTGATTTCTGGATTTGGGTATTGTCTGTTGCTTGATTATTGGTCTAGTGAAGGTCTGCAACCTTAAACACTCAAAGAGCCATTTGGACCTGTTTCCCACAGAAAAGAAAACACCGGGAGCCACAAAACCCTTCCAGTGCCTATTTCTTGAGCGGCATATGTAGTTGAATTAAACGTTCTGTTTTCTTCTGAAACTTTTCTTTTCTTGGATTTATCCATGGTTGGCCTACCAGGGACTGAATAGCTCAATAAATCGTGTGCCATCGGGTGTTGCACATTGGTGGTTGTGACGCGTATTTTGAGTGACAGGGAGCTGCAGCAGAGGGGTGAAAGAGCCACATGCGGCTCCAGAGCAGCAGGTTGCCAACCCCTGGTTTAGAAGGAAAGGAAAAGAATGACCTAGCTTGGGTACACAGCTGTGTGTTAAGCATGGCTGGAGGGAGAGATGGATGGAGACAGAAAGGTAGACGGAGGACAGATATTGAGGGAAGGAGGGAGGGATGTAAGGAGGGAGGGGGAGAAGAGTGCATGAATGGATGGCTAGAGAGGTAGACAGATGACGGCTGGATCGATGGCTCAATAGATAGCTACAGAGAGATGGATGCTTGGATGGATGGATGGACAGATAGATGGACAAATAGACAGACAGATGGACTAATATAGAGAGAGAGGGATGTAAGGAGGGAAGGAGAGATGAGTAGATGAATGGACAGCTAGAAAGGATGACTCAATGGCTCAATAGATAGTTAAAGACAGGTGGATGCTTGGATGGATGCTTGGATGGATGGATGGACAGCTTCTCCAGTCTCTAGGCCCCTGGTCTAGTTAATCTTGGTAATCTCTGTTTATTTGGCTGCTGAACACTCTCACCAACACAGTCAGGAGGCAAGCTACTGTATAGAAAAAGAAAGTAAACCCCACTCCCTTTTAGCACTGATGATGTTACCCAGTTCGGTCATGAGACGTCTGCAAGAAAACTACCAAGCTGAGAGAGCAACAAGGATCCACAGTCGTCCTCCTCTTCCTCTTCCTCTCTGCTAACCCCACTCCCTTCTAGCACTAATGATGTTACCCAGTTGGGTAATGAAACATCTGCAACTAAACCACCAAGCTGAGACAGCACCAAGCACCCCACAGTCCTCCTCCTCCTCTCCAGAAACCCCACTCCCTCCTAGCACTGATGACATTATCCAGTTGGGTCATGAAACGTCTGCAAGAAAAACAACCGGAGAACCGGTAGTAAAAAAATGCTAAAAAAGTAAAAAAAAACCAGTTCTGACGATCGCGTGTCACTCAACTGAATGTTGGAACTTTTTTTTTTTTTTACTACCGTTTCGGCGAACCGGTAGCCTTTATTACTAGCGGTTCGGGCGAACCAGACCGAACTGGGAGCATTTCATCCCTGGTGGTGGGGAACTTGCAGGCTCTTGAGAACCGCTCAGCTGGCAAATCATCCTTAAGCAAGTAATTTCAACAAGACTCACTTACGTATTTGTCAGTCTAACCGACTGGATAAATCGGGGTTGTCCCCAGTGACTCAGGGAACTACCCTGTTTCCCCAAAAATAAGACTCCCAGGTTTGAATCAGTACCTTAACTACTGTAAAAAATGGGTTTCAAATGGCATTTTCCCAAGAGCTGGAAGTTGACATACGTGAGAAAAATGCCAGCCATTAACAAATTAAAAGGCAGAAACTGCTGAGAGGAGAAATGGAAGGGGCGAGTAATTTTAAAAGTGGACAGGCTAAGCTTCCTTTGAACCTTTAGAAGATATATGGAGAGCCCAGGTTGATTTCTTGGCTAAAAAAAAAAAAACCAGGACAATTTGGCTGGCCTTCAATTCCAGGAATTCTTTAGCACGCGGTCCTTTCTCTGGTATGCGTGAAATAATTCCAAATCGGGCAGGAGATTTTACCTCTCGTCTTCCTGGTCCCTGGAATTAAAAAAAAAAAAAGAGAGATGGAAAGAAGAGGGGGAAAAAGTTACACTTTTCAAAATGATACAAGCGTTTATTTACTAATCGGGATCACCGAAAATTTAAGGCGAATAGGAGGAAAAACTTGTCTTCTTGATATTACCTTTCTGGCGCTTTGGATTTTGGCTTGTGTGGCCGAGATAAGGACTCTTTCTGAGAAAGGGAGAAAATAATTGCGGTTAAAAACTTCGCCCGTTTTAAACTGTTCTTTTGCAGGGTGGGAGAGAACAGTGCAAAGTTTATGGGGTGTTCTGTGGGGTCCTTGATGCAAACCCCACTCCTTTCTGCACTGATTTTGTTCCCTAGTTGGGTCATGAAACATCTGCAAGAAAACCACCAAGCTCAGGGAGCACCGAGCACCCCACAATTCAGCCCCGAGCTACATGTATTCTCTCGTGGGTATTCCCATGGATTTGAACTTTGCAGCAGGATCGACAGCTTTAAATACTCGACACCGTTAACGGATTAGAAAAGAAGAACACACGAAGCAAAAACATTCCCAAATAAATAAATAAATAAATGCTGAGGAATTGTCTGGGCCAAACTTATTTAATTCGATTTTTATTTCTGCTTTTTAAATTTTGTATATATATGTATTTTATTGTTGGCTGTTCACCGCCCTGAGTCCTTCGGGAGTAGGGCGGTATATAAATCAAATAAAAGTAAAAGTAAAGTAAAAAGTCCCATCAGCTAAAAAAGAAAGAAAGAAAAGTCAGAAATGCAGGAAGAACCCCTGATGACACAGATTCAAAACTGGAAGAATGAGAAACGGGACGAAACGCTCCTTGACAGATTCAAGCCAATTGAGCTAAATATGTACTAAATCTCTTTTTTTCCCCCCTGCTCCATATAATTAAGGCAGTTTCTCCCCACCAATCATCCCTTTTAAATAACTCTATCCAGCCCCCTCTTTCCGCAAAGCTCTCCGCGGAGCTGAACCATCCTTCTAAACTCATGCCAGGCTTCTGGCACCCTTTCCAGCTTCATGGAGGACCGAATTGCAGGCTGGCTTCTACCCCAGCCAAATTTCAATAGCGTTCCTGGCTTTATTCCTTCTTTTGTGTTACATGCTGCAGCTGGCAGGAGGGAAGAAACGAGAAAGGAAAGTTAAGCAAGGAAGCAATGCTCGGTTCTCAAGAGCAGCAGTTAACCAACTGGTGGTCCATGAGAAAATTTTGGTGGTCCCCAGAAAAATTATTTGCATTTTTTATATTGCACTAAATCAGGGGTCCTCAAACTACGGCCCCTGGGCCGGATATGTGCAATGAACATTTGTGTTGCTGCCGAGAGTTTCCCCCTTTTTGTGTGGGTCGGAGGGGGGCAGAAATTCCAACTCAGGGTCTGTTTCGGCCTCCTGGTGTGGGGCTTTGGGCGAAGGCTGGAGGGAAGAGACGCTGGTGGCGAAGAGCCGGAGGGCCTCGTTCCAGTGGGACTGCATCATGGTCTGGAACTGGCTGACCATCTCAGCCCACTGAGCCTCCAGGCGCCGGTAACTGGCCTTGTACTCCCGTAGGTCTTCCCTCTGCTTGGAAAGCCTATGCTCCTAGTCCTCAGTGAGGTTCTTCTGCTGAGCCTCCTTCTCAGCCAGATCCAATTTGAACTGAGCTCTTTTGCCAACTCTTTCTCGTGGTGGCTGCTTAGCTCCAGCAACTGCTTCCTGTAGGGGTCCTAAGGAGCCCGGGCGGGCAGGCGAGGAGTAGCGAGTAGAGGCTGGCAAGGTGCCCCTCAACGTGAGTGACATCGAGTTGGCCACACCCATCCAGTCACATGACTACCTTGCCACGCCCACCCAGCTGGTCATTAGGCAGATTATATTAGTGGTCCGTGGGATTTAAAATTATGGATTTAGCGGTCCCTTGAGGTTTGAAAGGTTGGTGACCCCTGCTCAAGAGAGAGGGAGGTTCAGACAATCATAAAGCCACCTTACCGATATCCTCTCTTCCCTTTGTCTTTTCAGCAATGCAATGATGTCTTCTCTTTTTTTAGCCTGTGAAGAAAGATGTTTGCAAGGGTGAGAAGGAGGGAAGTAGATTGGTCATTTCCAGAGACTCAGTGTTTCTCCACCTTGGCTCCTTGAAGAGGTGTGGGCATGCTGGCTGGGGAATTCTGGGCGTTCCCACATCTTCAAGCGAACAAGGTTGAGAAATACCGTGTCACACCTGCCCTGACTTGGGTTCTTAGGAAAGAGAGACCCTCGATTCCATGTGTGCGAAAGCTATACTTCTACTAGAAGTCAAGTGGTGACAGTACAGCAAAGCCAGAACTAAAAGTTTGTGCACGAAGTTTCCCCAGTTTACTTTCCCTTTCTGTTCCTGCTCTCCGTTATCTCCCTATTGTCCAGTTACATTCAAAGGAATTGTTTTGGTATCGTTCCCTGCATCGGCGGGCTGGATGGTAAACCGTTGCATTCCTCTCCCAGTTCTCTGGCCTTGGGGCGATGAGGCGACATCTCAGGAAGGAACGATGAGTAGTTTCGGTTTCCCCTTTCCCAGCATCCCCCCTCCCCCCCGTCTACAGCAGGCTGACATCTAGCAATCAAGGCTGAAGCTCAGGATGGCAGTTCTGACATACTGATCTAGAGCCCCAAGAGAGTGGCTGGCTGGGGAATTCTAGGAATTGAAGTACACACATCTTCAGGTGGCCTAAGCTGAGAAGCAGAGCTGAGATTTGCACAACCAACCAGTCAAATATAACCACTTCTTGTACCCTAGTATAACCAACAAGTGGGGTTTTTACCCCATCAGACTCCAAAGACCATCCACGTCCTTCAAAGGTGAATAACCTCCTATAGATTCTGAATTTATCAGCTGGTTATAGGATAACAATCTGGATTCATATTTAGGTGAGGGGAGTGTTGAGTGTTGTGGTCCACCAGCAGCCTGCAGAGTTGGACAGTGAGGAGGCTGAGGAAGAACATGGGCCAGTCCTGGAGGCTGGGGAAGGCCTGGATGAGGGCTCTGCATCGGAGGCAGAGATGGGGCCAGGGCGATCGGGGAGTGATGTGCGGACTCAGGAACCTCCAGAGGCTGACAGCAGAGAGGCAGAGGAACAGAGGGAGCCTGTTCCTAGTGCACGTATGAGAAGGCAAGAGCAGCTAAAGCAAAAAGGACGACTCAGGAGTAAGGCCAAGAGATGATTGGCCCCTCCCATAAGGCTTAAAACAGACCAGCAACGGCTCTTGGGCTCTTTGTCGGAAAACAACGTTGATAGATTTGTTTCTTGTCTTGCTGCATTTATTTCTTGTCGGTGTCTTCTGCTTCTGAACATTTGCCAAGAAAAGCCTTTGGCAGGTTGCCTAATTAGACCCAAGGTTGGTGATAAGGCTGAAGAATTGTGTTATGAACAATTTGTTTTGAATTAGCTTGGACTACGCTGAGAATGAGTTAATTCTCAGCTGTACTAATAAAATCTGTTTGTTTAGAACTGATTGCGTCTGATAATACCTACTTGGGCCTGGGTCACAACAGGGAGATCCGTGCCAACTGACTAGGCCTAGGGCTTAAATCCTAGGAAAGAGGGATGAATTTAGGAATTCGGTGGGGTGCCCAGCCCAAACATCCAAGACTGCAAGCTAGCAAACTTGACTTTTCAACCGGCTGATGACACGAACCATCTTGCACTCGTTTCTTTGAGCAGAATTATTTAAGAGAAATCACGGCAGAGTTTGGAGACGAGACTCGCTTCTCCTGATAATCCCATTTCTCTGAGCCAGGTCTAATGGAAGCCCCTGGATCAAATCCATTAGGGGGGTTATTAATTGCCACGAATACGAATGCCGTTTTGCCGGCAGCCATTGCCAAGCTCAGCACATTTCATTCTTTTCCTAGGGACTGGCTGCCTCTGGCTCCGTTCCCATGCTTACTCGGCAAAGCTTCTCCTTTTTTAACAAGAGAGCGTGGAGGGGGAGAAAAAAAAGAAAAGAAAAGTCCTTTAAGGACTGTATTAATGTAGCTCTTAACTTTCGCAGAACTGCTGTAACATGACGTGGATTAGATGTGGAGAACCGCGCTATTTATTCCTATCGATCGGGGTAAATGATTTATTTATGCGTTGGCGAGCCAAGAGGCCAAAGATGTTGGGTTCCACGCTGGACCTCAGGAGTTAATTAACCAAGAGCTAATGGGTTTGTTTTCCGTGACGATCCATAGATCCGGGGTTGGTTTCCCGTCATAAGTCTGCAGCATCCTTTATCAAGGATGAAAGTCCAACGAATCTAGAAATGAGACAATGGCTGTTTCTGGAAGAGATGCTCCCTTTGGTCCTTCCCATTCCTTGGGAGCAGTGGCGAAATGTAAAATTTGTTACTACCGGTTCTGTGGGCGTGGCTTGGTGTGGGGGGGGTAATGTGACTGAGTGGGCGTGGCCAACTTTTTTTTTAAAAAACTTTTAAAACCCTTTTTTCTACAACCTCTTCGCCTGAAGAGGTTGTAGGAAAAAAAATGCTTTTAAAAGCCTCTGACGATCCCAGCTGAGTTGCCTGATCGTCAGAGGCTTTTAACTCACTTAACAAATGTCTCGCTCAGCAACAGAAACGTTGAGCTCAATGGCAGTCGTACGTCGAAGGCTCTATCGCTACCAGCCTATGATCCAGCACTGTAAAAACAATTTTTTGTTCTTTTTCTCCCAGGGCATTGCTGGCACCAGCCCCGTGGAAGCCATGAGAATTCTTCTGCCCTTTAATGTTCCTGGTCTGAATGACTGACAAATCTTCTTTTCTCTCGGATTTACAGCGCAATCTAATCATCTCGGCTCCTTTCTGAAGGAGATAATCAGCCGGACTGCTCTGTTCCACAAAGATGGGAAAATCTTTTGCTGATTTTCAGAGCACGGAATAGCCCCGGCAGCTTTCTCCCCTCTTTAGAAACATCGACTTGAGGGAGGGGGAAAGAAGAGTAGGAGAGAGGATTAGAAAAAGAAGAAGAAGAAGAGAGGAGTGGGGGAAGGGAAAGGGATAGTAGGAAAGGGAAGGAGAGGAGGAATGAAGAAAGTAGAAAGGGTTAGAAGAAGGAAGAGAAGGGGAGAAGAAGAGGGAAAGTTGTGGCAAAATAAAAGGAAGGAAATGGTAAAAGGGCAGCCCCGAACAATTAATAATTAACTATCAAAAATAGTTACGAGATGAATGATTAAAGATGGATAAGTTTGTTTATGAGAAATAAAAATTAAAACTTTTCAAAAAAAGGAAAAGAAATATCGACTTGCATGCAATGCTCTGAATTCTAACCCTCTTCCCGAAAAGGTCAAAGGAATATGACCAAAACTGAGCCCAAAATGTCCATTGCTGAGCGAAGCAGCTATTAAGTGAGTTTTGCTCCGTTTTACGACCTTCCTTGCCACAGTTGTTAAGGGAACCTCTGCAGTTCTTGAGTTACTAACCCAGTTGTTAAGTGAATCCGCCTTCCCCCGTTGACCTTTGCTTGTCACAAAAAAGGTCGCAAAAAGCGGATATCACATGACCTCAAGACATTGCAACCGTCATAAATCTGAATCAGTTGCCAAAAGGACCGAATTTTGATTGCGTGAGCATAGGGAGGCTGGAAACATTGTAAGCGTGAAAAACGGTCATAAGTCACTTTTTTTCAGTGCTGTTGTAACTTGGAACGGTCAGTAAACGAAGGGTTGTAAGCCGGGGTGAAATCTACTTACCTTCCCTACCAGTTCAGAAATGTATGCGTTACTCGTATGCGTTGCTCCACCAGGGGTGAAATCCAGGAAGTTCTGAAAAGGTTCTGGAGAACCCGTAGCGGAAATTTTGAGTAGTTCGGAGAACTGGCAAATACCACCTCTGGCTGGTCCCAGAGTGGGGTGGGAATGGAGATTTTGCAATATCCTTCCCCCAGGAGTTGGGAGGGAATGGGGATTTTGCAGTATTCTTCCCCTACCACACCCACCAAGCCACGCCCACCAAGCCACACCACGCCCACCAAGCCACGCCGATAGAACCGGTAGTAAAAAATTTAGTATTTCACCACTGCGCGCTACATGCGCGGGCCGACCCTCTGTGAATGCACAAACCGTTCTGCGCATGCACAAAGGGTAAAAAACAGGTTACCAGCCTCAAGCTGCCATCACTACCGGTTCTCCGAACCACCGACTGTCATCGCTACCAGTTTGGCTGAACTGGGCCGAATCGGGAGCATTTCATCCCTGGTTGTAAGTTAAGGACTTACAAAAATAAAAGTTTAGAAGGGAGCTAGTTCTGAAAAGCAGCAGAATCCGCTCACCTTCTCCAGGCAGTGTTCTTTCCACACGTCCTTCTCCGTTTCCGAGTATCTCTCTTCTTCTCGTTCTAAAGAAATCATTTTCAAAGAAATGGTTTAAAATTCAGTTTAAAAATCAATCATCTTCTCATCATTTTTCAAGCAGAATTGTCTCCGACCCTGGATGCGATATTTGTAGCCGGAGAGAGTTTATATTTGTGTTTGTGTTTGTCATTGTCCTGTTGTTGTTTTTTTTAAAAGAAAAGAAATAGGCACCATTTTTTGTGAGTTGTTGGTTAGTCCGAAAAGATACTACCAGATTCCCGATTTTCTGGAGTAACAATTGTTTTGATTTTAACTACAGTAAACAAAGTTATTGAAGGACATTGGATGCACAAGTTAGCCCAAAGGAAGAACAAGAAGAGCAGTTAAAAGGAAGAACACGGTTTTCTTGCTAAAAATCCTGCAAAAAGTTAAGTTTTCCTTTTTTGGTCCTCTTGATCTCATCCTCAAATCCTTTTTTTTTTTAAAAAAAATATTTTGTATTGATTTTTTTTCTTTCCTTTTTGTTATTCTTTAACAATAAAAATATAATAAAAAATAAAAAAAAAAATATTTTAAAATTATAAAAAAAAGTTATTTTAAGTCAACAAAGTGACCTGCAACAATTAAGTTTAAACAACAAAACAATTCACAGTCGTGTTTGGAAATTTTACACACCATATAAATCCTGGCGTATGCATGAAAGATTGTGCTGTTTTCTGGATTTACATATCAAGCTTAGTCAAAAAGAACAAATTGTATTTTGTGTTAGAGCGGAGGTGGGCAGCTATAGCTCCTTTAAGGACCTGTGGACTTCAACTCCCAGAATTCTTGAGCTCGGGAATTCTGGGAGTTGAAATCCACAGGTCCTTAAAGGGGCCATGCTTGTTCACCCAGGTTACAACATATCGGAAACTCAGTTGCAGAAAGATACCAGAGAGATGGTGTCTCCCCGCTCTGTGTTCTTGCAATAAAAATATTTTTTTCAAATAATGCCAATTAAAAATGCTGTCCTTTCCATCTGCTCTCTGGGGCAAGATCACCTATCAGGTCACGCATAGGACTGAATCAATTGATTGGCACCGGATGTGATAGGCATCCTGTCAGACTGCGATGCTATCTCAAAATTAAATGAATTTCCAAACTGCCAATCTTTAAGGAAATCTTTCTTTAATTGAGCACAGCCACCGGATCATGACTCCACGCGGACAAGACTGACCTTTTGCCCCCCAATCCCTCCCTTTCCGATCCCCAAATCTCTGCTTCTCATTGGATATCTTCCAAGTCATTCTTCAGACTTCTTTTTCTCGTCATTTCCCAGGAATGTGCCCCCTCCCCTCATTTCCACGACAACCCGACTTCAAAGGTATTTAGCAGGCAAAAGTTTCAAGAGTTTATCTCTTGCTCTCCTCTGCTCTCCATGCCAGCGTTGAAACGCTGACACATCCATTGATTGGCATTCAAGGAGTGCCTTTTACAAGGATTTTGGGGTGGTAAGTGGTTTGGCTTAAAGGTTCTATTACGATAAATATGAGGGTGCCCTCCAAAATTTCCATTTTGGTAAAACCGTATACTTACTGTCACTCACTGAGGATGAAACAGACAAATAGCTGCTTTTCGCTAAAAAAAATAAAAATATTGCAACAGATTGAAATCACTGATTGAGATTCTCCTTTGAACATTTGTGGGATCGTTTTTTTCCCACTTTAGCAGAAGAAAAATCCACATTAATTGACAACCTCCATAGACATTTCGATCGTGGGATGCTAACCCCCACCCCTGCAATGCAGGCCAATTCCTAGAGGGAAAAGAGCCTTGGTAGTACAGGGGTTTAAGGCATCCTGTTATTAAGCTGGTTATTAAGACCAGCTGCCTGCAATTACTGCAGGGTTCGAATCTCGCCAAGGCTCAAGGTTGACTCAGCCTTCCATCCTTTCTAAGGTAGGTGAAATGAGGACCCAGTTTGTGGGGGCAATAAGCTGACTTTGTATAAATATACAAAAGGATGAAGGCTATTGCTGAGCACATTGTAAGCCGCCCTGAGTCTTCGGAGAAGGGCGGCATATAAATCAAATTTAAAAAAATAAATAAATTAAATCCTGGAGGTGGTGTTGAAGGGGCGACCAAGGAAAAGGGACTCCTCCGAAGGAGAATGGAGGCCAAGCAGAAGAAGCTCCCACAATGCCAAGGAAGGTTGGACAGCCACTTGTCTGAAATGGTCGAGGGTTTCCTGTTTGAGTAGGGGGTTGGACTAGAAGACCTCCAAGGTCCCTTCCAACTCTGTTATTTGCCTTCCTTCCTTCCTCCCTCTTTTTTCTTCCTTCCTTCCTTCCCTTCTCTCTCCTTCATTCCTTCTCTCTCTTTATTCCTTCGTTCCTTTTCTCTCTTATTCCTTCCTTCCTCCCACCCTCCCTCCTCCATCCCTTTTAAGAAGAGATTGGACAACCATTTGTCTGGAACAGCATAGGATTTCCTGCTTGAGCAAGGGGTTGGACTAGAAGACCTCCAAGGTCCCCTCCAACTCTTATTCTGCTATTCTCCCTCCCTCTTTCTCCTCCCTCCCTTCCTTTCCTTCCATTCTCTCTCCTTCTTCCTTCCCTCTCTTTATTCCTCAATCCTTTTCTATCTTATTCCTTCCTTCCTTCCCTCTCCCTTCTTTCTCTTCCTTCCTTCCTTCTCTCTCTTTATTCCTTCAATCCTTTTCTCTTATTCCTTCCTTCCTGCCTGCCTTCTCCCTTCCTTTCCCTCCCTTCTTTCTCTCTCCTTCATTCCTTCCCTCTCTTTATTCTTTCAATCCTTTTCTCTCTTATTCCTTCCTTCCTTGCCTGCCTTCTCTTCCTTCCTTCCTTCCCTCTCCCTTCTTTCTCTCTCCTTCCTTCCTTCTCTCTTTATTCCTTCAATCCTTTTCTCTCTTATTCCTTCCTTCCTTGCCTGCCTTCTCTCTTCCTTTCCCTCTCCCTTCTTTCTCTCTCCTTCATTCCTTCCCTCTCTTTATTCCTTCAATCCTTTTCTCTTATTCCTTCCTTCCTTGCCTGCCTTCTCTCTTCCTTCCTTCCTTCCCCTCTCCTCTCCTTCTTTCTCTCTCCTTCCTTCCTCCTTCTCTCTTTATTCCTTCAATCCTTTTCTCTCTTATTCCTTCTTCCTTGCCTGTCTTTCTTCCTTCCTTCCTTCCTTCCTTCCTTCCCCTCTCTCTTCTTTTCTCTCCTTCATTCCTTCCCTCCCTCCTTCCTTCCCCTCTCCTTCTTTCTTCTCCTTCATTCCTTTTCTCTCTTATTCCTTCCTTCCTTGCCTGCCTTATCCCTTCCTTCCTTCCTTCTTTCCTTCCTTCCCCTCTCCCTTCTTTCTCTCTCCTTCCTTCCTTCTCTCTCTTTATTCCTTCAATCCTTTTCTCTCTTATTCCTTCCTTCCTTGCCTGCCTTCTCTCTCTTCCTTCCTTCCTCCCTCTCCCTTCTTTCTCTCTCCTTCATTCCTTTTCTCTCTTATTCCTTCCTTCCTTGCCTGTCTTCTCTCTCCTTCCTTCCTTCCTTCCTTCCTTCCTTCCCCTCTCCCTTCTTTCTCTCTCCTTCATTCCTTTTCTCTCTTATTCCTTCCTTCCTTGCCTGCCTTATCCCTTCCTTCCTTCCTTCTTTCCTTCCTTCCCCTCTCCCTTCTTTCTCTCTCCTTCCTTCCTTCTCTCTCTTTATTCCTTCAATCCTTTTCTCTCTTATTCCTTCCTTCCTTGCCTGCCTTCTCTCTTCCTTCCTTCCTTCCTTCCTTCCCCTCTCCCTTCTTTCTCTCTCCTTCATTCCTTTTCTCTTATTCCTTCCTTCCTTGCCTGCCTTTCTCTCTCTTCCTTCCTTCCTTCCTTCCCCTCTCCCTTCTTTCTCTCTCCTTCATTCCTTTTCTCTTATTCTTCCTTCCTTGCCTGCCTTCTCTCTTCCTTCCTTCCTTCCTTCCCCTCTTCTCTCCCTTCTTTCTCTCTCCTTCATTCCTTTTCTCTCTTATTCCTTCCTTCCTTGCCTGCCTTCTCTCTTCCTTCCTTCCTTCCTTCCCTCTTCTCTCCCTTCTTTCTCTCTCCTTCATTCCTTTTCTCTCTTATTCCTTCCTTCCTTGCCTGCCTTCTCTCTTCCTTCCTTCCTTCTTTCCTTCCTTCCCCTCTCCCTTCTTTCTCTCTCCTTCCTTCCTTCTCTCTCTTTATTCCTTCAATCCTTTTCTCTCTTATTCCTTCCTTCCTTGCCTGCCTTCTCTTTCCTTCCTTCCCTCTCCCTTCTTTCTCTCTCCTTCATTCTTTTCTCTCTTATTCCTTCCTTCCTTGCCTGCCTTCTCTCTCTCTTCCTTCCTTCCTTCCTTCCCTCTCCCTTCTTTCTCTCTCCTTCATTCCTTTTCTCTTATTCCTTCCTTCCTTGCCTGCCTTCTCTCTTCCTTCCTTCCTTCCTTCCCCTCTTCTCTCCCTTCTTTCTCTCTCCTTCATTCCTTTTCTCTCTTATTCCTTCCTTCCTTGCCTGCCTTATCCCTTCCTTCCTTCCTTCTTTCCTTCCTTCCCTCTCCCTTCTTTCTCTCTCCTTCCTTCCTTCTCTCTCTTTATTCCTTCAATCCTTTTCTCTCTTATTCCTTCCTTCCTTGCCTGCCTTCTCTCTTCCTTCCTTCCCTCTCCCTTCTTTCTCTCTCCTTCATTCCTTTTCTCTCTTATTCCTTCCTTCTTGCCTGCCTTCTCTCTCTCTTCCTTCCTTCCTTCCTTCCCCTCTCCCTTCTTTCTCTCTCCTTCATTCCTTTTCTCTTATTCCTTCCTTCCTTGCCTGCCTTCTCTCTTCCTTCCTTCCTTCCCCTCTTCTCTCCCTTCTTTCTCTCTCCTTCATTCCTTTTCTCTTATTCCTTTCCTTGCCTGCCTTCTTCCTTCCTTCTTCTCTCTCTTCTTCCTTCCTCCTTCTTCCCTCCTTCCTTCCTTCCTTCCTTCCCCTCTCTTCTTTCTCTCCTTCATTCCTTTCTCTCTTATTCCTTCCTTCCTTGCCTGCCTTCTCTCTCTTCCTTCCTTCCTTCCTTCCCCTCTCCCTTCTTTCTCTCTCCTTCATTCCTTTTCTCTCTTATTCCTTCCTTCCTTGCCTGCCTTCTCTCTCCCTTCCTTCCTTCCTTTCCTTTCTTCCCCCATCACCGAAGACTGGGCCGACCCTTTGTCCGAGGGTTTCCAGGGGGGCCGGGCTGGAAGACCTCTAGGGTCCCCTCCGTCTCCCTTCTGCGGGCTCGGAGCCCCCCCCGTGCCCGTCCCTCCCTCCGCCGAGGCTACCGGCCGAGCTCCGTCGCGGGCAGGAGGCGCCGTCGCAAAGCGAGCCGCCCCGGACGCCCAGCCGGGACTCGAGCGGCGGCTGGAGGGTGACGGAGTTCCAGAAGGACTTGGCCAGCGCCACGTCCTGCTCGCTGGAGCCCGCGAAGGCCAGCGGGGCGGCGGCGGGCGAGGGCGCGGGCGCGGGCGGGGAGCTGGCCATGGCCGACGGCGTGGGCGAGCGCGGCCGCTGGGTCTCCATGGCTCCGCCAGAAGCCGCTCCTGCCGTTGGCCCGCGGGGAGGGCAGGGGCGGAATCCCGGACTCAGGCGCCGGAGCGGTTCCGACAGCTTGGACGGCCACCTGGCTGAAACGGTCGAGGGTCTCCTCCTTCACAAGAGGGGTGGACTAGAAGACCTCCAAGGCCCCCGCCAACTCTGTTATCCTTTCTTTCTTCCTTCCTTCTTTCTCCATCACTGGAGCCTTTAGGAAGAGATCGGATAACCATTTGTCTGAAATGGTAGAAGACCTCCAAAGTCTCTTCCAACTCTGTTATCCTTCCTTCCTTCCTTCCTTCCTTCCTTCCTTCTCCATCACTGGAGCTTTTTAAGAAGATCGGATCGGATAACCATTTGTCTGAAATGGTAGAAGAACCTCAAAGTCTCTTCCAACTCTGTTATCCTTCCTTCCTTCCTTCCTTCCTTCCTTCCTTCCTTCCTTCCTTCCTTCTCCATCACTGGAGCTTTTTAAGAAGATCGGATCGGATAACCATTTGTCTGAAATGGTAGAAGAACCTCCAAAGTCTCTTCCAACTCTGTTATCCTTCCTTCCTTCCTTCCTTCCTTCCTTCCTTCCTTCCTTCCTTCCTTCCTTCCTTCCTTCCTTCCTTCTCCATCACTGGAGCTTTTTAAGAAGATCGGATCGGATAACCATTTGTCTGAAATGGTAGAAGAACCTCCAAAGTCTCTTCCAACTCTGTTATCCTTCCTTCCTTCCTTCCTTCCTTCCTTCCTTCCTTCCTTCCTTCCTTCCTTCCTTCCTTCCTTCTCCATCACTGGAGCTTTTTAAGAAGATCGGATCGGATAACCATTTGTCTGAAATGGTAGAAGAACCTCCAAAGTCTCTTCCAACTCTGTTATCCTTCCTTCCTTCCTTCCTTCCTTCCTTCCTTCCTTCCTTCCTTCCTTCCGTCCTTCCTTCCTTCCTTCCTTCCTTCCTTCCTTCCTTCCTTCCTTCCTTCCTTCCTTCCTTCTTCTTCCTTCTCCATCACTGGAGCCTTTTAAGAAGAGATCAGGCAACCGTTTGTCTGAAATGGTAAAGAGTTTCCTACTTCAGCATGGGGTTGGGACTAGAAGACCTCTAAAGTCCCTTCCAACTGTTAGTCGATACCAGCTTGACTAGAAGACCTTGGAGCAGGAGAACCTGTGCCATTAGTAGAGGTTCTCCTGTACTAATGGTTGTCTTGTCTCTTCTTCTAGCCTATCTCTTGAAAGCCTCCAGTGATGGAGAATCCAGAACTTCTGGAGGCAAGTTGTCCACGGATTAATTGTTCTCACTGTCAGGAAATTCCTCCTTAGTTCTAGGTTGCTTCTCTCCTTGATGAGTTTCCATCCATTGCTTCTTCTCCTGCCTTCAGGTGCTTTGGAGAATAGCTTGACTCCCTCTTCTTTGGGGCAGCCCCTGAGATATTGGAAGACTGCTATCATGTCTCCCTTGGTCCTTCTGTTCATTAAACTAGACATATCCAGTTCCTTCAACCGTTCTTCATATGTTTTAGCCTCCAGTCCCCTAATCACCTTTGTTGCGCTTCTCTTCACTCTTTCGAGAGTCTCAGCATCTTTTTTTTAATATTGTGAGCTTTTGCTTGGCGGGGTTGGTCCATGATCTCTTTCACCCCACGGCCCAGGTTGGCAGCCTTCTCTCACTTGTCAACTAAGAAGCCAAGATGAGTCTTTCACAGCCTTGGCAACTAAGCTGAGTGGACTTCAACTCCCAGAATTCCCCAGCCCAGCATGGAAGCTACCACGGTAGAGAAACACTGCCGGCTGGGGAATTCTGGGAATTGAGGTTCCACCTGTCTTCAAATTGCTAAGGTTGAGAATCATCACTCTAGTTTATTGCCTCCATAGCAATGTAGAGTGGGTGGCTGAATGTATTCAGACATTATATTATTATTATTATCTTTATTCATTAAATATGAAACTCAGTCAACTGAACATTCGAAAATGCACCACAAATACCAGTGACTGGTGCTGATGGTTGATACGGGTTGCTGCCAGCATCCTAGGTATCAACCAAGGACCTTCTTAAGATGTACGATGTTCCAAGTAGCACAGTTTTTTTTTTGCAGTTCCACTGGTGTTATTGCAGGAAGCTGCAATTTGTTGATGTATCTTATAAAATTCTTGGACATGGTACCACGTGCCCCGATGACAATGGGCATCACTGTTACATGTTTCATCCATAGCTGTGTAGTTTCAATGGCCAGGTCGCGATATTTTGTAATTTTTTTCCTGTTCTTTTTCTTCGATTCTGGCATCTCCTGGTACCGCGATGTCAATAAATTGTACGTTTTGGTTTTCGACAACTGTGATATCTGGCATGTTGTGTTCCAAGTGATGATCCGTCTGTATTCAAAAGTCCCACAAGATCTTCACCTTCTCATTTTCTATAACTTTTTCCACTTTATGTTCCCATGACTTTTTGGATACAGGTAATTGTATTTTTTACATAAGGACCGGTGGATTAATTTAGCAATTTGGTCGAGTCCATTCTTCTTCTTCTTCTTCCTCTTCTTCTTCCTCTTCTTCTTCTTCTTCTTCTTCTTCTTCTTCTTCTTCTTCTTCTTCTTCTTCTTCTTCTTCTCTTCTTCTTCTTCTTCTTCTTTCTTCTTCTTCTTCTTCCTCCTCCTCCTCCTCCTCCTCCTCCTCCTCCTCCTCCTCCTCCTCCTCCTCCTCCCCTTAATATTTGGGGGGAATTTAAGGCTTAGCGCTTTGAAGGGAATTCACCCTCCCCGCCTCCCAATCCAGCAGAAGCCACTGAAGTCTATATGAAACAGCGTGAGTCGTCCTGCAGAAGCCAATTTGGAAAATCACGATCTCCGTATCTGCTGAATGAAAATTGGTGTACTTATGCTTCCTATTAATGCAAATGCAGAGTGCCTTCTTTTATATTTCCAGAGTGTGTGTATTTTTATCCTGCCGTGGACTGAATTGCAATTGACCTTAAATTTCAGTAATCTTCGGACTCCAGCAAAATGGGATACCTGCAGTCTGGTTCATCAGAGAGCAAAAAGCTGCTATGTGAGATCTAGGCAGAATCCCAGACACCCCCCCCCCCGCCCCCATCCAAGCACGGGAGTGCCCCATTGGGGATATGGATCCCTAGGTAGTCCTCTACTTACAACGATAATCGAGGCCAGAATTACGGTTTTGAGTTCTGCCTGTCGTTATGTAGCTCATCATAGGATCCTGCCTGATTTTACAATTTTTTTTTTTTTGCCGCGGTGGTTAAATGAATACAGCAGTCCGAAGCGAACCCACCGTCTGCCATGGGACATTTTGTGGCCAGAAACCATCGCTTTTTGACCAAACACGTCATAAATTGCGATCAGGTGACTTTGGGGCCCTCCAAGTAGCTGTAAATATGGGCTGCTTGCAGTGGTGGAATTCAAATGTTTTTACTACTGATTCTGTGGGCGTGGCTTGATGGGCGTGGCTTGGTAGGCTTGGCAGGGGAAGGATACTGCAAAATCCCTATTCCCTCCCCACCCTGGGGGAAGGATACTGCAAAATCCCCATTCTCTCCCCACCCCTGGGGGAAGGATACTGCAAAATCCCCATTCCCTCCCCACCCCTGGGGGAAGGATACTGCAAATGCCCCATTCCCTCCCCACTCCTGGGGGAAGGATACTGCAAAATCTCCACTCCCACCCCACTCTGGGGCCAGCGAGAGGTGGTATTTGCCGGTTCTCCGAACTACTCAAAATTTCCGCTACCGGTTCTGCAGAACCTGTCAGAAACCTGCTGGATTTCACCCCTGGCTGGTTGCCTGCTTGCCCAAATTGCAATCATGCGACAGCAGGTTGGGGCAGGGGTGACCAATCAGAATCTCAAATACAGGTGGCAGGTTCCTTTTTTTGGGGGGGGTCCATCTTAACCTCAAACCGTTACTAAGTGAGCAGTCATAATTTAAGGACTCTGTAAACCATTGTTTCCCTTTGACCTGTCCTCACAAGCTCTGGGAAACAATATGATAAAAGTTTCTTAGAAAAAGAGTCATTTTTAGTTTTTTTTTAGTTTTTAAATTGTCATTGGGTTTTAACTGAATTGTTTTAAATTGGGCCAGTTATGTAATTCTTTTAATAATTTTAAATTTTGTATTGGCATGTGTTTTAGTTCTGGCTGTGCACCGCCCTGAGTCCACTAGGAGAAGGGCGGTATACAAATTTAAATAAATAAATAAAATAAATAAATAAATAAATAAATAAATAAATAAATAAATAAATAAATGAAAGACTTTTAATGTTGGCATTTATTGGAGAGAGATCTCAAATGAACAACAGAGGAGGTCTTGAAGAGAAGTCTTCTTAAACTAAAACCCTTTTTTCCAAAACATTTTTAAAAAATCCTTCGTTCTTTCCATTCGCATAGCCTTAATTTTCGCTGCTTTGCTGGCTAACGGGGGAAGGAAAGCAGAATTACTCATCTCTTTCATTTGTCTTCTGTCTTTTCCGTTCATATCAAATCCCTTTAGGAACTGACCGTCAGCTGAATATTATGGGCTGTCAGCACTCTTATCAAGCCACAGCAGTTGCCGGTAAATGACCCACATTGATCAACCAGGAATTTAATTACCACCCATCTGGACAGGGAACTGCTGTCTAAACGAATGAAAAGTTAATAAATCAGAACAGGGATTTCCTATTATGTAAAGTGATTGTTGATGAGGGCTGAGATAAAACTTACTCTCTGGAATTTATCCCTATAGTAGCTATGTTGGTTAGGCAATGTTGAGAAGAGCAGCCTCAAAAGCTTTGGAGCAGGGCAGGGGTCTCCAACCTTGGCAACTTTAAGACTTGTGGACTTCAACTCAACAAGAGGAAGGAGGAGGAGGAGGAGGAGGAGGAGGAGGAGGAGGAGGAGGAAGAGAGAGCAACTGTGGGGGTCCTTAGCGCTCTCTGAGCTTGGTGATTTTCTTGCACAACTCTTAGAAGCAAAGCTGGCTGAGGAATTCTAGGAGTTGAAGTCCACAAGTCTTAAAGTTGCCAAGGTTGGAGATCCTTGCTTTGGAGAACATCAAGGTGGGATCAGCTGATCGGCGCTGTACAATGTTTCTCAACTTTAGAGACTTGAAGATGGGTGGACTTCAATTCCCAGAATTCCCCAGCCAGCTATGCTGAAGTCCCCCCACCCTCTTAAAGCCGCTGGGGTTGAAGAACTCTCCTTTACAGTCCTACACAGGGTGCCTTCAACCCTTCAACCTGTAGACGTTGACTAATCCATCCAGCAAATTTGCAAAAAACTGCAGGGAGAGGCCACCTTTTCACTTGGCTGTGTTGTTAGCGACTGTTACCTTGGTCAATCAGCTAACTACACTGCCTGGTGACAAGGCTGATGTTTAAGCTCAGGGCCTAATTTCTCTCCCCCCACCCAATTCTTTGTCTTTAGAGATCATCCAGGCTCCCTCAGTGGTTTCCAAATGGATGAAATCTGGATTTTCTGTCTTTAAGATACTCATTTCATGCTACCCAGACAAAATTGCAGAGGGCAAGAGACTAGCCAAAGCTCCTCTAGATTCTGCTTTCTGAACTTCACCATCTGGTACCCATTAGCGGGACCATCACCCAATTCCCCATCAGGGCAGGAGTCCCACCCATGGGCTTTTGGAAGTTCTTGTTGGCTTGGGACCTGTTCTTCATTTCACTTCATGTAGGGCCTTGAAGTCAACAGCTGCTCTTCATACCAGCTTTCCATGATAGGTTCTGCCACCAATCTGCCACAAGAGAACCCTGGAATTTGTCCAACTGTCCTCACTGTGTGGCCATCACAAAACTATGCAGAAGCTGGGAGTGTCTCCACTACTTCTTTGCTCCAGCGTTTTCTTACGACTGGTTGGTTGTCTTCCTCGCTGTTGAGTTGGTAACCTCTTAACACGGATCAGGAGATCTGAATAATGGGTGTAATTCCTTGGGTTCCAGCTAGGAAGCTTCCTGGAGATTGAAGAATTCTGCGGATTGTTTTGTTGACAGTGAAGCTAGTGATTGCTGGGGAGATACACAATCAGCTAACTACACTGCCTACAAACCAAAGCTGAGTTAGAGGCGCCAACCTGGAAAAAACACAAAAAAACACACACACCGAGAGTTCAGCAGTTGTTCCTTTGCAATTCACGACCATAAAAATGTCACAATCCCCAGACCACAACATCTTGTGACAAAACCCTGGCCTGCTGATCCCTTTTGTTTTTCACTATTCTGAAGTTTCTAAGAACCTCATGATTGGCCAAAGTAGACTTGCAACTCCCTATCTCCCGAGTCTAAGAAGTGGGAGATGGTGGAATACCCCAACTCTTTACTCAATTCTGAAACAGTCATTAGAAATATGTATGTCTAATATGAATTTTATTTTTTTAATTTTTTTAAAATTTGATTTATATGCCGCCCTTCTCCGGAGACTCAGGGCGGCTTACAATGCGTTAAGCAATAGCCTTCATCCTTTTGTATATTTATACAAAGTCAGCTTATTGCCCCCACAAACTGGGTCCTCAATTTACCTACCTTAGAAAGGATGGAAGGCTGAGTCAACCTTGAGCCTGGCGAGATTCGAACTTACAGTAATTGCAGGCAGCTGGTGTTAAATTGCAGTGCCTTGTCTGCAGAGCTATCCAGGCTCCTACTAATACCCACTAAATACCCACTAATCAAGCATTCTAGTTTTGCTAAGCATGATACATAAAACCACTTCTCTACGGTTCTCGAGACACCCCTCCCTCCCGAAACCAAAGACCAATCTAATCCCAGTCTAATGTTGCCTTTGAATTAAGTTTCTCTTTCTTATATTTGGTCCTCTGTAAAGGAACAATGCCAGGGACTAAGTATAGACTTAAGGAAGGAGGAAGCGACTCCACCTGTAAAAATTACAGTGCTTTTCTACAGAGAGTTAAACAATCTGTTGCACCCCAAATCTGCAGCTAGCAAGTCCTTCCTTCAAGTTGGCAGGGTTACTGATTAGATTGGACTAGAATCAAATAACAGAGTTGGAAGGGACCTTGGAGGTCTTCTAGTCCAACCCCCTGCTTAGACAGGAAACCCTACACCAGACAAATGGTTATCCAACATCTTCTTAAAAACTTCCAGTGTTGGAGCATTCACAACTTCTGGAGGCAAGTAGTTCCACTGGTTAATTGTTCTCACTGTCAGGAAATTTCTCCTTATTTCTAAGTTGCTTCTTTCCTTGATTAGTTTCCACCCGTTGCTTCTTGTCCTGCCCTCAGGTGCTTTGGAGCTCAGTGGCTAAGATGCTGAGCTTGTCGATCAGAAAGGTCGGCGGTTCGAATCCCTAGTATAGGTCTCCTGCATGAACAGAGGGGCGGGGGGTTGGATTAGATGACCTCTAAGGTCCCTTCCAACTCTGTTACTGTTACTTCGAGAATAGGTTGACCCCCCCTCTTCTTTGTGGCAGCCCCTGAGATATTGGAACACTGCTATTGTGTCACCCCCAAGCTTTCTTTTCATTAAACCAGACAATGATAGTACAGTGGTCTAAAGCACCCTGTTATTAACACAGCTGCCTGCAATTACTGCAGGTTCGAATCTCACCAGGCTCAAAGTTGACTCAGCCTTCCATCCTTTCTAAGGGAGGTGAAATGAGGACCCAGTTTGTGGGGGCAATAAGCTGACTTTGTATAAATATACAAAAGGATGAAGGCTATTGCTTAGCGCATTGTAAGCTGCCCTGAGTCTCCGGAGAAGGGCGGCATATAAATCAAATTAAAAAAAAAAAAATGAAACGAAACTAATCTGCAATTGCTCTGTCCCTGAACCATTTTCATCTAGCTAAGCTTCACCCCAAATTTAAACTCGGCTTATCCTCCAAGCAGTCCAAGGGCTCAGGGAGAGCGGTGTCCATTCTCCAAGCCCACCTTGTGCCTCTCAACACGGGGAATTCAGGATTCCAGGTCCTTCACCATCTCCCCTCTCCCCAGCTTGCCTTCCTGTGCCAGGCCACCTTCGTTCCTTAGTCCTTAGTCCAATGCTTCTGAAGCTACAGAAAACAGCACCGGCATTTAGAAGGGAGCTTGAAAAAAAATGCAACATACACTTCTGGTTTACAGATTGAGGCGATTCCTTCAAACACAAGCTTCTGGAACAAGACCATAAAAGGAAATTTAGAATTTGCCCATAAGAAGCTTACCTTGATATAATGCTGGTGGTATCAGCCGCCTGGGTAATTAAATATGAAAGAAGACTGGCTTGGTTTCAAAGGCTGAGCTGGGAAGGAATAATAATAATAATAATAATAATAATAATAATAATAATAATAATAATAATAATAATAATAATAATAATAATAATTGCAGCAAAATTTCACAAACTGACTACCTACAACGCCATGACCGCGTTGCTAAAATCATTCACTGGAAATTGTGCCAGAAGTTTGGATTTGAGTACAGCAAAAACCACTGGGAACATCAGGTTGAGAAAGTTTTAGAGAATGAGAAACTCAAGATCTTGTGGGACTTTAGGATTCAGACTGACAGGCACTTGGTCCACAACACACCTGACATAACAAGAGTTGAAAAGAAAAAAGTATGGTTCATTGACATTGCAATACCTGGTGATGCACGGATTGAAGATAAGGAGCAAGAAAAAAATCACAAAGTACCGGGACTTGCAAATTGAAGTTGAGCGACTGTGGAAAAAGAAATCGTGTGTTGTCCCGATTGTAATTGGAGCCCTCGGAGCAATACCCAAAGGGCTGCCCCGCTATTTAGAAATTCTAAATTTGCCGGACTTGAACATTTTGACTCTACAAAAAACCACCTTACTCGGAACAGCTTTTTACATCCTCCGACGATACCTTAACAGTTCCTAGGTCCTGGGTTAGGACTCGAGCTGCTGAGCTATTAACCAGCCTCAAAGGCTGTAAATCTCCCTAAAGATTCAATAATAATAATAATAATAATAATAATAATAATAATAATAATAATAATAATAATAATAATATAAAAATCAGTGGTGCTTTTCCATTTTCTTCTCAAATGGATAATCTTCACATCCTCTCAGCTTCTGAAAGCAGCAGAGATATCCCAGGACTTCTATGAGGGACTTCTAGGATGGGTCTCTAAACCAGCATCCTTGATCACTTCAGCCATGGATCCTAAACCTGGTTCAGAGAAAGACTCGAGATCACAGGCAGATCCAAGCGATCTCACCTCTTGTGTCTCCGGTCTTGAGGTGGGCCCCAAAGCCCCAATCCTAGGATTTGTGTTCACTCTGTAACCATGGATGATCAGGTGTGGCTTACAAACCAAACCAAGCCCAGCTCAGCTCTCTTGAAAGGAGGCAGGTTGACTTCTCCCTCCGGCGACCGAATGATGCAACGTTTCCATGGACTTCTCAAACACACCAGGAGGAGGAAGAAGAATTTCAGGACTTTTGAAGTCAACCTGATGCTATTACAGGTGGACTTACCGCTATTCATTTACTGACTGGTTGAAAGACGGCCCTCAGAAAAGTGACTTCTGACCAGTCCTCTTACTTATGACGGTTCCAGAATCCCTATGGCCACAATACAAGCCCTTGGCAACCAGCCTGAATTTACCACGGTGGTCGCATTCCAAGGTTACACGATTGCCATTTGCAATCTTCCCAGCTGGCTTCCAACCAGCAGTCCATGGGGGGAGGGGAATGCTGGATTTGCTTAACAACCACGTGACTCACTTTACAACTGCCGTGATTTGCTTAACAACGCTGGCAAAAAAAAAAGGTTGCAAAATTAGGTGCGGCTCGCTTAACAACTGTCTCGCTTAGCAATGGAAAGTCTGGTCCCCATTGTGTTCATAAGTCAAGAACTGGTACCATGTTTCCCCGAAAATAAGACCCTGTCTTATATTTTTTTGAACCCCGAAATAAGTGCTTGGCCTTATTTTGGGGGGAGGTCTTATTATTTTGGGTCACATGGAGTAAGACGGGGCTCCTCTTGCCGTCTTACCAGATTTCCACCTGTCTCCCTAATCCTAACCAGAGGAAATGGCGGGGACCAGCTGTGCATGTGTTTAAATATTTTTTGGGAGGGCTTATTTTCCGGGAGGGCTTATTTTAGCGCATGCGCTTAAAAGCCCGATTGGGCTTATTATCCAGGGAGGTCTTATTTTTGGGGAAACAGGGTATTAGTTGAGTGAAGATACAATGCCAGCAGAGAAGAGGTTGACCGTATCTCTTAGATGACGTCCACTTAGACTACTGTCTAGACCATCATTAAATGAAGAATGATGGTTTGGCAGTGCTGAAAGCTAAAGGATTTAACATTGAACCTGGGGGATTCAGACTGATGGATGGAATTGCATTTAGAGTCTATCTTTTTTTCCAAAGAGCTGAAAGCAGCACATGCAAGTCTCCCTTAACTCCAGGAGTTCATGTATATTTCACCCGGCACGAGGCAAAATGCCAGGGAGAGATTTAGCGAAAGGAGAGGAGGTTAGAACAGTGTTTCTCGGCCTCCGCCATTTTGAGACGTGTGGACTTCAACTCCCAGAATTCCCCAGGCTGTTACTGCTGGCTGGGGGATTCTGGGAATTGAAAGTCCCTCCCTCTTAAAGCTGGGGAATTCTGGGAGTCAAAGTCCACCCATCTTAAAATGGCGGAGGTTGAGAAACCCTGAGGTAGAAATAAATCAGGTTGACCAATTCAGTGCAGTTTTACAGAATATCCAAGTGCAAAAACTTCACAGCCAGGTAAGTCTCTGGCTTGTCATACAGGTGAGATTTTGCAATATCCTTCCCCCAGGAGTGGGGAGGGAATGGGGATTTTGCAGTATCCTTCCCCTGGAGTGAGGAGGGAATGGGGATTTTGCAATATCCTTCCCCTGGAGTGGGGAGGGAATGGGGATTTTGCAGTATCCTTCCCCCAGGAATTGGGTGGGAATGGGAATTTTGCAATATTCTTCCCCTGGAGTGGGGTGGGAATGGAGATTTTACAGTATCCTTCCCCTGCCACGCCCACCAAGCCACACCACGTCCACCAAGCCACGGCCACAGAACCGGTAGTAAAATAAATTTGGATTTCACCACTGGATATGGTCTATCATTAATGCTCCAATGCTACCATCAAAAATTGTCCCTGAACGGCAAATCCAGGCAGAACAATTTATCTATTTATCAAATTTAAGAACTGCCCACCTCCCTCACAGAGAGACTTTGGGCAGTGTACAAATAAAGAAAAAAAAAATACTTAAAAGTTGCCTATTTATGAACTGCGCCGAAGATGAAAAGAGCCATTGACTTACAGATTAAACCTCCGAGATCCTACCTGCCTCTCCTCCTGCTGCCCATCTTACCTGCCCCAAAGGACCATCGGCTCTTCTCTCATCTTCCTTCCCAAACCAGGTGGCAATCTAGGCCATCGCACTCTTGCTTCCCCATCTCTTGGAGATGCCCATCTCCACGCCAAGTTGCGGAAGGTGAACACGACGGAAAGGAGAGTGCCCGGCAGAAAGACCTTAGACTTTCTCCTGGTGCAGGGAAGTCCAAAGAAAGTCCCAACTCAGCCACCATCTTCCTGTGTTCAGGAGGACAATGTTTGCTCCAAGCCAAGCCTGCTGTTGCTAGAGAACAGATGCATGGCTTGGTTTACGGTCCTGTCTGGACTTGCCCTGCAGAAGAGGGAGACCCAGAATTTAATCCATTAAGGAATGCTTGGACTGAGATCGGTACTTCCATCCAAGATCTGGAAAAGGTGGAGACCTTCCTTCCTTCCTTCCTTCCTTCCTTCCTTCCTTCCTTCCTTCCTTCCTTCCTTCCTTCCTTCCTGTCTGTTATCTTTCTTTCCTTTTTTCCTTCCTTCTCTCTCCTTCCTTCCTTCTCTCTCCTCCCTCCCTCCCTTATCTCTCCTTCCTTCCTTCCTTTCCTCCCTCCCTCCCTTCTCTTCCTCCCTCCCTCCCTTCCTTATCTCTCTTTCCTTCCTTCCTTTCTTATCCTTCCTCCCTCCCTCCCTCCCTCTATGGAGTTCTCAGGTCATGGTTGAAAAGACAACTTTGGGATGTCCTTCCTTCCTTCCTTCCTCCCTCCCTCCCTCCCTCCCTCTTATCTTTCCTTCCTTCCTTCCTTCCTTCCTTCCTTCCTTCCTTCCTTCCTTCCTTCCTTCCTTCCTGTTATCTTTCCTTCCTTCCTTCCTTTCTTCCTACCTTCTCTCTCCTTCCTTCCTTCTCTCTCCTCCCTCCCTCCCTCCCTTATCTCTCCTTCCTTCCTTCCTTTCCGATCTCCCCCCCTCCCTTCCTCCCTCCCTCCCTTCTCTCTCCTCCCTCCTTCCCTTCCTTATCTCTCCTTCCTTCCTTCCTTTTTTATCCTCCCTCCTTCCCTCTATGGAGTTCTCAGTCATCGAGGTCATGGTTGAAAAGACAACTTTGGGATGTCCTTCCTTCCTTCCTTCCTTCCTTCCTTCCTCCCTCCCTCCCTCCCTCCCTCCCTCCCTCTTTTCTTTCCTTCCTTCCTTCTTTCCTTCCTTCTTTCCTTCTTTCCTTCTTTCCTTCTTTCCTTCCTTCCTTCCTTCCTTCCTTCCTTCCCTTCCGTCCCCTATTTTTAGTTTCTAACCTCTGTTTCTGTTAGTTTAGCCATTGGTGAAACAAGTCCCATGTGAAAAAGTATTCTCTTTCCTCCTTCTCCTTTATTCCTAGTGTTAATCTATCCATCTCTGCGCATTCTAATATTTTCTTTGTAACACCTGAAGGGATCTCTTCATTTCCCCACTGTTGGAGCACAAACAAATCCTTTCAAAGTCTTCTCCTGAATCCTTCCCCCCGTCCCCCCCCACTTCCATGAGCGAGGTGGACCCCCAATCCAGTGGTGAAATCCACATTTTTTTACTCCAGTGATGGAAATCCCACTGATTTTAGGCCCAAGCCCAAAGGCTGCAGGGGGGGAAAAAAGGAGATAAATTTAATTTGGGGACTACCTTGATTTAGTGCTCACTCACCTCTAGGACACACACCTGTTACGGCTGCAAAAGCTCCACCTCTCCTTATTTAAACCCCCAAAAGTGAGCAAGAAGGCTATTTGGCTAACAGAAGGAGTGTTTGTTTAAGGACAAGGAGAAGGCTGCAGAGTTGTGAGAGAAAGAGGCATGCAAATGTTGGCTGAATAATCTCAAGCAAAAGCTGGTTTACCTGTTTCTCAGCCAGGATCCCGGAATTCTCAGCCAATCTGTGCATGTTTGATTAGCTCAGCTAAAACTATTTTTCTGAAGGTAATTCTAGATTATCTGCATAATATTGTTTTTGTCCCGGGAACTCTATTCTTATGTATCAGCTGTAATGTGGATTAGTGTAAGGATGTTTTAACTTCCTTTCACTAATCCACCTCAATTTAACTTCCTGAGTAAAAGTCAACCCTTCAACCAACGATGATTAAAACTAATGCTGGTTTAGAATGTACAAACCTGGTTAGCAAAGCAATATTGAATATTTGAGAGCACTCTTGGTGTTACTGGCAATTTGGAGATGGCTGGCTGGGGAATTCTGGGAGTTGAAGTCCACCCAACTTCACGTTCTAAGGATGAGAAGTAGTGGTCTACATTAGGGGTCAGCAACCTGCAGCTCTAGAGCCGCATGTGGCTCTTTCATCCCTCTGCTGCGGCTCCCTGTCATTCAAAATATCACTCGCAGCTGCCAATGTGTGACACTTGCCGGCACGTGATTTATTGAGCTTTTCAACCCCTGGTAGGCCAACCATGGATAAATCCAAGAAAAGAAAAGTTTCAGAAGAAAACAGAACATTTAATTCAACTGCATATGCTAGTTTTGTGGTCGCTCAAGAAACAGTCAGGCACGGGAAGGTTTTTGTGGCTCCCGGAGTTTTCTTTTCTGTGGGAAACGGGTCCAAATGGCTCTTTGAGTGTTTAAGGTTGCAGACCTCTGACCTACGCTAAACATGGAGATGGTAACTGCAATTTTCATTCTCCTTGGCCAGCAGTTAAGTATCTTACATGCTATGTCTGTCTACTCCATGATTGGATTGGCTGGGGAGGATGGGGGTTGTTATTTTAACCAGCAAGTTTTAGTAATAGTATCTGGGGAGCAACGGGTTGTAAATAATGTTGGCTTCCTTTGAATACCAAAAGTAGGGAACAAGAAAAATGTCCACATCCAAAACCTGTGGCAGATACGTGGCTGGGAGATTTTGAACATGCCAGCACAAAATAATGACAATGATAGGAAGATCTGGATATCTCTTATTTTATTTTTTTTTAAAAAAAATAACTCTCATTCTTGGTTTGTCTGCTTGTAACCAAGAAGTATCACATTTCACACTAAGATGGTGTGTGAGCAGATTGCCCTTGGCTTAGGTGGTTTAAGATCTTCTTCTCCTTAATGGTTGCAACCATCATTTATGGCTTGAATTCTGAGTCTAGTCAATTGTGGCTTAGACTCCCACCTGAATAAGCAAACTATAGCTTGAGGGGGTAGTTGGTGCTCTCTGAGTTTGCTTGCTTTCTTGCAGATGTTTTGTTACCCAAACTAGGTAATATTATCAGTACTAGCACTGATGTTATCTAGATGAGTAATACGACGTCTGCAAGAAAACAACTAAACCCAGAGAGTAGCAAAGCTCACACAGTCTGCCTTCCCTCCTCCTCCTCCTCCTCCTCCTCCTTCTCCTTTCTACAAATCCCCACTCCCTTCTAGCACTGATGATGTTACCTAGTTGGGTCATGAAATGTCTGCAAGAAAACAGCCAAGCTCCAAGAACACCAAGAACCCCACAGTCCTCCAACTTCCCCCTCCCCTCCTCTCCTCTCCTCTCCTCCTCCTCCCTCCTCCTCCTCCTCTCCACAACCCCCCTCCCTTCTACCACTGACGATGTTACCAAGTTTGGTCATGAAACATTTGCAAGAAAACTACCTCAGAGAGCACCAAGAACCCCTCATTTCAACCCTGACCTACAAATATTCTCTTTTATTAATAATCTCTATCTTGAGATGTGTGATATGAATGCACAAAAGGGGGCCTCCAAAGCAGTGGTGAAATCCACATTTTTTTACTACCGGTTCTGTGGGCGTGGCTTGGTGGGCATGGTGTGGCTTGGTAGGTGTGGCAGGAGAAGGATACTGCAAAATCTCCATTCCCACCCCACTCTGGGGCCAGCCAGAGGTGGTATTTGCTGGTTCTCTGAACTACTCAAAATTTCCGCTACCGGTTCGCCAGAACCTGTCAGAACCTGCTGGATTTCACCCCTGCTCCAAAGCCTTTGGCAGACCAAGCTGAGATAGTTGTGAGACCCTGACAAGTCCTGTTGGTTACAGAAACTGTGGGCCTTCTGCTCCGATCCCCCCACTCCACCCCAGTTGTGTTCCTGCAGTGGAGGTCCTCTTGCAGAAGGAACGGCATGAAGGATGAAATTGCAGCCACAGTCTTCTTCATCACCCGCCTGGCCAAAAAACACAACAAGCTGAACAAGCAGCAGATGGAGAAGTTTGCATCCACGCTGACCACGCTTCTCTTCGAGAGGTATAAAAACCACTGGTATCTCGACAATCCCACAAAAGGACAAGGCTTCCGGTAAGAGATTCCCCACCCCAAAGGGAGCCCCTCTTGGTCTACCTCTCTTGCAAAATGGGGGGCTTGCCCCTCCCTAAAACAGCCCCATCCTACCCGCCCTAGCAAAATTCTCGGCCAATCGGAGCCTGTGTTTTTCCTCCCCAACATATGAAGAGAGCTTCTTGAAGTCAACGCCAGGCCCTACCGTTGGGTAACCCAATGAAGTCCTTGCTGGTGAGAAGAGGTGGCAGTAGCAGCAGTAGCAGTACCCCACTTTCCCCGGTTAGAAGATGGTTTGGGGTCTTCCTGATCCCCTAATCTGCCCTGCCCCATTTTTCGGATTCCCTGACTAAATTTGTATGGCATGGACCAGAAGGTCCCACAGCCAGGATCTCCTCAACAAACATTGGGTTTCTTGGGTCAACCCAACCTGCTTCCTTGACTTGATGAGAAGATAGTTTTGCAACCAAGGCCATAGATGGTGGGGCTAGATGTCCACACAGGTTTGGGACTTAGACACTCAGTTGCTTCTTTTGCTCTACCTGATTTAACTGCTTCAGCATAGTCCTGTCTGGATTTAACATGAGGCATGTAACTGGGTTCCTGGAATAACCCTCTCTGGGCTTGCTACTCTGTTGACTCATGAATGAACATAGGCTGCCTTCACACAACCCATAAGTGTGGTTCAAACGAGCAAAGCGTAGACTTTGATGGGATTGGAACTGCCAGCTTCTCTCTGCCGTTGACTTGTCTGAATGTGGATGGGAACTGGGTCACTCTAGATCTTAGCTCAGGGCTCCCTCGTCCCAGATGCCTTTCACAAGTTCTCTGGCTCCTTTGCCTTGGCCTCCCCTTCTCAGTTGGGGTGAACGCAGGAGGACACGTCTTGATGACCTTCCTGTTCCCACTGGTGGAGGAGCGTTTTATTTTATTTTTAAAAAAATATTTTTTATTGAGTATTTTACATTTTAAAACCAAACACACAATAGCAAAAGGAGTCAAGAGACAAAAAAACAAAACAAAACAACAACAAAAACACACACACTTACATCAGACGTTAAAATACACTACTAACAACACTACTTACAACTTTATGCATCGACTTTTGTCTTTACTCTTGGATTTTATCCTCCTGCTCCTTCTCTTTATTTTTAAATATTCATAATTAACTGTTTTGTTAGCAGGATCGTTATTTACATTTATATCCAGTGTGTTAATATCAAATTTCACTTTGTATTCTTATTTCTTAATTTGATTTCTGCTTTCCAACCGTGCATAAAACCTATTCCACACTTTATAATAATCCGAGTCTTCTCTTTCTTTGATCTCCAATTGTTAATTGATCCATTTCAGTGCATTTGAGGATTTTCTATATGATTGTTTCTTCCGATGGGGTGTTGGTGGACTGGTGGAGGAGCGTTTTAATCCGCCTTAGCTCTTTTCAGGTGCATCAGGCTAAACCCTTTGCAGGCGAAAGATCCTCTCTTGGACCAAGCGTGCACTGCGAGCAACGTGGACTTTCAGAGCCTCGGATTGCCCAAAGAGATGACCATCTGGGTTGACCCCTTTGATGTCTCCTGCAGGTGAGTCTTGCCGTGCTCTTTCTCTGCCTCCTGCGATTGGTGTTTTGGCATCCAGGCAAACTCAGGGTTGGGTTAGCCCTGATTCGCTGAACCAACCGCAGTGATGTGAGGCAGTAAGCCAAACATTCGCCAGACAAATTGGCACAGCCCAAGAGTAGATGCAATGGCCTCCTTCAAGCTGACGCTGCCCAGATCCAAACATTCTATTGGTTTTTCTTCTAGTTTGGGCTTAGTGGGTTGAGCCAACCCAGCAATTGGTGCATGGCTTAGCACAGGGGTCCCCAAACTTGGCAGCTTTAAGACTTGTGGACTTCAACTCCCAGAATTCTCCTGCCAGCATAGCGTTGAAGTCCACAAGTCTTAAAGCTGCCAAGCTTGAAGACCTCTGGCGTAGCATGTTGTAGGTGTGTTTTTATTTCGTAGTATGTATAAAATATGTGTTTTCATTCTATCGTGGAATGTATGAATGTTCCAGATTCATATGTGTCAGATGGGTGGCAGAGAGCTGGGAAGGAAGGAAGGAAAGAAGGAAGGAAGGAAGGAAGGAAGGAAGAGGGAGGGAAGGAGGGAAGGGAGGAAGGAAGGAAGGAGGGAAGGAAGGAAAGGAAGGGAGGAAGAGGGAGGGAAGGGAGGGAAGAAGGGAAGGAGGGAAGGGAGGGAAGGAAGGAAGAGGAAAGGAAAGGGAAAGGAAGAGGAGGGAAGGAAGGAGGAGGGAAGGAGGGAAGGGAAGGGAGGAAGGAAGAGGGAGGGAAGGGAGGGAAGGAGGGAAAGGGAAGGGAGGAAAGGAAGGAAAGAAGGAGAGGGAGGAAAGGAGGGAAGGGAGGGAAGGAAGGAAGGAAGGGGGAGGAGGGAAGGAGGGAAGGGAGGAAGGAAGGAAGAAGGAAAGGAAAGGAAGGGAAGTGGGAGGGAAGGAAGGGAAGGAGGGAAGAAGGAAGAGGAAGAGGGAGGGAAGGGAAGGGAAGGAGGGAAAGGGAGGGGAGGAGAGGAAGGAAAGGGGAGGGAAGGGGAGGGAAGGAGGGAAGGAGGGAAAAGAGGGGAGGGAGGAAGGAAGGAAGAGGGAAGGGAGGGAAGGAGGGGAGGGAGGGAGGAAGGAAGGAAGGAAGAGAGAGGGAGGGAAGGGAGGGAAAGAAGGAAAGAGGGGAGGGAGGAAAGAAGGAAAGAGGGGAAGGGGGGAAGGAGGGAAGGGAGGGAGGAAAATGAATTGGGAAGGGAGGGTGGTAGAGAGAAGAAAGCGAGAGAAAGGAAGGAAGGAAAGGGAGGGAGGAGAGAAGGAAAGATAGTAATTAAAATATAATAAGTAGTTTGGAGCAATGAAGGAAGAAGTTTGGGAAACTTTGTCTAAGAACCGAGTTATTCCTTGCTTGAGGCTCTGTTTTCTGCCCTGCTTAACTCAACCCCCCCATTTAGATATGGCGAGAAAAACCCAGCCTTCACCGTGGCTCACTTCACAGGCCAAGAGAACGACCAGGACGTGTCTCAGGGCATCCGGCAGGCCGTGGAGAAGGCCTCCTCCTCCTCCTCCTCCTCCTCCTCCTCCTCCTCCACCTCCGATTATCACTCCGGCACTTCTTCTGAGGAGGATGGCACCACCAGGGAACCCAAAAGCATCCCAACTGTTAGCAATCCCAACAGCATCTATCAGGTGAGAGAAAAGGAGCTGCGGTGGGGGGGGAGGGGGGGCTCGACTCCAGGATTTCTCAAACTTGCCCCTTTAAGATGGGTGGACTTCAACTCCCAGAATTCCCCAGCCATTGAAGAGCATTCAAACTTGCCAAGGTTGAGATACACCCATCTCCCTCTCTCCCATCCCCTCCCCCCTCCCTCCCTTCCCTCCCTTTCCCTCTCCTTCCTTCCTTCCTTCCTTCCTTCCTTCCTTCCTTCCTTCCTTCCCTCCCTCCCTCCCTCCCCCCCCTCCCTCCGTATTCTCCTATTCCTTCCTTTCCTTCCTTCCTTTCCTTTCCTTTCCTTTCCTTTCCTTTCCTTTCCTTTCCTTTCCTTTCCTTTCCTTTCCTTTCCTTTCCTTCCTTTCCTTCTTTCCCCCTCTCCCCTTCTCTATTCTCTTATTTATTTTTTTTTAATTTGATTTATATGCCGCCCTTCTCCGGAGACTCAGGGCGGCTTACACTGCGTTAAGCAATAGCTTTCATGCTTTTGTATATTTATACAAAGTCAGCTTATTGCCCCCACAAACTGGGTCCTCATTTTACCCACCTTAGAAAGGATGGAAGGCTGAGTCGACCTTGAGCCTGGCGAGATTCGAACTGCAGTAATTGCAGGCAGCTGGATGATAATAACAGGCTATTAGTCTGCTGCGCCACCAGGCTCTTCCTTTTATTCCTTCCTCTTTCCTCCCTCCCTCCCTCCCTCCTCCCTCTTTAGCTCTCTACCCACCTTCTTTACCTTCTTCCTTCCTTCCTTCCTTCCTTCCTTCCTTCCTCCTTCCTTCCTTCCTTCCCTCCCTCCCTCTCCTCATTACCTCTTCCTCCTTCCTTCCTTCCTTCCTCCCTCCCTCCTCCCTCCCTCTCTAGCTCTCTACCACCTCCTTCCTTCCTTCCTTCCTTCCTTTCCTTCCCTCTTCCTCTCTCCTTCCTTCATTACCACCTTCCTTCCTTCCTTCCTTCCTTCCTCCCTCCCTCCCCCCCCTCCCTCCCTCCCTCCTACTCTCTACTCTCCTTCCTTCCTTCCTTCCTTCCTTCCTTCCTTCCTTCCTTCCTTCCTTCCCTCCCTCCCTCTCTCCCTCCCTTCCTCTCATTACCACCTTCCTTCCTTCCTTCCTTCCTCCCTCCTCCTCCCTCCCTCCTCCCTCCCTCCCTCTCTTTTCTCTCCCTATTTCTCCCTCCTCCCAGAAAGAAGCAACATCTCGCTTCTGGGGGGAGGGGGTCCATTCCAAGAAACTGAGAAAGAACCCCTTAATTTTTGGAAGTGCCAGGGCCACTTCCACCTGGTCTGGAAGTTCAGAGTGAGTCATTGACGATTGGGAGGGTCTTGACCCAAGAGGAAGAGAAGCAGGGAGGGAGGAGAGGAAAACGGATGGGGTTTCTTAGAAACTGTCCAGAGTTCCATCAAGAGCAGCTCAGTCAGAACGATGGGAGAGGAAGGAGCTGAGCGGAGGAGTTGCAAGAGGATGGCAGAAGGCGGGTCCCGTCCCTCCTCAACCTTCACCCCCCCCGTTGTCTCCATCTGCTTTCAGTGCAATGAGCCATTCCCCCTCTGGTCCCAGTACTCTCTCACCGAAGATGCTTCGTTCCTGATGGCATCCCATCAAACCCTGCAGCTGCTTACTATCTCCACTACAAGGGGTACAAAGTCTGCCGGACCTCACTGCCATTCAGTTGCCCGCGAGTGGACAGGTACCACTGGGTCAGTTCCAGTCAATAAAGCTCTGATTTGCACCCGTTGCCAGGGCAGCTGAAACATCGGTGGGCATCTGGCGTTTCTCTTCCCCAGGAGAAAAAACCCATTTTTTGGAGCACTTAAGACAATTCTCGTCCCCCAACTCCCTCCCTCTCTCATTCTCTCTCTCTCTCTCTCTTTCGTGTTCGCGAACTTTTAAAAAATTATTTGCTTTGTAAGATGCTTTTTTTTAATTATTATTATTTGATATGAAACACATGCTTGCAAGTGGCGGTCTCTTTTAAACAATTTTTAACCCTGTTTTTAAAATGGCCACGAATGAAAAATGAACTGCGAGACGGCGCTTGTGGAGAACTGTGAAAAAGGAAATTCTCTTTATTAATAAAATGGAATGTTTTCTTGGTTGCTTTTTAAAGAACCAGTTACTCTGTGAAGAAAGGAGAGGGAGGTAGATATTGGGGGGAATCTTCTGGAAAAATGGGCCAGATCAATAAACAATAAATCTTGTTTCCTCTAAAGCAGTGTTTCTCAACCTTGGTAGCTTGAAGATGGGTGGACTTCAACTCCCAGAATCCCCCAGCCAGCGCAGCAGCGCTGGCTGGGGGATTCTGGGAGTTGAAGTCCACCCATCTTCAAGCTACCAAGGTTGAGAAACACTGCTCTAAAGCCTCAAGACCGGGCAGCATTGTAGGGAAATCACCTACATTTTCCACCGAAAGTTGGTTTATTTCATTTCTGCATTGTGAAAAACTGGATCTTCTATCTGGCTAACCTTCTAAGCCAGTATCTTCTTGGGCGAAGGTTTCTTTCTTTGTGTTTTCAAGATAATTTTGCAGATAGAATATCTAGTGGACCTTGGTGATGGACCGATCTTACAAAAGCTAAAGAGGATGGGACTTGGATGGGAAATTATTGGAGAAAGACTATAACTCTGGACTAGATTAGGAACTTGAGGGGGGTGGTTGTTGGAAATCTGGAAAGAATGAAAGGAAGATCTCTTCCGTACTGTTTTCAAAGAACATTTTATCGGTACCTCCATGAATGTCCACGGGCGAGTCAAAATATCAGGATGATAGCCACAGTCAGGTCAACAAGTGTCTCTCGTTCTTACACCCAACACATTAAAAGAGGTCGGAGGCCATGTGGTCCTCTCTGAATCAAACCTGACTTGTTCTCCATTGTAGACTGCACATTTTTTTTTCCTTGTTGGGAGGGACGTTGATCAGGGGTGAAATCCAACAGGTTCTGGCGAACCGGTAGCAAAAAAATTGAGCAGTTCGGAGAAGCGGTAGCGGAGGCTAAGCAAGAACACAGTGATAGTCCCTGTTTGTTGTTCTCGATATTTGAACGATTTGAACAATTAGTTTGAACCATGAATTTCGTTGCTTTTCAGTTTCCCATTGCATATTAACATTGCAATCTATTAGTTGAAGTCCACACATCTTCATAGTCACATTTTAACTTTGCAGACTTTGTCTTGCAGGAGATATGGATTGGATCCTTCCTTCCTTCCTTCCCCTCCCTCTTCCTTCCTCCCTCCCTTCCCTCCCTTCCTTCCGTCCCTCTCCCTTCCTCTTCCTTCCCTTTCCTCCCTCCTTCCCTTTCTTCCTTCCCTCCTTCTTTCTGTCCTTCCTCTCTCCCTTCCCTCTTCCTCCCTCCCTCCCTCCTTCCCTCCCTCCTTCCCTTTTTCCTTCCTTTCCTCCTTCTTTCCTTCCTCCTTCCTTCCCTCCCTTCCCTCCTTCCTTTCCCTTCCCTCCCTCTTCCTTCCTTCTTTTTCCTTCCTTCCCTCCCTCCCTCCCTTCCCTCCCCTCCTCTTCCTCCTTCCTTCCTCCCTTCCCCTCCATTCCCTCCCTCTTCCTTCCCTTCCTCTTTCCTTCCTTCCTTCCTTTTCCTTCCTTCCTTCCTCCCTCCCTCCCTCCCTCCCTCCCTCCTTCCTCTCCCTTCCTTCCTTCCTTCCTTCCTTCCTCCCTCCCTCCCTCCCTCCCTTCTACTAAACTGCAAATTAGTTGGTTTAGTTCGAGCTGAGCATATTGGGTGAACCTAGTTGCTGTGGTCTCTGGCTTATTGTCTCCCACAAATCCAGACAATTGTGATTGAATCATTTGGTGATTCATCCACTGGTTTATTTGGAGTTCCCATTTTCTTTGCAAGCGGAATGGTGGTGTGGTTATCTGAAGCAACCAAAACCCTTTGAAGATACAATCTCATTTTGTTAGCATGCACGCACAACCCCCAGCCGAGCGCTGGCCCTTTGCCAAACAGCCATGAACCAAAGCCGAACTGAGATTGCGTATCTTTGACCTTGCAAAACAAGAGAAATAACACAACAACAGACAAGGTGGAAGCTGCAGAACAATGCTGACATGTTTTCGATAAATGCCTCTACGTGACATTATTATTTATCTCTTTCTACGAGGTCAGCAGCGTGCAAGCTGTACTATCTCTGAGATATGGTCTCCTGAAGGAGGACCTTTCTGATTATCTAGCCCCTTCTAAATGAGTTTGATTATTGCTTCATCCCTTGAAAGGAATATATAGACTGAATTATTTGTCACACTGCATAACAGCATAACAAAAACAGAAGTGGAAGGGACCTTGGAGGTCTTCTAGTCCAACCCCCTGCTTAGGCAGGAAACCCTACACCACTTCAGACAAATGGTTATCCAACATCTTAAATACCTCCAGTGTTGGAGGATTCACAACTTCTGGAGGCAAGTTGTTCCACTGTTTAATTGTCCTCGCTGTTATGAAATTTCTCCTTAGTTCCAGGTTGCTTCTCTCCTTGATTAGTTTGATTAAATTAAATGAGATAATACAAGAAGAAAGGTGACACCCACCCACACACATCACAGCTGGCTTCTCCAATGGCTTTTCCCAAACGAACACCCCCCCCCATCAAAGTTGCAAGTTTTAATCTTCCAGAGAGACCTGAGACACTGGTTATAATGCTGCCTTTCAAAATCCACGCAACCCTAACATATGACCATCACGCTTCTGAGCATGATGTAATGTTCCACTGTGGATTAATAATTCAGACAACCCCAATCTTCCTTCTACTTTCAGGTTCCTTCTGATCGTTTATTTTCCAATAGTTGCACTCCAGTAATGCAGAAAAATGGCTGAAATCATCCAAGGTCCTTCCATTGTTCTGCCTTGATGACTTCTACCATAGCTTCCAAATTTCACTCAGGCCATTGGTCCTTCTGAAGCTTCCTGTGAAGCCTCTCTATTTCCTGGCTCAACCATTGGTCTTCCAGGGACAGGGCCTCCCTTTGGTCTTTCTCCGTTGCTCTGCTGACATCCTGAAGCAAGAGAGAGGAAGCGTAAGAAGATCTGAAGGCTCTACACAGGCTTAGGAAGCTGGGTGGGAGAGGATGATGGAGAATGGGAGAGAAGTTCTGGTTGATCTGAGGAATACTTGTTCTTAGTTGGAGTGGTTTGTCAAGATTATTCATGAACTGGCAGAGACATGGTAACAAGGTCAGCCAATGAATAGGCATAGCAACTAAATCAACCAATTGGGATCTGAGACAGACTGGAGCCAGGGCGTGTCTTAGTCTGCAGCTTCTGAGTCTGTGCTGAGAATTGAAACTGAAATCAGTGTGGGTGGGTGCGCTTGTCTGCTCTGCTGAAATGAAACTAACTGTTCTCTCCTGCCTTGTGTTGTAACTGCTACTACGTTGAAGAAAAATCTATATTGGTAATGTAAATACTTCATCTGTTATTATGTATATAATGGAGTTAATGAATCCAACTGAATCAGTTATCTGTGTGTGCTTCTGGATTTGATTTTTGCAAGAAACTCTGATATGGTTCACTTTCTTGCAAATCAATTCTAAGATTTAGCTCATAGCCCCAAACATGCACCCCACACAGAGGATCATCATGGGAACAAACCTCTCCAACCAGGACATCTTTACAGGAGCAGAGAATACCTGAAGCATTCACCTTTTGGGAGTCCGTGCAGCCCTTCACCTTGGCACGCAGGGGCTCCAAGAGAAGCTCAGCAGATGCCTCCTCATTCTTCTGCAAAGCCTGCTTGACCACAGCGGCCGCAGATTTACCCTCTTCTGAAAAATGCTGACGCCTGGAGCCTCAGTGAGAACATTTCCCTAGGCAGGCTTTAAGGGCCTGAGAGGCAAAATAAATTTAAATAAAAATTGGACCTTTCAGAAAATACCTTATCTGAAAAGAGTCCAGGGGTGGGATTCAGAAATTTTAGCAACAGGTTCTCTGCCCGTTGCTGGGTGGGCGTGGCCATAGTAGCATGGCCTACTTGGATTCCTGCACCACCGGGAGGTAGGGTCATTTTTGCCCTCCCCAGACTCCGGAGGCTTTTCTTGAGCCTCTGGGAGGGCGAAAATTGCCTCCCCAAGGCTCTGGAGGCCCTCCAGAGGCCAGAAACGGGCCTGTTTTCAGACTTCCAGTACTTCCGGTAGGCCTGTTTTTCGCTTTTCCCAGGCTCTGGATGTTTTCCTCGAGCCTCTGGGAGGGCGAAAATGGCCTCCCCAGACTCTGGAGGCCCTCCGGAGGCCGGAAACGGGCCTGTTTCCAGACTTCTGGAACTTCTGGTAGGCCCATTTTTTGCCCTCCCAGAGCCTCTGTGCGGGCCCTGCACTTACATGGCATCCAAAACGGGCTGCGTGGAGACTCCTGGGAGGGGCAGGCTGGGGTGGGCGGGGTCAGCCAATCCTTGCAACAACCGATTCGCCGAACCAGATTAAAATTAACATCCGATTCACCCAAACTGGTCCGAACCGGCTGAATCCCACTCCTGAGAGAGTTGATTCAGAAAGCTTCGTAGGAAAGCAAATGCTTTTCGGGGAAAGGATAAGGAAGTTACCTGTAGCTCAGGTGTCAATAGCTCTCTGCTTATAGGAGGGAAGTCATAAATACTGAGGATTGTTCAGTTGGATGAACTGAACCTGAAATTCTGGGAGTTAAAGTCCACCTACCTTAAAGTTGCCAAGTTTGAAGACCTCTGCCTTAGGACAAGGGGTGACGAGCAAATTGGGGAGAAAATGAAAGCAAAAGCTTTGAAAATCAGGGTTAACTGTTCTGGAAGAGCCTGATCTTGTCTGATCTCGGAAGCCAAATATGATCAGGCTGGATTTAGGATCTTAGAAAGGAGCTGGCTGGGGAATGAGGAGGCTGTGTGGGTTTCTGGCATCTTCAGGAAAGGTGGGATATAAATCTAAAATAAATGAACGAGTTGGTGGTCTTTTAGAATCCGTTCTTGGTGGTTAGCTGCTTCTTGGCAGTTTGGTTTAGGGAACAAGGCACGTGGCTAGAAACCAGGAGATGGTGAGTTTAGGCACGGAAGCTGAGAAAGGCTAGATTAGAGACCAAAGAGGTCCGTGGCAAAGCAGCCTTTGCAAACAAGGAAAGGACGGAGAGAGAGAGAAACCCCAGAGTTTTAAGTTTGCTGTTATTTTTCACCTGGTAAAACAGTCTTCGAAAAGCTGGCTTGGAATCTTGGTTGAAGTCATCGGCAGTGATGTGGGCCAGGCAGTGGACAAGAAGCAGGACAAAACTCCCGGCACAGGCCAGAGACTCTCTTAAGACAAACAGTTGGTGGCCAGGAATCTGAAGAAAAGGAAGATCAAAATTCCTTTAAAAATGATTGCCAAAAAGGAAAGTGGAGACCAGTAAGATTCTGAGATTTTGACATCCATGATCTTCAAGTTTCTAATATTTAGGAAGTTCTCCATCACATCTTCCTTTTTAAACACTCTCCTTGGTTCGCTCACTCCCAAACTTGTATTTTCAACCATGCTGTGATGACCTTACTGTCTCCTCCAGTTCAGGGGGCCTGGATGGAGGATGGGAATGAAGATGCAATAGGTAGTAACTCATCAAAAAGAGCCTGGGCATTGCCTCTTTAAGAGATAACCACAATCACAACTAGATCCATGAACTGACACACAGTTGTGTGTCAAATCTTGGTGCACAGATTTTTTTTGAACTTTGCTTCCACTCTTTGAGTGGGTTAGTAATTAAATCATGGTGTACTTACTCCTGATGTATGGAATGAGCTACAAATGGTGAGTGGAATCCAGCTAAAGAACCTTCATCGTAGTTTCTGAGCCACTAGAGGCCTTGTGCAGAAAATACACTATTTATCAGAAAGCCAACAGGACAGTGCAATGTATGAACTAGATCTGTGCCTGTTACATTTTCCACTCAGGATAGCTTACCTGGTAATAAAAGCTGTTTCTGAAAGCATTCCCGGAATTTTGCTAGAAGGAATTCTGGAGGCAAGACACAATTCCACCTCTGGAGCCTAAGAGTAATCAGAAATGGGGGCTATGATTCGCTTTCCAATCCAAGGATAATAATATAGAAATTCAAAATACAGTGTACAAGTTTATTTGGGCTGTTCATTGAGGAAATGAATAGAATAGAATAGAATGAATAGAATAGAATAGAATAGAATAGAATAGAATAGAATTAAGTAGAATAGAGTAGATAGAGTATAGTAGAGTAGAATAGAAGTAGAGTAGAGTAGAGTAGAGTAGAATAGTAGAGTAGAGTAGAGTAGAGTAGAGTAGAGTAGAGTAGAGTGGAGTGAGTGGAGTGGAGTGGAGTGGAGTGGAGTGGAGTAGAGTGGAGTGGAGTGGAGTGGAGTAGAGTAGAGTAGAGTAGAATCGAACAGAACAGAACAGAACAGAACAGAACGAACAGAACAGAATAGAATAGAATAGAATAGAATAGAATAATAGAGTTGGAAGGGGCCTTGGAGGTCTTCCAGTCCAACCCCCTGCCCAGGCAGGAAACCCTACACCACTTCAGAGAAATGGTTATCCAACACCTTCTTAAAAACTTCCAGTGTTGGAGCTTTCACAACTTCTGGAGGCAAGCAGTCCACTGATTCATTGTTCTAACTGGATGGAAACCATTTGTTTAAGACACTCCCACTTTTTCAACACTTACACCAATATAAGGTCGGAGAAATTGCAGAATGACAATGCCATACTGGTAGGTTACAAATTCCCTCGCAGAAAGGCTTGAAACAAGAACAGGGACAAGTTCTCCAGATTTAGGAAGCATCTGAAGATCCAATACATCCTGGAAAGAATTGTGAGTTTCTGCCAGAAAATGAAACACAGGCACTGAATTCATTTCTGTTCCATTAATATATATATTGGCAAGATATCTGTCTATAGATGAGGAACAAGAAAGGAAATGGCTTAGAACAATCTCAACATGTCTTTCTTGGTCTTTTTGTAGCAAGATGGCAATCTTGCTAAACTGAAGCCGATTATTTGCGTCATTAAGATACACTCTAGGAATTGCTAGGGAGAGCCGACTTAATTCCCTTCCTCCCAACCAACTAATCAATCAATCAATCAATCTAATCTTCACTGTATCTTGGTCCTCTGGAATGTAGCTCCTCTCTTCTGGGAATCCAGACTACATTCCATCACATTGTTGTGGTCCGCCAGCAGCCTGCGGAGCTGGCAGTGGAGTTGACAGCAAGGAGGCTGGGAGGACCATGGGCCAGTCCTGGAGACTGGGGAAGGCCCTGACGAGGGCTCTGCGTCTAAGGCAGAGATGGGGCCAGGACCATCTGGGATGATGCTGCGGACTCCGAGCCCCCAGAGTCAGACAGCAGAGAGGCAGAGGAACAGGAAAGCCTGTTCTAATGCCACGCATGCACAGAGCTGCCAGAAGCACGAGCAGCTAAAGCAAAAGGGACAACTCGGGAGTAAAGCCAGGAGATTACTGCCCCTCCCATAAGGCTTAAAAGAGAAAAAGAGCACTTGGCCTTTTTGCAGGAAAGCAACGTTGCTAACTCTGTTTCCAGTCGGCATCTCTTGTTTGTTTCTGAACTTCGTGGGGCTTTGCCAAGTAAAGCCTTTGGCGGGGTGTCAAAGAAGATAACGGTTGGTGATAATCCCGAAGGACATCTTCCAAAGGACTTGTTTTGCAACTAATTGGGACTCAGCTGGGAATGAACAAATTTCCCAGCTGTTACAATAAAATAGGTTTGTTTGGGACTAATTTGTGTATTGTAATGGCTCAGTAAGCCTAGTCACAACACATATCAACTTATTTTTTGTGCTGCAATCTTGGGAATTCTGGGAACTGTAAAAAAGGGTTTGGGGACTTCAGAGGTCTCAGGCATGCTCAACCTTGGCCTAAAGGTAAGACTGTTAAATCAATTTGATTAGTAAATTGGAGACCTCTTTTGACCCCAGCCATTAGTATATATATATATATTTAAAAAAAAAAAACATGTCCAGCACAAGATAGTCAGTGGTACCTCCTGATTCCTGATGTTCCTCAGGCAATGAAGAATCTCTTTTGTTCTCCTCCAGGGTCTGGAGTACCGATTTCAGCAAGGGGATCAATTTTTTATTGATGACCTCCCAACTTCCACAGGGAGTAGCCGCCATGCTGTAGAACCTTGCAGCCGGGTAGCTCATGAAGCTTTGAGAAGAACCAGAGAGACAGTCCTGAGATAGAGAAAAGAGGTTATTGTTGAATATGCAAGTAGGAGTGAGTCTTACATCAGCCTTCACTCATTGGTTCATTTTCCCGCCGGCGGGAAAATGAACAAGTGTCAGTGGCTGACAGGCTGGACAGCTCCCTGTAAAAGGAGCTGCAGCCTCAGGCAGTTCTGTTCTGTCCCTGTCTCACACACGCACACAAACAGACAGCCGGGGGTTAAATAAACTGGCAGACAACCAATTCTTCTGATAAGACGCTTGGCAGCAACCCAGTAGCTGCTTGCCAAGAACTTTTACTCAATAAACAAAATACCCACAGTCAAGAATTGTCCAGTTCGTAAAATAAATCCAAGGCCGATAATGTTGTTTCCAAAGATGCAATGTGACTCGATAGTAATTAGTTTTGTCCGTCACAGAGTCTGAATGGCCACCTCACCCCCTTTTATACCCTGTGGGGTGTGGTCCAGTGACTCAGCCTAATCTCTGGCACGCCTTTTCTTCTGTTGCATGCGCTTATCTCTGCAACGCTGCCGAGGATCCAGCCAAGACTCATTACCCTCATCACTGTCCACCTGTGGCTGCGTGGACGTGCTTGGCCCCGGCCCTATCCCTTGCCCTTCGGCGGACACCGAAGGCATTGCCAGAGAGGAGGGTCCTGGAGAGGGAGGCCTTGCCAACTCCTCTCCTTTACTCTTGGAGTCCTCTCCTGCCGATGACACAGGCTCAGGTAACGGAGCCACAACAAGTTCTCAATTCATAGTTAGATTGCTGTTGCCTGCAATAAACAGTTGTTTTACTTTACTATGATTGTCCTGCCTCTCTTTTCGTGTCCGGACTTAACAGTTATGATTCTGCAAAATATGGTCTTCTTTGAACTTTCCTTATGGACCATCTCCTGCTAGAAGAATCAAGGGTGGGTCTCACAAGGAGAAATAGTCTGGTGAATGAGGTCTTTAGTGTTCTCTGCGCTTGGTTTATATATCTATGGAGATTCTCAGTCACGAATGGAGCTAGCAGAGTATTTTAATGGCCGGATGCCTTTCCTGTTTCCAATACAGAGTTTTGTTCAGCAGATATATTCTCATGGTGTCTATGTTTAAATTTTTCATCCATGTACTTAAATTAGACAAAGGATTTTTTCTGGACGATGCATTTCCTAGTTGTTTATAATAAGTGAGTGGCTACAGGCGGTTCTCAACTTACGACCACAATTGAGCCCAGAATATATGTTGCTAAGCGAGACATTTGTTGAGTTTCGCCCCATTTTACAACCTTTCTTGCCACGGCTATTAAGCAAATCCCTGCATTTATTAAGTTAGTTACACGGCTGTTCAGACAATCTGGCTTCTTCCCCATTGTCTTTGCTTGTCAGAAGGTCGCAAAAGGAGATGACGTGACCTTGGGACATGGCAACCGTCATAAGTCCATGCCACTTGCCAAGCCTGTGAATCCATGGGGATGTTGCAACGGTCATAAGTATAAAAAAATGGTCGTAGATCAGAGATGGATTTTCAGCAGGTTCTGACCAGTTCTGGAGAACCGGTAGCAGAAATTTTGAGTCGTTCGGAGAACTGGTAGTAAAAATTCTGACTGGCCCTGCCCCCGTCTATTCTCTGCCTCCCGAGTCCCAGCTGATCAGGAGGAAATGGGGATTTTGCAGTAACCTTCCCCTGGAGTGGGGAGGAAAGAGCCGAGGTGGCGCAGTGGTTAGGGTGCAGTACTGCAGCTACTTCAGCTGACTGCTAGTTCAGCAGATCAGCGGATCAAATCTCACCGGCTCAAGGTTGACTCAGCCTTCCATCCTTCCGAGGTGGGTAAAATGTGGACCCAGATTGTTGGGGGGCAAGATGCTATTTAGTATACTGTCTTTGGTGTAAGCTGCCCAGAGTCCTCGGAGAGTGGGCGGCATAGAAATATGACTAAAAGAGATGCTACATATTTTCATATATGGTGGACATGTAAAAAAAATTAAGGCTTTTTGGATAAAAATATGGTGGATTATTCAAAACATTTTAAAGAAAAAAAATCAAATTTACGCCACAGTTTTTTCTGTTGGGAATAGTCATGGATTGTAATGTAATAGAGACTAAGTTGGTTTTGAACTTAATAACAGCTGCCAGGTTACTGGTGGCACAGTACTGGAAGAAGGAAGATCCACCCACCATTGAGGGATGGGCATTAAAAGTTGTGCATTTGGCAGAGATGGCGAAAATTTCATCATATCTTAAAGACCACTCAAATGAAAGATACATATTGGAATGGAGAAGATGGATCGATTATATACAGAAGAAGTATCCGAATAAGAAGATTCATATAGCATACGAATGAAGTAATCTTAAGTAATTTATGTTTGTTTTTTGAATTATAAGGAGTTAAGGATCAAGGGAGAATATGAAATGTAACAATTTGTTAGCATATTTTAGCTTTTGATTTGCGAATGCTATACCCTCTGCATGTTCTGGGAAGTCTAGGGAGGGGGGTGGGGGGAGGAAGGGGGGGAAGGGGGGGGGGGGAAAGGGGGGGGGGTTGAGGGGGGAAGGGTGGGGGGATGAAAATGTGTGTACTTTCTATAAAACTTTTCAATAATAAAAAAAGAAATATGACTAATAAATAAATAAATAAATAAATAAAAAATGGGGATTTTACAGTATCCTTCCCCTACCACGCCCACCAAACCACGCCCACCAAGCCATGCCACGCCCACCAAGCCACACCCACAGAACCGGTAGTAAAAAATTTTGAAACCCACCACTGTCGTAGATGGTTGCAGCCCCCCCAGGGTCACGTGATCAAAAAAAAAAAATCAAAACGGTAGAGCAGCCATTGATAAAAAGACACACTCTCTTTTGAAACAGACATTAAAAACCGAGATCCCAGTAGATCAGGGTTGTGGGGATGGATGGGAGTGGGCCAGGGAATCACCTTTCTGAATTTCTCTCTGATGGCTTCCCGGGTGCGGGAGTTCCTGTTCCAATGTCGCTCGGCTTCCTTCAGCTGCATCTCGATCCGATGATCGTCCAGCTGTGTTTTCCGAAGGAAGTGCGCCAATTTTTCCAAAGTTTTCCTGAGCAAAAGCTGGACTTTGGCCTCCTGCTCTTTTTCGTCCTTGTCGACTAAAGCCACGAAATTCCCAGATTGGGAAGGTTTGCAAGCGTAAAGCCACCTTCTGGAATAACCATTGCTCCCCCCACTCCGCACCCCCCCTCTTCAAATGTCTGTCCCTTTAAAACCATGGAAAGGTTGACCATCTCGGAGGTCAACAGTAGACCTGACTTTAATTGCATGGCATGAATATGCACAATAAGCAGCCCCCACCAGCCCACCTAGCTTTAACTGGCATGGAAAGCAAGCCATCATTTGATCATGGTCTCCTCTCCTCATGCCCTGGGTTTCAGGGTTATTTTGGTCTGATCATGTGGGGCTCCCTTATGGTGAGATGGGCAGCAAATAATTTTAATGAATATATGAACTCAGTTTACAATCAAATCACCTCCTGTTTTGCTTCCGGTTTACACAATGCATGCAAACAAATCCTGTTTCTATTTTACATCTTCCTTCCCTTCCCTTCCCTTCCCTTCCCTTCCCTTCCCTCTTCCCTTCCTTTCCCTTCCCTTCCCCTTCCCTTCCCTTCCCTTCCCTTCCTTCCCTTCCCTTCCCTTCCCTTCCCTTCCCTTCCCTTCCCTTCCCTTCCCTTCCTTTCCCTTCCTTTCCTTCCTTCCTTCCTTCCTTCCTTCCTTCCTTCCTTCCTTCCTTCCTTCCTTCCTTCCCTCCCTCCCTTTTTCTCTCTCTCTCCACAGCAGGCATCTCTTCATAAAGATGCTTTGAATGCTCCAAAGATTCTGCAAAGATTCTACCTCATTTATGTAGAATTCCTTCCTTACCTCTCAACCATAAAGATCGTTCAGGGTTCCCCAAAACTGTCAGGTCTCGGCCGACCTGCCTTTGACCTTCTTGGACTGATGACGATTCCAGGAGGTGGCAAATTTTGTCAGCAGCTTTTAATTTCTCTCTAAACCAGAACTGCCGGAGAGGAAAATACATAGAAAATTGTGGGCTGGAAAGCAACGTTGTTAATTCTGTTCCCAGTCGGCATCTCTGTTTGATTCTGGACTCTGTGTGGCTTTGCCAAGTAGGTCTTTGGCAGCGTGTCAAGGGAGATAAAGGTTGGTGCTTATCCCGAAGGATTTCTCCCAAAGGACTTTTTGCAACTAATTGGGACTCAGCTGTGAATGAACGTAATTCACAGCTGTTGCAATAAAAGAGGTTTTTGGGACTAATTGTGTGTTTTAATGACTCAGGAATCCTAGGACACAACATTGTTTCAGTGCTGTTGCATTTTTGAATGGTCACTAAATCATCTTCTTTTAATGACCCCATAATCCCTTTTGGGAGTCTGAGCAACTGAATGGAGCTGAGTGTTTACTGGCTGGATGCCCTTCCTATCGCCAATGTGGAGTTATATTCAGCAAATATATTGTGCCCAGAGAGAGAAATATCTGCCTCTACCTAGGAACGAACTCCTGATTGTGAGGCGAGAGCGCCACCTCTAGGCCACCGCACCACTCATTCGAACGGTCACTAAATGAATGGTTATAAATCGAGGACTACCTGTGCACAAAATAACCTAATGAAGAATTGCACTGACCTGTTCCGTCCATCCTCTCTGGCTAAGGTGGAAGGGGAAGGACTGTAACTCCAAACATCTGGTTGGCAACAACCGGTCCAGCCAGTATCTTCAAGTCTTCCTAGCAAGTCAACATCACGAGACAATCCCAGACTCACCTTTCCAATTTTCCCTTCCTTGGCAGCATCGAGGATATCCCGAGACAGGTGATCCACCTCCTTAAATATCTCCTGTTCTTTCTCGCGTTGGGAATGCCAATATGCCCGTCTGGCCATCAGCTCCTTGACCAGGGCGGCCAACTGTAAATACGACACACGTTACAAAGAGGTTTTGGAGAATCCGTACGAGAAAGCTTCCTCTATGAAGATGGTAGAAGAGCATTACCAAATCAGGGTCTACGTTTTCTCTCGGCAAGCATCCTTGGGATTGGACTACAGGAAGGACAGCCTTAGTCCAAGGGTTGATCTGAGCTCCAATCACCGGTCCCATCTCCCCTGTGATGGGATCGATGGCTCTGAAGCCTATTGTGATGGGAACCAGGCCTACAAGACAGGCAAAGAAAATAAATCTTTAGGTGTCTACCGAGATTCTCAGCCCTCCACGTCATGGTTTATTATTTATTAATTCAATTTATATGCCGTCTTTCTCTGGAGACTCAAGACCTTTGTCCCAAAGGTGCTTTTTTCAAGAGGCAACTGGACTTTTCTGGGTTTTTTTTCCCTTTGAAGACGTTTCGCTTCTCATCCAAGAAGCTTCTTCAGCTCTGACTGGATGGTGGGGAATGGAAGGATTTGAAAGGATGCATTGCTATCTGCAAGGGGTATAAATCCTTCCCTTCCCCACCATTCAACCAGAGCTGAAAAAGCTTCTTGGATGAGAAGCAGGGATGAAATCCAGCAGGTTCTGACAGGTTCTGGAGAACCGGTAGCAGAAATTTTGAGTAGTTCGGAGAACCGGCAAATACCTCCTCTTGCTGGTTCCAGAGTCCCAGAGGGAATGGAGATTTTGCAATATTCTTCCCCCAGGAGTGGAAGAATTCCCATGGTGGTTTATTGGAAAGTGATAATTAGCAAAGCCAAAGCCAATTGTTCACCAGGGGTGAACCAATTTTGGGGTCCAATTAGATGTGACAATAAGGATATCAAAGGTGATCACCCAAACAGATTTTTACCTTTCCCGTCAGCATCTTCTGTCACCCCAGCTAATGGTATCGGCTGACCCGTTTTCCAATCACATTCCACACCAAGGACTGGAACCATCAATTCCGAACTTCCAGGGTCTGGAATTTTCATCCCAAACACAGCAGAGATCCAAAATTCTGTGTTGAGATACTGGATCATTCCTAATTTCGTTTATAATAAGGACAAAACATATCACTAAAATCAGAACTACAGATGGCTAATGAATGACCAAGGTTTTGAGAATCTACCTGAGCTGTATATTTGTGCCTTCCTTCCTTCCTCCCTCCCTCCCTCCCTCTTATCTCTCCTTCTTTCCTTCTTTCTTTCCTTCCTTCCTCTGTCCCGCCCTCCTTTTATCTCTACTTCTTTCCTTCTTTCCTTCCTCTTATCTCTCCTTCCTTCCTTCTTTCCTCCCTCCCTCCCTTTTATCTCTCCTTCTTTCCTTCTTTCCTTCCTCTTATCTCTCCTCCCTCCCTCCCTCCCTTTTATCTCTCCTTCTTTCCTTCTTCCCTTCCTCTTATCTCTCCTTCTTCCTTTCTTCCTCCCTCCCTTTTATCTCCTTTCCTTCTTTCCTTCTTTCCTTCCTCTTATTTCTCCTTCCTTCCTTCCTTCCTTCTTTCCCTCATTCCTTCCTCTTATCTCTCCTTTCCTTCTTTCCATCCTTCCCCCCTTCCCTTCCAATTTTTCCTTCTCCTCCTCTACTACACCCTAGTATGTTTGTTTCACACTGGTTTTCTGCAATGTACAAAACTAGCTATTGTGGCTCATAAACAAAGATCTATAAGCAAGATCTATGACTAAAAGACAAAGCACAGATTGTATTTAACAGCTATATTTGAAGAGGATGAATAGATGAAGGCACCCTCAGAAGACCTGAAAGGCCAGGTTAGGCATAGATCATCATGGGGGGGGGGGAAATCTATGTGGTTGCTAGGAGTCAACAATGACTTCATGGCACGCAATCAATTTTAGACGGCTTCAAAAAGATAGAATAACAACCATTCAGCTGTAAAAGAAGAAAAAATGGACTTGGGCACCCAACTGGGAGAGTTTCCTTTCCTGCTTCCCATCCTCTCTGACCCGTAAGTCCATCCTCTGTAGCTCCTCCATCAACAGCTTCATCCTTAAGCTTTGTGGAACATCTGACCCTCAGAGGTGAGGACAGTCCTCAATCTCTTGGGTAAGAAGTCACAACTTGGTTGTGTAGCAGAGGTGAAATCCAGCAGGTTCTGACAGGTTCTGGAGAACCGGTAGTGGAAATTTTGAGTAGTTTGGAGAACTGGCAAATACCACTTCTGGCTGGCCCCAGAGTGGGGTGGGAATGGAGCTTTTACAATACCCTTCCCCGAGGAGTGGGGTGGGAATGGGGATATTGCAATATCCTTCCCCCAGGAGTGGGGTGGGAATGGAGATTTTGCAGTATCCTTCCCCTGCCATGCCCACCAAGCCACATCCCACCCACCAAGCCACGCCCACAGAACCGGTAGTAAAAAATTTTGAATTTCACCTCTGTTGTGTAGCCTTGCGTGGTGGACACAGAGCTCCACACAACCATGTGGCCACGAGAACTCCCGCTTGTATTAACAACTGCTAATCCCCCCCCCATCTCAGAATACTTCACCTTTCGAAATTTTATAGTCTTCTTTTATAATTTTAATTTGTTAAAACTCTATATTATTCTGATTTTAATGTTTAATGTTATTTTTTTTTTTATTGCAAAAGTTTTACAATTACATTTTCACCCCTTTTTTCACCCCCCCACCTCCCTCCCCAAACTTCCCATCCTCCCTAACCCTCCCTAACCCTCCCCCCCAGACTTCCCTATTATGTACTCATAACTAATAATACTGATATATATACCTGAACCCATCCCTCCCCCTATATTATCTTCCCTCTTTATCTCTTTACATTAAGATATTTCTAATACATTATTTTCAAATAAAAGCTATTTGGTACTTTCTAGTTTGGTATTTGTTCTGAACATATTCTATCCACCTTTTCCATTCCCATTCATAAGTCTCTTGTGAACAATCTTTTAAATATGCTGAAATCTTCGCCATCTCTGCAAAACTGGCCATCTTCAAAGTCCATTCCTCGATAGTAGGCAAAGCTTCATTCTTCCAGTATTTACCTATCAACAATCTTGCTGCTGTTATCATATACAATATTAATTTTATTTCACCCCGTGTAAAACCCTTAACTATACCCAATAAAAACAATTGTGGAGAAAATTGAATTTTTTTCTTCAAAACATTCTGCATGACCCACCATATTTTTATCCAAAAAGCCTTAACTTTCCTACAGGTCCACCAAACATGATAATACGTAGCATCCAAACATTCGCATCTCCAACATTTTGGCTGAACATTAGGGTACATACATGACAGCTTTTTAGGATCTAAATGCCATCTATAAAACATTTTATAAAAATTTTCCCTCAGATTCTGCGACTGTGTAAATTTAACATTCTGAACCCAAATTTTTTCCCATGTTTCCAACATCACTGGTTCCTCAAAATTTTGTGCCCACTTAATCATACAATCTTTAACTAATTCCGTTTCTGAATCCCTTTCTAGCAAAACATTATAAAGCCTTTTAATATGCATTGGACCTTTCTGTCTTATATGTCTAACCAATTCTTCCTCATGCAACATAATACCAGTTTTTTGGTCCTCTTTCCATCTCAATTGTAATTGATTATATTGTAACCAAGTTAAATTAATCCCTTCGTCCAACAGTGTCTGCAAGGTCTTCAGCTGCCATCTACCCGCATCTGTAAAAAGAACCTCTTTGTATAAAAACCCCCCGAGTGACATTATATTTGTATTCCACAAGGTATGACCAAGATCCAGCCATAGCGGTATTTTATAATCCCATTTGAGTCGGTGCTTCTTCCAAACTCTCATCAAAGAATCTCTAAGTATATGACTTTTAAATACTTTATCAACTTTGTCATCATAAAATAGGTAAGCATGCCATCCAAATTCAAGATCAAAACTTTCTGCATTCAATATTCCAGCCTTTTTACTTCCAAACCAATCACTTGTTAAAGTTAAAGCTGCTGCATCATAATATAACTGTAGGTTTGGAAGTTTAAGGCCTCCTCTTTCTGGAACATCTTGCATAATTTTCAATTTCACTCTCGGCTTTTTGTCGTTCCATAATGTTTAATGTTATTGATTGAATTGCACATTGCCCGGAGCCCCTCTCTGAGGGAGATGGGAAGTTCAGAAGTATGAAATGTAAACAAAAAACAACCAACCAACCAAATAAATAAATAAAATCCATCCCAAGACCTACCCAGCTTTCCACCTGTTCTCTTGACCCTGGAAGCACCATCTCGTTGCTTCTCCAGGTTCTGTAGCTGGTACATCAAATAATCAAGATGGTGGGCCAGTGCCGTTTTCATGGCTTCTTCTGGCCCCTCGAGACTTTTTGGCAAAGTGCCCGTTGAGCTTAGATCCTTGCCAATGGAGACTTTATATTTCTGCAGAGCTTTCACCACGAGAGTCTGGGCGATGAGAACGTTGGCTTCCAACATTACCTGGTAGCCCCCTGCATGAGGCACTACTTTGTCCTGCTGAAGGGAGAGGCCCTGCATGCGAGCCATCTTGCCACTCAAGGGCTCCACAAAGGGGTCTCCAGGAAGCAGAAGATCTCCAGAAGGACCTTGTAGTCCTCCTAGTGGAAGAACGAGTCCTGTGTTCAGAGGACAGCAAGAGAACATTAGTCCATCCCAGCTCATCCTGAATGGATCCTCAACTGATGATAGATGTCTTCAACTCTATTTCTACCCTTCATAAATCATGATAAGTCACAACAGGGTCAGATGATGTGGACAATTCGTTTTCAATTCGTTTTCTCTGAAATTCATCTGGAAGTGGAGTATGGTAAATCAAGACCCATTAGATTTTGGGGTGTTTCCATTTAATCTATATCATGGAGTTGATTGAATTTTCAGAAAAATCATAAATAGGTTGATTTTCATTATTAAAAATCGATGGTACAAGGCTGGGCAGAATGGGAAATGTTTTCTAATCTTCTGAGCTTAGAAGACCAAAGCAAACCTATTTTTAATGCCTTGTTTATTATATTTATTGATTGGCTAAACTACTTTTTGAGAGAGTCAAAGCAGCTGGGGCAGCTGATTTAATGAATAGAGTCTTTTCATTATTTTTCATTGCCTTCTTCCAAGTAATCTCTCTATTGTCAATATATATATTCATTCTCCCTCTGTATTTGGCAAAGCTGGAAAGTGTATTGATTTTTTTCCTCTAGCTTCTGAAATAATATTTTGAAAAAAATCCATGGCTTTGCATGTAGACTGCAGTCCATGTAAAGCTCTACTTTTTAACCATCTGGGCTTCTCATCAAAACTGGGGGAGCCCAGAATAATCACCATTCTCTAAAAAGGGACCATCCCTTGTCCTTGCTAGTCCACTATTGTCAAACCATAAAGATCAAAGGAGTAATTAAGGAAGAACTCAACATGTTAAAGAAAAACCTGGAATCATAAGCGGGAAACATCTGGAGATGAGTACTACTGTAGCTCATGAAAAAGAATTCAGAATTCCTGGAAGATTGGTCTTCTTGGGGCAGAAGGTTGGACCAGAAGATTTTCATGGTTCCTTCCAAATCTTCCATTTTATGGTTCTAAGACTAGCGGTGAACCTCCAAGATTGTGGTACCATCCAGGTGGATGGTAGGACTTCCAATCCCATGCTAATGAATTTTTGGAGGCATCAAGGAATGAGAGTGCCTTCCTTGCATGCCATGTGCAAGAAAGGGGTGTCCTACTTTATAGTAATCTAACCAGTGGTGGGATTCAAACTTTTTTACGACCGGTACTGTGGGCGTGGCTTGGTGGGCATGGCAGGGGAAGGATACTGTAAAATCACCATTCCCTCCCCACTCCATTAACCTGCTTTCCAGCTCCGTTCTCCTGTGCAGGGCAACAAAAGAAGACCCAGCCAATCAGCTGGGAGGCTGGGAGCCATCAATAGACCAACCACGCTGATCAGCTGGGAGGCAGCAAATAGATTGACTGGGTGCCCCAGCCTTACAGGCTAGGCTTCCTGCAGCTCCCTGGGAGGCAAAATGGGGTGCGTGGGGACTCCTGGAAGGGGCGGGGCTGGGGCTAACCAGAGGTGGTATTTGCCAGTTCTCCGAACTACTCAAAATTTCTGCTCCCGGTTCATTAGAACCGGTCTGAACCGGCTGAATACCACCTCTGAATCTAACTATACAGATGTCCACTTCTGATTGTAGGTATCTTCCTCTGGACAGAAAGCCCAATCCACCCAGTTTAAAGATAAGGAACCCTTAGGAGGAACATAAACTCTTGAAATTGCCATCTCGCTCCCAGGTAAGTTACTAAACATAAACACACAGGTGAGTGACTCTTGGTCTTTCCCACAATAGGAAAACAGAAGGGGTAGTTTTCAGTTTATGGGAGATGAATATCTTATTTAGCATTTATCAATGAGTTGGTAATTTCTGGAAGCGAAGCTGCTGCCTTTTTCAGTGACCATCCCTTTCCATCAAGACATGAACCCTCTTGCCATGTCTTTCGTGAACAAAAATTAGTCCAGTCAGCGAGTTTTTTCTCTACCTGTATTATTGTCCAAACTGACACCAAGGATAGGAACGGTTTTTCCACTTTCTTGTGCTTTCATGGGCCCTCCGATTTCGAGGGGGGTCACCATCCCTGTGAGAGGATTCAGGTATGTCCCACCCAAGGTCAACCATTGGCCAGTTTGGGGATGAGCAGTGATGGCCAGGATTGGCACTTCCATTCCAGTAATTGGATCTTGCATCAGGCCTCCAAACTTAAATACTTTCTCAAGTTGCAGAACAGGTAAATTCATTCTTCCTGGAAGGCCAGTTTCAGGACAAATAGGATATGGAACAAAGGAGAAGATTGGGAGGTCCAAATGATGTTGAATTTCTCCTAAGCAGAAACCCCCAAAGAGAAACAGAACTTATAAGAACAGCATACAAGGATCAAGCATTGAAGGGCATTATGATTGATTAGTTGGGGTTAAAACAACCCACAATTGTTCCCTCCAAATGCAGCATGGACACCTGGCTTGGAAGTCCAGCACACACCTACAGAGCCCAAGACCAGGAGAGGTCCAACCCTACAGCAAGAATGATAGCAATAGCAATAGCACTTGGACTTATATACCGCTTTACAGCGCTCTTTAAGCGGTTTACAGAGTCAGCGTATTGCCCCCAATAATCTGGGTCCTCATTTTACCCACCTCGGAAGGATGGAAGGCTGAGTCGACCTTGAGCCTGGTGAGATTCAAACTGCTAAATTGCAGGCAGCCGGCAGTCAGCAGAAGTAGCCTGCAGTACTGCACTCTCACCACTGTGCCACCACGGCTCATATCATGATCAAAGTGATGGACAGTCAAAAGCAATTAGATCTGACCAAGAGTGATGAAGAATTCAAATTGACGCTTTTAAACAGAAGATATGAAATCAATAGAATTAGCATAATGATAACATTCCTTAAAACACCTTGGTAAAGTGTATTCTTACCAGATACTAAATCAACCATGGGGATCAACTTGGATTTGATAGGATCAAAGCCAACATTCCCAGCTATTGGGAGCAGTTTCCCTGTCCCAGGATGCAGGAAGTGATCTGGAGATGCAGATTTCATGGATCGATTGGCTACAATCATGGTGGCATCTCTGTTGGGCATTAACAGACTCGTGGCAAGATCCTGATGCAGAACCTCTTCTGTCTTTAAGGATCCACTTGGTTCTAAAAGCAACGATGGAGACAATGAAAAGATACAAATCTTTGGTGGCTCAGACATTTAAAAGCAGCATTAACTGGTTTCCAAACCCAGTCTTCAATTTGGACAAATGTCCATCAGGAATGCAGATGGAGAACTGAACAGAGTTGCTTGAATGCCGAGATGGGTGGCATATAAGTTTCATCAATAAAACTTTTGCTATATTTATTTGTTTGTTTGTTTGTATCCCACCTTTATTATTAGAAACGGATAATCTGATCAGAAAAGTTTTGGAATGTGCGGAGATGGACAAATTAACAAAGGAGATACAAGAAAAAGAGGAAACAGAATATTACTTAGTGTGGGAGAAATTGTATGAATGGTTGGAAGAGAGAGGTAAAAGGAAGGGAAAAATTAAATAATGGTCGAAATAGGAATTGAAGTATAATTGCCAATGTGAGGAAACAAAAATTGTAGAAATAAAAGTGGGCACACGGGTATTGTTATGTATATATATATGTAAATAAATAAATATTAGAAGTATATGTATAAAAGATATAGTAGAAATAAGGGAGGAAAAAATGTATAAGTATAAAATTTTTGACTGATGCAAAACTGTTGAAACAGAAAAAGTGTTAAAGCTTTCGTTTTGTTTTTAAAAAATGTTTAATAATTTTTTTTTTAAAAAAGAAAAGAAACGGATAATACATTTTGCACTATGACCCTTATCAGCTAAAGTCCTACCCTGTTTCCCCTAAAATAAGACCTCCCCTGATAATAAACCCAATCGGGCTTTTGAGTACATGTGTTAAAATAACCCACCCCCGGAAAATAAACCGTCCCCGAAAATATTTAAATGCATGTGCAGCCAGTCCCCGCCATTTCCTCTGGTTAGGGTTAGGGAGACAGAGGTGGAAATCAGGTAAGACGGCAAGAGGAGCCCCGTCTTGCTCCACGTGCCCCAAAATAATAAGACCTCCCCCAAAATAAGGCCAAGCACTTATTTCGGGGTTCAAAACAATATAAGACAGGGTCTTATTTTCGGGGAAACATGGTAACGAGAGCAAAATTGATAAAGCAAGTCCCACTTTTTTTTAAAAAAGCAAACATTTAAGGGGGTTCCCTCTTACCAACAAGCTCGTCCTTGGGGAGCACTTTGGTCTTCTCTTTGTTCAGAAGGCCTGCTCCTGTTCCTTCTCCAAGAAGACCCCACTGCGTGAGCCGATGGTTCTCCTTGGCCACCATGCTGGTGAGCTTCTCGATCGCAGCTTCTATGAGGCTTAACAACCTGAGAAGAAGACAGCAAACAGGTCCCCAAACAAGCTATGTTTCAAAGAGAGTCCCCCCCGCCCCAAGTCTCGCTATTGCCTAGCTAGACATCGCAAGTGATATGTTCAAGCAGACCAGGAGAAACTGGGTTGGTGCAGGCAAGCTTTTAAGGATTGCTCTTACCTCCGATGCTCCGGTTTAGAATTTGAACCAAGCTCTTCTCCAGAGAGCACCTCATCCAACATCTCCACCTGCCTCACAACGTCCCGGAGAGCAGAATTAAAGGCCACCCAGTGTTCCTCCTCATGCTTCAGATGCTGAGTCAAGAGGTTGATCTCTCTGTTCAAACTCTCTTCGTATTCTGCTGCCCGGTGCTTTCTGCACCTAATTTCCTCCTCTGCCTAAATCGTAACGTAAAGTAGGGACACGTCATCTGGGGACCATCGTTTCCAACATTCAAGCCTCTTGATGCACTCTGTTTTGGCTGAGGGAAGGAGGGAGCGAGGGAGGGAAAGAAGGAAGAAGGAAGGAAGACAGGAAGGAGGGAGGGATGAAGGCAGGAAGAAAGGAAGGAAGGAAGGAAAAAAGGAAGGAAGGAAGGAAGAAGAGGAAGGGAGGGATGAAGGCAGGCAGGCAAGAAGGAAGGAAGGAAGAAGAGAGGAAGGGAGGGATGAAGGCATAAAGGCAGGCAGGTAGGCAGGCAGGCAGGAAGGAAGGAAGAAGAGAGGAAGAGAGGGATGAAGGCATGAAGGCATGAAGGCATGAAGGCAGGCAGGAAGGAAGAAGAGAGGAAGGGCAGGCAGGCAGGCAGGAAGGAAGGAAGAAGAGAGGAAGGGAGGGATGAAGGCATGAAGGCATGAAGGCAGGCAGGCAGGCAGGCAGGCAGGCAGGCAGGCAGGCAGGCAGGAAGGAAGGAAGGAAGGAAGGAAGGAAGGAAGGAGAGAATTGAGGTCTCTACAGGATGTGGGATCTCTTCCTGGTTCTTTCATCATAGAGACTTCAACTCCCAGAATTCTGGGAGTTGAAATCCACACGCCTTAACCTTGCCATGGTTGAAAAAAAAAATCCTGTTTTAAGGGCATACTGGGGACAATACTCAGGTTTCCCCTCTCCCTGCCCAAAAAACTCATAAAAGTCCCTTTGATTCTCCTACCTCTTCTTTGACTTTCATGTAAGCTTCCCTTAGAGCCTCACTGCAAGGTTTCCCTCCATCAGGAACGCACATTTTGGCTACCCAAAGATCTCGGAGGGAGGCCAATTCCTCCAGGAGTTTGAAGTATATGGATTTCAGCTACGAACGAAATGAGCATAGAGAAGAATTCAACACATTAACAGAGTTGGAAGGGACCTTGGAGATCTTCTAGTCCAACTCTCTGCTCAACTAAGAGACCCTATCCCATTCCAGACAAGTGGCTCTCCAGTCTCTTTTTAAAAACCTCCAGTGATGAAGCACCCACAACTTGTGAAGACATAGTCGTTCCAGTGATTCATTGTTCTCACTGTCAGGAAATTTCTCCTAATTCTTAGTTCTTATGCCAAAGGTGCTTTTTCAAGAGGCAACTGAACTTTCTGTTTTTTCTTTGAAGATTTTTTGCTTATCTCTATCTCTATCTCTATCTCTATCTCTATCTCTATCATCACTCTCTCTCTCTCTCGCTATCTCTATCTCTATCTCCATCTCTATTGCTATCACTCTCTCTCTCTCTATCATCTCTCTCTCTCTCTCTATCACTCTCTCTCTCTCTCTCCATCTCCATCTCTATCACTCTCTTTCTCTCTCTCTCTCTCTCCATCTCTATCACTATCGCTATCTCTAGATATATATCTCTATCTCCATCCATCCATCCATCCATCCATCCATCCATCCATCCATCTACCCAGGGGTGGACTTCAAAATTTTTAGCAAGGAGTTCTCTGCCCGGTTGCTGGGTGGGCGTGGCCATGGTGGGCGTGGCCTAGTTGGCCTTCTGTACCACGGTGGCAGGGGGGATGTTTTTGCCCTCCCCAGGCTCCGGAGGCCCTTCCCAAACTTCTGGTAGGCCTGTTTTTCACCCTCCCCGAGCCTCCGTGCGTGCCCTGCACTTACCTGCATCCAAAACAGATTGCATGGGGAATCTTGGGAGGGGAGGGGTGGGCTGGTCCAGCCAGTAGTGGGATTTGGGGGTTCTCTGGACTGCACAGAATCTTAGCTAGAGGTTCTCCCGAACCCCTATGAACCCCCAGCAGCCTACCCCTGCATCCATCCATCTATCTATCTATCTATCTATCTATCTATCTATCTATCTATCTATCTATCTATCATCTCATTCCAAAGTTTACAGAAGATGACCAGGACTTCTCCACTGAAGAGAAGTATGAGAACTCTTCCTTTCTTTGCATCACACACATACAGACACACACACACAAGAATTTGCTGCTTGACAATTAGTCTTTAAGGAGAAAAAAAACCCCCAACTTTCTGCATGGAAGAAATCCACAATTCCTTGACTTCTGTGTGGTGATAACTCACCTCTTCTTTAAATTGACTTAGTTTGGTTGTCACAGCCAGAGATTGGGTAAGCAGAATTTCGAAAAACACATTGGTGTTGAAGGAGTCAAGATCTAGGTAGTCTTCAGAGTCCCACAGTTTGCACTGGTCTACGACGAGAATGACACTTAATGCATACTTCTTAGGGCAACTACTAATAGCAGTATAGAGTATACCACGAAGTGTATATTTCTTAGTACAAATCAGGGGTGAAATTCATGATGTCACTTTTTTGTGACGATTTCAGCCTCTGTGCATATGTCTGCGGTGCACTCACATTTGCGAACCGGTAGGGAAGGTAAGTGAATTTCACCCCTGGTACAAATACAAGAGTGAAATCCAGCAGGTTCTGGAGAACCGGTAGCGGAAATTTTGAGTAGTTCAAAGAACTGGCAAATACCACCTCTGGCTGGCCCCAGAGTGGGGAGGGAATGGAGATTTTGGAATATCCTTCCCTTAGGAGTGGGATGGGAATGGAGATTTTGCAGTATCCTTCCCCTGGAGTGGAGAGGGAATGGGGATTTTACAGTATCCTTCCCCTGAAGTGGGGTGGGAATGGGAATTTTGCAGTATCCTTCCCCTGGAGTGGGGTGGGAATGGGGATTTTGCAGTATCCTTCCCCTGGAGTGGGGTGGGAATGGGGATTTTGCAGTATCCTTCCCCTGCCACGCCCACCAAGCCACACCGCACACACCAAGCCATGCCCACAGAACCGGTAGTAATAAAATTTGGATTTCACCTCTGGTACAAATGGTATTAGAACAATGGTTCCCATAATAAAAAGAGAAGGCTAGAGATGTAGAGAAGAGGAGAGGCAGAAAGCTAACCTGTATTTAGCCTATAATCTAATTTAACACTGTTAATTAATAGCAAGTTTATTTGCTTGTCCTGTTTAAAGCCTTAGCATGGCCCAAACTGAAGAGTAAATTACTACTCCCACACCCCAAGTTTGAAATATAAAAATTGAGAGCAGCGTTTTCCAACCTTGGCAACTCCAAGCTGTGTGGACTTCAGTTCCCAGAATTCCCCAGCCAGTTATGCAGAATTCTGGGAGTCGAAGTCCACATAGCCTCAGTTTGTTGAGAAACATTGGTTACCAACAGGGCTCTCCAAACTTGGCAACTTTAAGACTTGAGGACTTCAACTCCCAGAATTCCCCCACATGCTGGCTGGGGAATTCTGGGAGGTGAAGTCCACAAATGTTCAAGCTGCCAAATTTGGAGACCCTCCTGGTTTAGAGAATTTGTGACTAAGAAAAAGGCTTTGGGCCTAAATCTTTGCAGTTAAATACGGCAACGATTGGATTGCACCAGCTTTCTCATTCGGGAGATATCCCCCAATCTGTGCTAATTTCAAAGTGAGCGATTTGCGAGGAGATAATTACAGTGCAATTTGCTTAGCAGCGTTCAGGGGAAGCATTCATCCAAGCTAATTCTTTGTGGACGTGCAGTTTTATTTTTATCACATAAAAAAAAATAATGTCTACCTTCTCTTCTTTCCATATGGCTGGGATTTTTCTCCAAACACCCCCTTGCTTGCGTGCCAGATTGATATTTCCGGATGACCACAATTTTGGATTCTCTGGATGAATATTTATCCAGATTATATTTCAACTGCAATTTTCGGAATCGAGGAGTGGAACTTCCTTTGTTGGCCCATCCGAAAGCTTGGCAAAGAATCTGCAACGTTTGGGGAGGAAAAAAATGGCTTACAGGATCAAGAAAAAGTCTGAAAAAATTGATGCACAAGGATGCATTTCTATGGATTGTTGTTGTCATCGTTGTCTGAACTTACAATCAGCACGAGATAGATGAGGATGAGGAAGACGAGGGCGATGATTATTCCAATGATTGCCGGCCAATCGGGTTTCAGAACTAGAGCTGGGATCTTTGCGATGCCTACTTGAACAACGTAACCGGGAGTTGTTGGGTAGAACGGTCCTTCTTCGTAACATTGTCCACCAAATGGCAGGATTCGGATATACTTCTCAAAAGGAACACACGGGCAGGGAAAATTAAATCGGAATCTGGAGGTACGGTGTTGTCATGTGCTCTAGGATAGTGCTACTCGACTTCATCTCCCAGCATTCCTTAGCCAACCATGGTCTACCCTCTAAAAGTTCTTTCTCCCTATCTCTGTCAAGTCAGTCACTCTGTTCCCCCCCCCTTTCTCTCTCCTGTCTGTTTGTCTCTCTGTCTCTCTCTCTGTCTCTGTCTCTCTGCCTCTCTGTGTCTCTGTGTCTGTCTCTCTCTGTCTCTCTCTGTCTCTTTGTCTCTCTGTTTCTCTTCTTCTGTCTCTCTGTCTCTGTCTCTCTCTGTCTCTGTCTTTCTATCTCTCTGTCTCTCTGTGTCTCTCTGTGTTTGTGTCTATCTCTCTGTCTCTCTGTCTCTGTCTCTCTGTGTCTCTCTGTCTCTGTCTCTCTCTGTCTCTCTGTGTGTCTCTCTCTCCATCTCTCTGTCTCTCTCTGTCTCTCTGTCTCTGTCTTTCTATATCTCTGTCTCTCTGTGTCTCTCTGTGTTTGTCTCTCTCTCTCTCTCTCTCTCTCTCTCCTGTCTATTTGTCTCTCTGTCTCTGTCTCTGTCTCTGTCTCTCTGCCTCTCTGTGTCTCTCTGTGTCTGTCTGTCTCTGTCCCTCTCTGTCTCTTTATCTCTCTGTTTCTCTGTCTCTGTCTCTCTGTCTCTGTCTTTCTATCTCTCTGTCTCTCTGTGTCTCTCTGTGTTTGTGTCTATCTCTCTGTCTCTGTCTCTCTGTGCCTGTCTCTTTGTCTCTATCTCTCTGTCTCTGTCTTTCTATCTCTCTCTCTCTCTGTGTCTCTCTGTCTTTGTCTCTCTGTGTCTCTCTGTCTCTGTCTCTGTCTCTCTGTGTCTTTCTGTGTGTCTCTCTCTCCATCTCTCTGTCTCTGTCTCTGTCTCTCTCTCATCTCTGGTATCTATCTACAGTATCTATTTATTTATTTATCCTATCTCTATCATCTATCTATCTCTATCCATCCACTCATCCACTCATCCACCCACCCACCCACCTATCCATTTATCCATGAATTCCTCCCTCCCTCATCCCTCCCTCCCTCCATCCATCCACAACAGTGTTTCTCAACCGTGTCAACTTGAAGATGTGAGGACTTCAACTCTCCCTGGTTGAGGAATTCTGGGAGTTGAAGTCCACCCATCTCCAAGTTGCCAAGGTTGAGGAAACCTGCTCTATAATTAAGATATCATTCTTCATGCTCAGTGTTTAGTTTTACCTTGTAATGGTTTTGGTCTCAAAGTAAGTAAATTAAAAATTATACACATCCCTTAAGAGGTCCATGGTGAAGGCTGCTGATCAAAACCATATGAGAGAAGAATGGATCCATGATCCCACTTGATAAATCTCCTGCCCCTTCACAGGACACTCATTCTAAGTGTTGGCCCTGTCTTGAAAGTCAACCTGTTGGGACCCAAAACCCACCATCTTTTTGTGTTGATTGCTACTCAGTCTCAAGACGTAAGTGCCGGGATTGTAGAACTGGAATAGGAAGAAGAAAAAGCTGGTTGAGCTGGAAGCCAATCGCATTTCCTCGGCGAGTTTGCGGAAAGCGCCCCAGTCAAAATCTTGGTTTGTATTGTATAAATTATTGCTAGGAAGAAACACAAGATAAAAGGCACCAGTTGTGTAACATGATTTCCATCCCAAAAAGACTTTCCTCTAATGTTGAATCTGCGATTCCACTCGAGAATGATGATCAGTCAATGGAACAAAACACAGAGAATGGCTTTAGATCAACTGGGGGGTAGAATAGAATAGAACAGAATAGAACAGAACAGAACAGAACAGAACAGAACAGAACAGAACAGAGTAGAGTAGAGTAGAGTAGAGTAGAGTAGAATGGAATAGAGTAGAATAGAATAGAATAGAATAGAATAGAATAGAATAGAATAGAATAGAATTCTTTATTGGCCAAGTGTGATTGGACACACAAGGAATTTGTCTTTGGTGCATATGCTCTCAGTGTACATAAGGAGAATAAAATACACTCATCAAGAATAAAAAGATACAACACTTAGTGATAGTCAAGGTTACTAATAAGCTATCAAATCGTCCTAGGAAACAAATAAAAACAATATAATTGAAAGATACAAGCAACACGGTTATAGTAATAAGTGGGAAGAGATAGATACTAGAAAGGAAGAGAATAATAATAATAATACAGTCTTAATAAATTATTTGACAGTGTTGTGGGAATTGAAAAAGCCCACAGATCAGAAGTGGGTTTCAGCAGGTTCTGACCAGTTCTGGAGAACCGGTAGCGGAAATTTGAGTAGTTCGGAGAACTGGTAGTAAAAATTCTGACCATCTATTCTCTGCCTCCCAAGTCCCAGCTGATCGGGTGGAAATGGGGATTTTGCAGTATCCTTCCCCTGCCATGCCCACCAAGCCACGCCCACCAAGCCATGCCACACCCACCAAGCCACATCCACAGAACCAGTAGTAAAAAGTTTTGAAACCCACCACTGCCACAGATCTAGAAACGGGAATTTGACACTGACCCGGGCTGTGACTTATTTTAGCAACTGTTAACAAAATTAGCAAACGTGGTCGATCAATCTCTTTCGCCGTTTTTTTAAAAATAGCACAGGAAAATGACTCAGTGGCCACACGCTTCTCACCGCAAAGCACTGAAAATCAGCGGGACCTACAATGGGAGGTAGGAAGACACACCTCACGGGAGTTCAGAATTGTACTTACACATCATAAACAGGGTAATGCTCTTTAGAAACAAAGAATATGAGCATCTCGTGCATTTGGAGGCACACCGTTGGGTTAAGGATGCCAGTTAACGTGCTCGTCGGTGTAGCGTTGGCAGGTTCTGGCTGGGAAAATCGAAAACCATCTTTGGCAGAAGTCCCTGCATGAACAACAATAACAACAAAACACCTTAGTGAAATAGAGCTGCGTTTTAATTCACGGACGGACACAATTTGACGAATCACGTTTTGTTATTGTTCGTTCGTGTTTCGTGTTGGGGTTCCCCTGGGAGAAAACTTGCAATAAGAAGCACCAATGGCCATATTCCACTGCAGGGAGAAGCAATGTGAGGTCTCCAGGACCCCCCCTAATAACAATAGCAATAGCACTTAGAGTTACCGTATTTTTCGCTCCCTAAGAGGCACTTTTCCCTCCCCAAAAGTGGGTGGAAATGTCTGTGCATCTTATGGAGAGAATATAGGCGACAGGCAGCAGCGGCGAACGGCGGCAGCAATCCCTGCTGCCTGGAACAGCTGATTGGCGGTATTCTGGGAGGCCAATCCAATCACCAATCAGCTGCTTGGTGGCGAAGGCTCCAGCGTTCCTTGGAGGAGGCAGCAGACACGGAGGAGGCAGGTTTGCTGCAAGGACGTTAGCCAGATGAATAACAGATGGATGCTGGGAGGCAGAGGCAGATTTTTTTTCTTGTTTTCCTCCTCGAAACCTAGGTGCATGTTATGGTCAGGAAGAGAGGCGTAATACAATGAATTTAGGGCTGTGGAACTGAAAGGCTGGGGCATGCAAGTTCACAATCCCCATTGGCAACTCTTTCAAATAATGGCATCTTTCTTTGGAATTGTCCAAGAGCGCCCGATAACTCTGGGTAAAAGCTGCCTTTTGGTTTAAGGAGCTGTCGATGGGCGCTATGGCGGCATTCCTGTATAAGTAGTCCTTATAGGACCACAGTTGTGCCCAAAATTTCTGTTGCTAAGACAAGATGCTTGTTAAGTGAGTTTTGCCCAGTGGTGAAATCCAAATATTTTTACTACCGGTTCTGTGGGCTTGGTTGCCACCTTTGATGTAAAAACGCACAAGGACACAAACATGTGTTCTGAGCTAGGCTTCCCGAGAGCATGAAGCAGACGCCTTGTCCTGACAAAAAACCCTTTTTATTAAGTTACTGTGAATTCCTCTCATTCACATCCAGCAAAGTCTTTCAAGGGAGAATTTACAGTCACAGACCTTATCTGGCTTGGAGAGCTGCAAGGTCGATATCTTCACAGAGAGTCACGAACCAATTAAGCAAATGAATTGTCTCCTGCAAACTCCACTCCCCTTTCGCTCCTCTTTTATTCCCTCTAGGAGGGGCCATTCACCATCCACCTGTGGCTTTACTCCTGAGTCGGCCCTTGTTCCTTAGCTGTTCCCTTCTCCTGGCAGCTCTGCGCATGTGCACTCTGGGAACAGGCTCCAGCTGTTCCTCTGCATCACTGATGTATCCGAAGGCAGCTAACAACTGTCAGATGGCCCTGGCCCCCTCTCTGCCTCCGACGCAGAGCCCTCATCCGAGCCTTCCCCAGACTTCAGGACTGGCCCATGTTCCTCCCCAACCTCTTCACTGTCTGAGTCTGCCACCAGCTCTGCTGGTGGGCCACAAAACATGATGCCTACTTACCTGAAATATCCCAGGACTTTGCAGCCCACAATTCATTTCGGGAAGCTGATGGGATCTGGCTTTGTGTTGCAAAGAGATGTTGTAGTATTTCTGGTTCAGGATCGTTCACACCTATAAATCCTCTTCCTGTAACGATGGAGAAGGAATTGGTTATCCCCACAATCTCTTAACCTGAATCCGTATTTCATGCTTTATTCCAGCCTCCTCTTTGCTCTCTGGTGTGTCAAGGTTTTGGGTGAACTTTAGAAATAAAACAGACACCCAAAACAGAGATGGAGGAGGAGGAGGAGGAGGAGGAGGAGGAGAGGAGAGAGAGAGGAGAGAGAGAGGAGGAGGAGAGAGAAGAAGAAGAAGAAGAAGAAGAAGAAGAAGAAGAAGAAGAAGAAGAAGAAGAAGAAGAAGAAGAAGAAGAAGAAGAAAGAAGAAGAAGAAGAAGAAGAAGAAGAAGAAGAAGAAGAAGAAGAATCTTTTCCAAACAGGTTTGAAAGCTGTTCGCATTGCAGCTTTGGAGGTCAAGAGTTGGCAACGAAACCAGTGGGAAAATCTGAAGCAGAGAAATATGGACTGTCTCTCTTCTTTGGTCCTTCCTTACCATTTGTCTTTACCATGTGGACCGGCTGGAGCTCTTGGGTCTCTGAGGCACAGAGATTTTGAGCATGGAAGCTGAGTCCTTGCAAAGAAGCTGCTAGCTCTTCCCAAAAAATATCAACCTAGGAAAAATTTGAAGACAAGGCATCTTTAATTCCAGTTCCAGGTGGCAATGTTCTCAGGAGCCTACATTTGGGGTCAGACTTAGCTGCCTTCCCTCCATCTCTAGGTTCCCACCTAGGAGAAAAGGATATGTCAAGCACAACAAACGAAGTCGGTAACTTTATTGTCTACCACCTACGTTACAAGAACCTCCCCGGACTGCTTGCTTTCTCCTGGGAATAGCCAGATAAGTCTTCATGAATCTTGGGGGAGGTCAAGCTTATGCTGTTTGCAGCTGTGCAAAGACTCCAAGCTAGGCCCTCACTTGACTCTCCCTTCCAGCCTGGCTGGCACTTTCCCAACAGGATACCACTGATTTCAGCTGGCCCTTTGGAAGATGCTCAGCCCAGGGGTGAAATCCCTGGTTCTAACAGGTTCTGGAGAACCAGTAGCGGAAATTTTGAGTAGTTTGGAGAACCGGCAAATACCACCTCTGGCTGGCCCCAGAATGGGGTAGGAATGGAGATTTTGCAGTATCCTTCCCCTGCCACGCCCACCAAGCCATGCCCACATAACTGGTAGTAAAAAAAATTTGGATTTCACCACTGGCTCAGCCCAAGCATTCTAGATTTCTGATAAAACTGGAAAAATCAGCTTTTTTTAAAAAAAATTTGATTTATATGCCGCCCTTCTCCGAAGACTCAGGGCGGCTTACAATGTGCTCAGCAATAGCCTTCATCCTTTTGTATATTTATACAAAGTCAGCTTATTGCCCCCACAACTGGGTCCTCAATTTACCTACCTTAGAAAGGATGGAAGGCTGAGTCAACCTTGAGCCTTGGCGAGATTCGAACCCTGCAGTAATTGCAGGCAGCTGGTCTTAATAAGCTTAATAACAGGGTGCCTTAAACCCCTGTACTACCAAGGCTTTACCAAGCTTCCTTTTCAACCTTCTTTACCTGGCTGCCATTTTTGTACATGACGGAAAGTCGGGCTCGGTTGTCTTCACAAAAGAATTTCAAAACACCTCTCTGCTGTCGTCGGCACCGGAGACCACACGTCTTGTCCAGACTGCCCACTTGACAAAGGCAAAGCCCAAGAACTTTATCATAACCTTGATAGTGTTGGGGGATGTCACAAACCTATCCGGGAAGATCCGAAGAAAGTCAATGTTTCCTTGAAACTTTTGCCAGACCAATTCTTGAATACAGCTCATCTATCTGGAACCCGCACTGCATATCGGACATTAATACAATCGAACGAGTCTAGAGATATTTCACGAAAAGAGTCCTCCACTCCTCGGCTCGCAACAAAATACCTTATGCCACCAGACTCGAAATTTTGGGCTTAGACAATTTAGAACTTCACCGTCTTCGGTCTGACCTAAGCATAGCTCATAAAATAATCTGCTACAATGTCCTACCAGCCAATGAATACTTCAGCTTCAACCACAACAATACACGAGCACACAATAGATGCAAACTCATGGTAAACCGATCCAAACTCGATTGCAGAAAATATGACTTCAGCAACAGAGTGGTCAATGCCTGGAATGCCCCTATCTGACTCTGTGGTTTCTTCCCCAAATCCCCAAAACTTTAACCTTGGACTGGCTACTGTAGACCTCACCCCATTCCTAAGAGGTCTTTTAAGGGCGGGCATAAGCGCACCAGTGTGCCTTCCGTCCCTTTCCTAATGTTCCCTTTTATTCGTATCCTTTTCATGTATTTATAATTATATTTACACTTGTATTTGTCATAAAATACATGCTTGATGAAATAAAATAAAATAAATAAAATAAAATAATAAAATAAAATAAAATAAAATAAAATAAATGAAATGAAATGAAATGAAACGAAATGAAATGAAATAATAAATGAATGAAAATTTATACTGTACAGGTAATTCTCGATGTACGACCTCCCTGGAGGTACTTAAGGCTGGGATTCAAAGTTCCCACTGTCACCGCATATGGTCACATGACATTTCGAGCACCCATCAACCAGGCCATGCTTAAAGCAATTTTCAGCGTCTTCCAATCACATGACTGCATTTTATAACAACCAGTGTTTACTTCTGGCCCATAGCGACCCATTGGCCCCCTTTAGAATTGTGATGTTTGTTTAATGACTGCTGCAAAATAGGATCGTAAAATCGGGTCAGTCACATTGGTCAGTCGCCAATTTGCAACTGTCACCAATTACGACAGTGAGGGACCTAGCTGAGCACCCTTTGAGCGAATCGAGGAAAACGCTACCAAGCTGGAAGATCAGTGGCTAAAATGGGGGCAGCAAAGTCAGTTGCAACCACGGTAGGCTTTTCCCACAACGTTCCACTCACCTGGTCTGAACAGTAGTGAGCCCACTCTTCCTTAGTTAAGCACCGGCCATCTTGGTTCCGGACAGCATCGTCTCTACAAATATCATAGGTTTCTTTGACGCAATCCCACCGCCTGTCTTCTCGGAGGCTTCGATACCCAGGAGCACAGGGGCACTGAGCATCGCTGGGCTGGAAAGGGAAGAAAGTTAACTCCATCCCTCTGGAATGTCCATCCCCCCTCCCCCAACTAAGACACGACTCGAAGAGTCAGGAAGGGGAAGGAAAAAAGGGATGCTGAGAAGGCCCGCACAATTCTACCAGCAGAAAGAGAGAAGTTGGGGGAAATGCTTATGGTTCCTGGAATGTGGTACTCCATGACATGGGAATCCCCCTGAGTTTATAAGGAGATTTAATCTTCCCCATTGGAATTATTCTGCCTGTTAGGAAATGGTTATTTGTCTAACTAGTTGGTCAGGCTATATATATAAACCAACAATGTATGTTTGCCAATGTATGTCAGAAAGGTATTATATTGCTTTAAGACTGTCAGGATCATGGCTTGTGTGAATACTACACCATTTTACCTGCTTATTTGCTGTAACTCTCTACCTGATCTCTCTGCATGATCACCGTTTGATCATAGCTACTATGTTGCTTTCTACTATTTATTGAATGTTTTATATTGAACTTGTTCCTGTTTTGAAACTCAAGAAGAACTGTTTTATTGCATATGACTACAACTGGTAAGAAGACTTTGTACTTGAAATATCCCTGGATTGATCTTTTAACTCTCGTCTTATCTGTGCATGACTTGGATTGTTTTTGGACTTTGCTTTATTTTTTTCTAAAAGTAAAGGACTACAACAACTCAGTGTGTTTGTATGTTGACTGTGATTGTTCACAACCACTCCCAGTTGCTTTTCATGCGTTTACTCAAAGGGTACTCTGCTCAATAACCCACAACATCAGTTATGAGCCAAGAATATCCTTAACACTGCCGTAGGACAATGGAGCTTCTGGTCATCTTTAAGGATCAGTAGATTTACCAATAGAAGAGAATATTTGTAGCTGGGTTGACCTGTGGGGTCCTTAATGTTCTCTGAGCTTGGTTTTCTTGCAGATGTTTCATTACCCAACTAGATAACATTATCACTGCTTGAAGAGAGAGGGGTATGTAGAGAGGAGGAAGAGGAAGAGGAGGAGGAGGAGGAGGACTGTGGGGTCTTCGATGCTCTCTGAGCTTGGTTCTCTTCTTGCAGACATTTTATTACCCAACTAGGGAACATAATCAGTGCTAAAAGAGAGCGGGGTAAACCAGTGGTGAAATCTGAACCAGTTTACTACCGGTGTGCTGGCTGTGCATGCACGCCACACGCCAAATGCACGCTATGTGTGTGCATGCGCAGTGTCCACCACGCACCAAATGTGAAGACCGGTGGTAAAAACATGCTTAAAAAGTTTTTTTTTAAAAAGTTCCGGCGATCGTGCATCGCTCAGCTGATTGTTGGAACTTTTTTTAGAAAAACATTTTTTACTACTGGTTCGGCAAACCAGTAGCCTTTTTTACTACCGGTTTGGGCAAACTGGACCGAACCGGGAGCATTTCATCCCTGGGATAAACAGAGAGCAAACCCCACTCCCTTCTAGCACTGATGATGTTACCCAGTTGGATAACGAAATGTCTGCAAGGAAACAACCAAACTCTTTTTTTTAAAAAAAAGTTTTTTATTTTTATTTTTCATAAACACATTTACATGTACAGTCATTTCCATCATTTTTCATTCATCTTTTCTTTTAACTTTCATTTTCAATTTTTACGTTTTCGGGGCTGCTCTTTTACCCTTTACCCTTACTCCAACCTTTCTTCTTCTCCTCCCCTTCTCTTCCCCTGTTTCTCCTCCTACTTCCTTCATTCTTCCTCTCCTTCTCTTTCCTACTTCTCCTTCTCTTCCCCCACTCCTCTCTTCTTCCCCCCTTCTAACCTTCTCCTCTACTCCTCTTTCCTCTCCCTTTTCTTCTGCTCCTTTTTCCTTTCTTCTTCTCCTCCCCTTCTCTTCCTTCCTCTTTCTCCTCCTACTTTCTTCTTTCTTCCTCTCCTTCTCTTTCCTACTTCCCCTTCTCTTCCCCACTCCTCTCTTCTTCCCTCCTTCTAACCTTCTCCTCTACTCCTCTTTCCTCTCCCTCTTCTTCCTCTCCTTTCCCCTTTCTTCTTTCTCCTCCTCCCCTCTCTTTTCCTCTTTCTCTACTCCTTCCCCAAACAACCGTACTCAAAGAACAACAAGGACCCCACGGTTACCTGTGTCTGCCAACATTTGAAGGCAGCCATGTCAGCTGATAATTTGAACGCATGGATAGAACCAAGTCCACACCCCATACCTGAAAAACACCGCCTTGCCGAAGACACACACAGGTGTTTTGCCCTTCTTTGGGTTGCACGGCCTCCGAGCCACACGGCAAGCAAGCGACCTGGCCCACTTTAGCACTGAAGAAATTCACCGGACAGGCCAGGCAGGTGAGAGAAGAAGACAATCCTGCAGAACGGAAGGTGCCTTCCGGACACGGAATGGGGGAGCTACTGCCAGCTGGGCAGAAGAAACCTTGAAAAGCAGAACAAAACCATGAACGGAACCTATTTGCATCTGGCCCTGTAGAGGGAGATGAAGTCTTGACAGTACAGTGGTCTACGCACCCTGTTATTAACACCAGCTGTCTGCAATTTCTGCTGGTTCGAATCTCTCCAAGGCTCAAGGTTGACTCAGCCTTCCATCCTTTCTAAGGTAGGTTAAATGAGGACCCGGATTGTGGGGGCAATAAGCTGACTTTGTATAAATATACAAAAGGATGAAGGCTATTGCTTAACGCATTGTAAGCCACCCTGAGTCTCCGGAGAAGGGCGGCATATAAATCAAATTTCAAGCCGGGCTGGCTTAATTTCTTTTTAAGGGTTTTATTAATTGTTCTGTTTTGCTGATCGTTTTTAATTAACGGGGCCAAATCTATATATATTTTTAAATGTGTTTTAATATTTGTATCTGGTGTTTTTATCTGGCTGTTCACCGCCCTGAGTCCTCAGGGAGAAGGGCGGTATACAAATTCAAAAATAAATAAATAAATAAATAAATTAAAAAATAAATTAAAAAAAAAAGTCTACCCATTTTAAAGTTGCCAAAGTTGAGAAATATTAATCGAAAGCAATGTTTAGCCAACGGAGGAAACAACTACAGACTGAAAAACCCCTAATTTGGGGACGCAATCTGTTCTGAATAACTGAATAACAGAATTGGAAGGGACCCTGGAGGTCTTCTAGTCCAACCCCCTGTTCAGGCTGGAAACCTTATATCATGTCAGACAAATGGTTGTCCAGTCCCTTCTTAAAAGCCACCAGTGTTGAAGCACCTACAACTTCTGGAGGCAAGTTGTTTCACTGATTAATTGTTCTAACTGTCAGGAAATTTCTCCTTAGTTCTAGGTTGCTTCTCTCCTTGATGAGTTTCCATCCGTTGCTTCTTGTCTTGCCTTCTGGTGCTTTGGAGAATAGCTTGACTCCCTCTTCTTTATGGCAGCTCTCTGGAAGGCTGCTATCATGTCACCCCCCCAGTCCTTCCTTTTGTTAAACTAGCCCTACCCAATTCCAGCAACCATTCTTTAAAAAGTTTATCCTCCAATCCCCCAATCATCTTTGTTGCTCTTCTCTGCGTTCTTTCTAGAGTCTCAACATCTGGAATCCTTCTGCGATCGTTCCTTGTACCTTCCGGGCAGGCAGATGAGTTCTGTTGTCTTCTCCTGCGATTAAACCCATTTTTGCATCCTTCTTTCTGCAGCGGAGAATTGCCAGCCGGGCAAGCGGTAAAAACAGAGAAAAGGAAGATGAAGACAAGCATCGTCCTCGCTTTCAGACTGAGCGCCGTTCAGTCTTGGAAAGAACTCCGAGAGACACGGATTGATGTCCGTTTCTAAATATTTCATCACGCAGCCAAGTTGAAATGCAGCCAAGGGGAAACTGGATCCCGTTGTTTTTGTGGCGAGGGTCAGAGAGCACAATGGAACAACAACACAATGCAAAGTGAGCTTAGAGGGGAGATGTTGACAGGAAACCAAGTTTTGGAATTCGTATCCTAGTTGCTCTGCATTTCTAGGGAGCCCTGGAAACCCTGCATGTTCCAATTTTTATATGTATTAATACAGAGCTCTTCCAACTTGGCAGCTTAAAGACTTGTGGACTTCAACTCCCAGAATTCTCCAGCCAGCATAGCTTGAAGTCCACAAAGCTGCCAAGTTTGAAGACCTCTGTATTAATGGAACAGAATACTTCATTGACGGAATTGTGATAGAATTTGGAATTTAGAATTTGGAACACAAGGAATTTATCTCCGGTCCAGAAGCTCTCAGTGTGCATGCAAAGCAACAAAGTAATAATAATCATACTAACAAAGCAATGATAATCATAATAATGATATCAATAAGAGGAGGTATTGGAACAGATGAGAAGAATAAAAGTGGTACTCCCCTACTAAGTGGGTAAATATATTTAGACATAAGACATTATTGTGAGAATCAGCTGGCTTTGTCTCTTTGAAAGACTTCAGTGTTGGAGCATTCACAACTTCTGGAGGCAAGTTGTTCCACTGATTAATTGTTCTCACTGTCGGGAAATTTCTCCTTAGTTCTAGGTTGCTTCTCTCCTTGATTAGTTTCCATTCATTGCTTCTTGTCCTGCCCTCTGGCGCTTTGGAGAATAGTTTGACTCCCTCTTCTCGGTGGCAGCCCCCCAAATATTGGAACTCTGCTATCGTGTCACCCCGGTCCTTCTTTTCATTAGACTAGAAATACCCGATTCTTGTAACCGTTCTTTGAACGTTTTAGGTGTTCAGTAAGTGTGATGGTACACGGAAGAAAACTGTCTCTGGGTCTGGTTGTTTTGGCAGGCAATGTCCTATGGCATCATCCAAGGGCAGGAGGGAAATTAATATTAAGAAAAATATTAAGAATATTAAGAAAAATGATACGGCCACCCACCTTATGGTGACTCCAGGCAGTTTACAGAAATAAAACCCCAATAAAAAACCCAATAAACCCCAACACCGGAAGCTTTTAAGAGGATGTTGGATAACCGTTTGTCTGAAGTGGCGTAGGGTTTCCTGCCTAAGCAGGGGGTTGGACTAGAAGACCTCCAAGGTCCCTTCCAACTCTGTTATTCAATTCAATTCAATTCAATTCAATTCAATTCAATTCAATTCAATTCAATTCAATGCAATGCAATGCTATGCAATGCTATGCTATGCTATGCTATATGCTATGCTATGCTATGCTATGCTATGCTATGCTATGCTATGCTATTTATTTATTTATTATTATTTATTTATTAATTAAATTTCTATACCGCCCTTCTCCAAAAAGGACTCAGGGCGGTGCACAGCCAAAGTAAAAACAGAGCATACAAAATTTAAAAACAGTATTAAAATAATTAAATATTTTGGCCGTAAATTAAAACAACCCAATTTAAAATCAATTTAAAATCAATTTAAAATTAAACTCAAGCCAGCCCATAACATAGCTACTCTACTCTACTCTACTCTACTCTACTCTACTCTACTCTACTCTACTCTACTCTATTCTACTCTTTTCTACTCTACTCTATTCTACTCTTTTCTACTCTATTCTATTCTATTCTATTCGATGCAATGCTATGCTATGCAATGCTATGGTATGCTATCCTACTCTACCCTATCCTACCCTACCCTACCCTACCCTACCCTACCCTACCCTACTCTACTCTATTCTTTTTTATTCTATTCTTTCTATTCTGTATTTCTTTTCTTTTCTTTTCTTTTCTTTTCTTTTCTTTTCAATGCAATGCAATGCAATGCAATGCTATCCTACTCTACCCTACCCTACCCTACCCTACCCTACTCTACTCTACTTTACTCTATTCTTTCTATTCTGTATTTCTATTCTATTCTATTCTATTCTATTCTATTCTATTCTATTCTATTCTATTCTATTCTATTCTATTCTATTCTGCATTCCAATATTCTATTCTATTCTATTCTATTCTATTCTATTCTATTCTATTCTATCTATTCTATTCTATTCTATTCTATTCTATTCTGCATTCCAATATTCTATTCTATTCTATTCTATTCTATTCTATTCTATTCTATTCTATTCTATTCTATTCTATTCTATTCTATTCTATTCTATTCCATTCCATTCCATTCCATTCCATTCCATTCCATTTTATCCTGCTGGTGACAATGATCAAACCAACCACTTGATGAGCTCCTTGTCACCCTGGGGTCCCCAAGTCCATTAGCAAAACTACATTTGGCACATTACACAAGCATTGTGCTGCACAGTATTTTTTTGTAAAACCAACACCAGTGTCTTTGGGTGCTTTTTACCAATTATACACTCTTCTCTTTTTGAAAACGGCATCACAAAATTCAGGAAAAGCATCAATGCCACCGAATCTCATGGTGCATTTCTGTTTGTCGAGAGCGCTGTCTATCAGCCAGGCTTCTAGTCCTCATGGTTAGAAAGCCAGGTGTGGAAATACGTAAGCCAGTTAACGTGGTTTATCTACGCCTGCTGTTATCGGCCTCCGATCTTTTTCATTTGACTTCTTGTGTTTGTCATACACAACCGCGTTACTTGACAACTGGCATTGGGCCAGAAAGATAAGACTTCCCGGTTGTAAAGTCAACTCTGTCGGATTAATTACAACCTCTCGTTGCTAACAAACACATCAAGCTCTTTTCCGTCAGAATAATATTCCTTGTTTTAAACAATTGTTCGGCAGGTGGTAAAATGAGAGCCAGCCACTTGATTTCACCGGAGTGAGTTTTTCTCTTCTGAGTTTTGCTTATTTTGAGGCACTTCAACACCTTCAAGTTTCTGGTCCTTATGGTTTTGAAAAAACTGGGAAGCACACAAACAATTTCAAAAATATCATGTGCCTCCATAAGGGATTTGCGGAACATCAGGTAGGCTGGAAAAATACAGAGACGGCAATTAAGGCTTTACAATTTATTTATTTTTTTACAATTTCTCAAGTGTTGTTTTGTGGTTTCCTGGATTTTGTAGTTCAGAAATTGCAAACTTTTGCCTATCGTTCAATGTGGTTCCGTCAATGGCCAGCCTCTTTAGAGATGGAGGATTTCAAACCACACATCAGGATTATCTTCTTTTTTAAATTTCTTCCCCTCTCCCCAAATCTTTTCTACAGTACCCTGTTAGGACTTCAACAGGTGAAGCTCTTCCAGATGGGAGAGATGTGAATGTTGAGTTTCTTCTATTGTGTTAGCATGCCAAGCTGCTTTGAAATACATCTAGGGCAGAGGTTTTCAAACTTGGCAGCTTTAAGACTTGTGGACTTCAACTCCCAGAATTCTCCAGCCGGCTATGCTGGAGAATTCTGGGAGTTGAAGTCCACAAGTCTTAAAGCTGCCAAGTTTGGGGACCCCTGATCTAAGGGTTTCCCAGACACAAAGTCTTCCAAGAAGAGCCAAGTTAATTAAGGGTTTTTTTTTATTTTGAAGATTCAACACTGACCCCACGTGGCTCACTTCAACACAACCACACCATTTCCTTCTGCAACGTGAATTTCTACAATCTCAGTTAAACTCTCTCAAGCTGGTTTCAATGGCTGGTGACTTAGACAGAAACATTCATGCAGTCTTAAGATAGAATTGATTTCCCTAGAGTTTCTACTCTTTCCAAGTAAATTTCTAGTGTGTTAGTTGGCAAAAGGTACTACCAGTTTCCTCCTGATTTTGGTCTACCCCAGGGCAGTGTTTTGTTTTTTTTTAGCCTTGGCCCCTTTAAGATGGGTGGACTTCAACTCCCAGAATTCCCTACCCAGCCATGCTGGTTGGTAAATTCTGGGAGTTGAAGTCCACTCATCTTAAGGGGGCTCGTGGTTGAAAAACACTGTCTTTTCTGTCCCTTTGCAACTTCATCCACTAGATGGCACTGTGACCCCAAAAACTCTAGTAAAAATTGATTTTTGACTTAAGGTTGAACACAACCTCTGAATAAAATAGGAAATTAACTAAACCAATGAGAAATGTCCATTTGAGCAGGAAAATAGGCATAAGTACGGACTCACATCCTCCAACCCTTGATTCTGAAACCATCTGGGTGATTTCCTCTTGCTGCTGCTCAGTTTTGGGATACGATCTAACCAAATGCACACAGCCTTGGTCATCCATGTTAATCTTTATTTTGGCATTTGGCCATGAAAGTTTGTTTCAGCACCTGCGGTGTGGAGAGCTGAAAGAAAGGACACTTAGCAGTAGGATTTTTTTAAAAAACTATGATTACCAATTCTTTCCCCTATTTCTTATGTTTTCAGCCTGCAGATCTTTCTCCTCTAAATCTTTGCAGCCCCAAACTGTTATTGGTGTCAGTCATTCTCTTCTCTGCCTCTCCCATCTCAACTTTTCCATCCTATAATCCCTGAGGAGATGCCTTTTTTTCCTTTCACAGGGAGTTCTCGTCTTACAACCGTTTGTTTGGTGATCATTCAAAGTTAGAACGTCACTGGAAAAAACTGACTTATAACTATGCCTCGCACATACAGCCATCACAGTATCTCCAGGGTTCTGTGATCAGAATTTGGGCACCTGGCAACTGCTGTATATTTATGACAGATAGAGTATCCCAAGGTCAATTCTACAAAAAGGTTGTAGAATTGACTCACTTAAAAACTGCCTTGCTTAGCAACGTAAATTCAGGTTCTAATTGGGGTCATAAAGTGAGGACTACCTGTATACAGGAGTGGACCTCCCAAGCAGGAGACCCTACTCCATTTCTGACAGATGGGAGTCCAGTCTCTTCTTGAAAGCCTCTAGTGATGAAGCTCCCACAACTTCTGAAGGCAACTTCTGTTCCATGGGTTGATTGTTCTCACTGTCAGAACATTTCTCCTTATTTCTAGGTTGAATCTCTCCTTGATAAGTTTCCATCCATTATTCCTTGTCTGGCCTTCGGGTGCTTTGGAGAATAGCTTGACCCCCCTCCTCTCTGTGCCAGCCCCTCAAATATTGGAAGGCTGCTATCCTGTCTCCCCTGATCCTTCTCTTCACTAGACCAGCCAGGCCCAGTTCCTGCAACTGTTCATCGTATGTTTTGGCCTCCAGGCTTTTGATAATCTTAGATAGATTCAGATTAACAGAGTTGGAAGGGACCTTGTAGGTCATCTAGTCCAACCCCCAGCCCAAGCAGGAGACTCTACTCCATTTCTCACAGATGGCAGTCCAGTCTCTTCTTGAAAGCCTCCAGTGATGAAGCTCCCACGACTTCCAAAGGCAACTTCTGTTCCACGGGTTGATTGCTCTCACTGTCTCCTTATTTCGAGGTTGAATCTCTCCTTGATCCGTTTCCATCCATTATTCCTTGCCTGGCCTCCTCACCCGAGCTGCGGTATTTACCCGTCATCCACAACTGTCCCCCTTTTCACAGCTTAGAATGATTGTCAACCTTCCTTGACAGGGGAATGACAGGCGTATGGTGTGAACGTCCCTTTTCAAATTCAAAGTTAATTAGAATTAGAAGCTTCCTTCATTGCCCCATCTCTCTCCATAAACTGATGCAATGATAAATAATGTGGCTTATCTTGGCACGAGGCCTGGCGTTCGCTTTGGTTTGTGCTTCGAAGGAAGCCCTTCCGAGAGGCGAACTTTTGGAATCAGAAAGGAGTTTTAGGGGGCCAACATTTCGGTTTTTTAACGACTGACAGGAAGCATCCTCTGTCGCGCTGAGCAAAGCTTAAGAAAAGTCCAAGGATTTTCCCTACTTCAGAAAGTATGAGCAAGTGGCTCAAAGCAAACCTGATGAGATTTTAGATCCATTATTTTGAGCCAGGCTCTCTATTATTATTATTTTGAATCAATGAATCAAGTCAGATGCAATTCAGAGATTCTCCTCCTCCTCCTCCTCCTCCTCCTCCTCCTCCTCCTCCTCCTCCTCCTCCTCCTCCTCCTCCTCCTCCTCCTCCTCTTTCTCCTTCTCTTCCTCCTCCTCCTCTTCCTCTTCCTCTCTTTCGCCTTCTCCTTCTCCTTCTCTTTCCTCTTCCTCTTCCTCTTCTTCCTCTTCTCCTTCTCCTCCTCTTCCTCTCCTTCTCCTTCTTCCTCTTCCTCCTCCTCTCCTTCCTCTTCCTCCTCTTCCTCTTCTTCTTCCTCCTCTTCCTCTTCCTCCTCTTCCTCTCCTCCTCCTCCTCTTCCTCCTCCTCCTCTTCTTCCTCTCCTTCTCCTTCTCTTTCCTTTTCCTCCTCTTCCTCTTCCTCCTCTCCCTCTTCCTCTTCTCCTCCTCCTCCCCCCTTCTCCATAGAAGATATACTACAAACGATTGTGCCAGCATTCTAAAAACACCTTCAAGATTTCTTGCTCACATCTCCTTGTATGCTAGTCAACTTAATGAGGTGTTGTAAGAATCTTCAGGAACTTTTTGCAAATGTCAAAAGGACATTTTCAAAAAGTTCCCAAAGATAAGACCGGTTCCTTTGCAAACTGGCTCTGAACACCCCACTCACGGGTGAAAGGATGAATGATGACTTATGACATGCCCCATTTATTTAGATTCCCACAAACGGAGGGAGCATAAACTAATAACTAGGTTGAATTGGCTCGCTCCTGCCACTTTTTAGCCCCTCGTCTTCGCAAACCCAACCCCCTCGTTTCATATGAAACTCAAACATTTTCTAGTTTGTAATATATTTGAAGCCAGAGAGGCTTCTTTGTGGAGGGTGATCAGAACGGGAATCCATCCCTTGATGATGGTTTGGTTCACTCACCCTCCTTTGAGCCTAAACCACATGTCTTGCGTGCCATTAAGGTCCGTGAATTCGGGTGTGACGTGTTTGCGGGACATCTAAGCACCAGGAATAACGAACCCCTCCGATTTTGCTTCCTGTTCCATCCTTTCTTCAAAGGTGTATCTAAGACTCCTGTGAACTGAGCAAAAAGCATTATTAAAAAAAAAACTTGCAGCTATTGGAGAAGGGCGGAACAAGGCTATAAATTAAACCCCGGCTTCCCTAAAAATACTACATGCCTTTTGGTGGACAAACAGAAAAGGTCTGAGAACAAAAGCTGATAATCTAGGATTGTGTTTCACTGTTTTGGTTCTCACCGAAAAGGACTGTAATGTTATACCCTCTGCACATTTGGCAGCAAAGGGTGAACATTTAATCTCAACGTTTTGGTGCTGGAAAGGGGCTTTCTGGAGTTGGAAAACCAAGACACAGCTTTAAGGCTTGTGGACTTCAACTCCCAGAATTCTCCAGCCAGCATAGCTGCCAAGTTTGAAGACCTCTGCCCTAGGACAAGGGGTGATGAGCAAATTGGGAAAAAAATGAATGACGGTCCTTGCAAAAAATTCAGAAATCAGTGTTAGCTGTCCTGGAAGAGCCTGATCTTGTCTGATCTCGGAAGCCAAATATGATCAGGCTGGATTTAGGATCTTAGAAAGGAGCTGGCTGGGGAATGAGGAGGCTGTGTGGGTTTCTGGCATCTTCAGGAAAGGTGGGATATAAATCTAAAATAAATGAACGAGTTGGCTCGTCTTTTAGGATCCGTTCTTGGTGGTTAGCTGCTTCTTGGGAGGCAGTTTGGTTTAGGGAACAAGGCATGCGGCTAGAAACCAGGAGATGGTGGGCTTAGGCACGAAAGCCAGCTGAATGACTTTGGGCAAATCACCAGGAGACTGGAAGTTCTAGTACTGCCGTACACAGGAAAGTCAGCTGAATGGCTTTGGGCAAATCACCAGGAGACTGGAAGTTCTAGTCCTGCCTTACGCAGGAAAGCCAGCTGAATGACTTTGGGCCAATCACCAGGAGGCTGGGAGTTCTAGTCCTGCCTTATGCAGGAAAGCCAGCTGAATGACTTTGGGCCAATCACCAGGAGACTGGAAGTTCTAGTCCTGCCTTACGCAGGAAAGCCACTGAATGACTTTGGGCCAATCACCAGGAGACTGGAAGTTCTAGTCCTGCCTTACGCAGGAAAGCCAGCTGAATGACTTTGGGCAAATCACCAGGAGACTGGAAGTTCTAGTCCTGCCTTACATAGGAAAGCCAGCTGAATGACTTTGGGCCACTCACCAGAGGCCCGGAGTTCTAGTCTTACCTTAGACGTGAAGATCGGCTGGGTTACTTTGGGCCAGGCACTCTTTCTCAGCTCAGCCTACCTCACAGGATTGTGGTTGTGTGGGGAAAATAGGAGGAGGGAGGTATGTCGGATATGTTCCCTGCCTTGAGTTATTTATAAACATAATGAAGGCGAGGTACAAATAAACGATAAATAAAAAGAAGAGGAGCAGCCACTTTTTCCTGGGAAAGCTACCCAGCCTCCATCGGAAATTCCGCAAACAGCCTTTTTCTCTTTCTCTGAGACTGTTGCTAGACACCGCACAAAAAACCCTTTTTGCATTGAACTTTCCCTGCTCAGGAACTTAGGAAAGGGAAGAGAATAATGAAAGGATTAAAAGTTTGTTCGGTTCTGTAAGACTCCCCGATGTGGGTGCAGAAGTCCAGACCACTATCAGATGGCCCTCAAAAGCCACGCAACCCCCCCCTTTTTTTTTTGCAACAGTGGCAACTGAAACATAGCCGGGAGGAAGACGTCGTCCTCCGTCCTCTGAGGTCGTGCAGATGGCAGCGAAGGGCTGAGTCCGGAGCCGAGTGTGAGTCAGCCGTCTATATGGATTGCCTTTGTCTGCTGCTTAACACCACCTGTAAAGCTCTCTGCATAAGATTTTGTGGAAGGATGCCAGGGGCTCTGTTTATTTAAGTCTGTGTGAAAGGCTCCAGTCCTAAATAATTGGGACATCTGCTATTTATCTTTACTTTTTTCCCCCCTTCCCGCTATAGTTAAAAAAATAAAATAAATAAGGTTGTTAAAGCCTAATTAATTGGCACGGGGAGGAAGGGGTTTGGCTACCTTTGGTTATCTTTACAGCCAAGTGAATTGATTCCCAAGTAGGCTGGGCATGCAAAGGGGTGTCTCTCTCTCTCTGTGTGTGTGTTTGTGAGTGTGTATCTGTGTGTCATCAAAGACTGCCCGCTTCGAGATTAGCAAAAATGTACCCTAAAATGAGCCCCATATGTTGGAAATGTAAAAAGAAAAAGGGAACATACTACCATATGTGGTGGTCCTGTCCTGAGGCTCAAAAATATTGGCTAAAAATTAAAGATTGACCACAGGAAATTACTAATGAACAATTAGACTTAGAACCGGAACTCTTCCTATTGGGGATCTTCAAAAAAGCAAAAAAAAATATGAAGGGCACAAAATATCTAGTACTACACATATTAACCGCTGCCAGGATTGCCTATGCTCAATGTTGGAAACAGCCATGTACACCTGCAGAGAAACTGGTCATACAAAAGGTTATGAATTGCGCAGAAATGGACAAATTAACACTGAGTTTAAAAGATAAAGAGGCATCGATATTTTACAATGTGCGGGAACAGCGGTATAACTGGATAGAACGGAGATAGATTGAAGATAGATAGTTATTAAGTATAAGTAATTGATAAAATAAGAATGTAAAGACGCACAATTTAATTTTTGTAAATAAGGCACGGATTATTGTCACAGGAAAAACACCACAATTAGCTGTTGTTGAGTGAAATACTTTTTTATGTTTTTAATGTAACAAAAGTTTAATAAAGTGTTTATATATATATATAAAAAAAGACTGCCACCTTGTCCAGAGGGGCAGCTCCACCCTGCCATGCATCCTGACTGGTAAACAGAGGTGGGTGAAGTTTTCTGAAGACAAGGGGGGGGGGTCCATAGAGGGCAAAAAAGTCAAACCACAAACCCAGGGGCCCAGGCTTTGCCCCTTTTGGGCGTAGCTATGATGCATACAGATAGTCCTTGACTTACAACAGTCCGTTTAATAACTGTTTAATGTTACACCGGCACTGAAAAAAAGGAACTTATGACTGTTTTTCAGAGGGAGGACCTTTCCATAATCATAGGATCACAATTCAGAATGCTTGGCAACTGATTCGTATTTGTGACCGTCGCTGTTTTCCCGAGGTTGCGTGATTTTCTTTTGCGTCCTTCTGGCAAGCAAAGTCCATGAGGAAGCCCAATTCCCTTAACAACTGAGCTACTAACTGCAGTACGGTAATTCACTTAACAACTGTGGCCAGATTAACAACAGAAATTTTGGGCTCCGTTGTGGTTGTAAATCAAGGATTACCTGTACATATACAGTAATGGCTAAAATTGTGGAAACCTTTTGGGAAAAGTGTATTTTTGAGGTTTGATGGCTAATAACACCATTATTTTTTATTTTTTGGCGTTTCAAGATAATCCTATTCCACTGCTGGAATGGCCTGGGAAGAGCCCAGACCTTCTTAACCCAATTGAAAATCTATGGAGCCGATCAAAGAAACTGGTTAGTCAGAAGCCACCCAGCAATAAAACCCAGTTAACAGAAGCCATCATTCAATCTTGGTTTCACATTAGAACAGCTGCAGAACTCAAAGACTTGGTTCACTCCATGGGAAGACGTTGTAAGGCCGTCATTCATGCTAAAGGTTACCCAATGAAGTATTCACTGACATGGTGATAATTTTTGTATATCTTGTTTTTTCTATGGTGATTATTTTTGTATATCTCGTTTTTTCTACCTGTTTCACTTTCCTTCTTTATACTGTAACGGCTCTTCTAAGAGCAAATCCTTCCTAAAAGTTATTGCATTACATTCTTAATTAAATTATCTTTCCATTGATATATAATTTTATGGTACTACTCCCCAAAAAAGCGGTGTTATTAGCTAGTTTTAGAAAATACACTTTCCCCAGAAGGTTTCCACAATTTTGGCCACTACTGTATTATAGTGTTAAAAAAATAATAATAACAGGGATTTGATTGAAGGCGTTTGGCTTCCATTTTGACTTTTTAAACTCACCCACTTGTCTGAGGAAGCAGAAGTACTCATGTTAGACCAGAGCAAGATCCGGTCCTGCACCTTGCAAACTCATCTTGATGTTAGCTTGGAGAATAGAATAGAATAGAATAGAATAGAATAGAATAGAATAGAATAGAATAGAATAGAATAGAATAGAATAGAATAGAATAGAACAGAATAGAATAGAATAGAATAACAAAGTTGGAAGGGACCTTGGAGGTCTTCTAGTCCAACCTCCTGCTTAGGCAGGAAACTCTACACCACTTCAGACAAATGGTTATCCAACATCCTCTTAAAAACTTCCAGTGTTGGAGCATTTACAACTTCTGCAGGCAAGTTGTTCCACTGATTTATTGTTCTCACTGTCAGGAAATTTCTCCTTCGTTCTAACTTGCTTCTCTCCATGATCAGTTTCCGCCCATTGCTTCTTGTTCTACCCTCTGGTGCTTTGGAGAATAGTTTGACTCCTTCTTCTTTGTGTATTTGCCAGGATAGGCACCGTGTTGCCAATACAGTACAGTTTGCCCAGAATTGATACGAAACACACTTCTGACAGCGCAAGAATGCAGCTTGGGCTCAAGATCCAGATCAAACATCTTACAGTTCCAAGATCAAAGCAAACACCGTTGGGACTTGGAGAAACATCAGAGGAGGAACAGAGGAGGACTTTGGATGCAGAATTTGGTTGGACAGGTGGGACACCTTATTCCTGCAATCTACTAGATTTGCAAAGAGTAAGAGTTGGCACATTTGGGAAACCCTTCACCAGGAATGTCCAACCGTGGCCACTTTGAGTCTGTCATCTGTGCCTCTATAACTGTCTGGTTTGGTTCTGCAACCCAACAAGATGGACACAGACTTCAGAGGATCATTAGAACTGCAGAAAAAACAATGGCTACCAACCTGCCTTCCATGGAGGACCTGTATTCTGCACGAGTGAAAAAGAGGGCTGGGAAAATATCTACAGACCCCTCGCATCCTGGACATAAACTGTTTCAACTCCTACCCTCAAAACGACGCTATAGAGCACTGCACACCAGAACAACTAGACACAAGGACAGGTTTTTCCCCAACGCCATCACTCTGCTAAACAAATAATTCCTTCAACACTGTCAAACTATTTACTAAGTCTGCACTACTATTAATCTTCTCATTGTTCCCACCACCCATCTCCTCCCACTTATGACTGTAATCTTGTTGCTGGTATCCTTACGATTTATATTGATATTGTTTCCTGATTGCTTATTTGTACCTTATGACTATCATTAAGTGTTGTACCTTATGATTCTTTTCTTTTATATACACTGAGAGCATATGCACCAAGACAAATTCCTTGTGTGTCCAATCACACTTGGCCAATAAAGAATTCTATTCTATTTAAGACTTGTGGACTTCAATGCCCAGAATTTCCCCAGCCAGTGTGGGGAACTCTGGATGTTGAAGTCCACAAGTCTTAAAGTGGCCAGGATTGGACACCCTTGCCCCACAGACCAAGAACTGGCATTTATGTAGCCCGCCTAAACTCTGCTTATCTCCAGTTATGGACCGGTTGAAGTTTCTTCTGGAGAACGATGATGATCAGACGTCAAACACGGAAAGTTCCTGGCTGGATCTCCTGCTGTTCAACTCGTATTTAACTTTACCAAAGGTGAGTTTGCATAGGGAAATGAGAGTCGGTAGCATGCACAGGTGTCGCCTGCCATCGGCTCTTCTTATCCCTGAGCCAAGGGGGGCCGATTAAAGCCCAGTCTCCCGGCAAAGGCCAGGGTGGGGTCAACAACCCACCCTTCAAAACGATCAAATATTGACTGAACTCAAGAAAGCAGGACTCGCACACAGAGTTAAGAGGCCATTTGTGGTTCCTTATCAGCATCTCGGCAATTTGTAAGGACAGCCCCAATCCAGAAGGGGCAGTAAAACATCCTGGTCTAAGCCCACACCTGTGCAAAGATAGGATGTGCCTGTAGAGGTTTGTGTAGTTCTGCCTGGACACACACACACACACACACACACACACACAACCTAGAGGCTCTGATCAGAAGGTGGAAGCTGTTCCCTCTTGTCAAATAACAGGAAATTGGTACAGGCAGTCCAATTTAGGGGCAGTTCAAAGTTATAACAAGCCTGAAAAAAATGTCTTGTGTTATGACCATTTTTTCACACTTATGACCATTGCATCATACTGGAATACTGCTATCAGGTTTCCCCTAGTCCTTCTTTCCTCTAGGTTAGGTAAAGCTAAAGGTTCCCCTCGCACATAAGTGCTAGTCGTTCCCGACTCTAGGGGGCGGTGCTCATCTCCGTTTCAAAGCCGAAGAGCCAGCGCTGTCCGAAGACGTCTCCGTGGTCATGTGGCCTGCATGACTCAATGCCAAAGGCGCAGGGAATGCTCTTCCCTTCCAACGAAAGGTGGTCCCTATTTTTTTCTACTTGCATTTTTTACCTGCTTTCGAACTGCTAGGTTTGCAGAAGATGGGACAAGTCACGGGAGCTCACCCCGTTACGCGGCACTCGGGATTCGAACCGTTGAACTGCCAACCTTTCGATTGACAAACTCAGGTCTTAGCCACTGAGCCACCACATCCCTCCAGATTCTCTAGATTCTCCAAACCCAATTCCTGCCACCGTTCTTCATACAGTGTTTAATTATCTTAGTTGCTCTTCTCGGCACTTTTTCCAAAGTCTCAACATCTCTTTTTTGGTAACGTGGTGACGAAAACTGGATGCCATATTTCCAGGTGTGGCCTTACTAAGGTTTTAAAAAAAACAACATGGTACTAATACATCACGTGATTTTGATTCACCCGTAACATACGGGGAACATACATTCACTGCATGGGTGAAATGTAAAATTTGTTACTACCGGTTCTGTGGGCGTGGCTTGGTGGTGGTGGGTAATGTGACTGGGTGGGCGTGGCCAACTTCTTTTTTTTTTTAAACTTTTCAAAGCATTTTTTCTAATGCTTTGAAAAGCCTCTGGCGATCAGGCAACTCAGCTGGGATCGTCAGAGACTTTTCAAAGCATTTTTTAAACCACCTCTTCAGCCAAGAGGTTGCAGAAAAAAATGCTTTGAAAAGCCTCTGACGATCCTAGCTGAGCCGCGCGATCATCAGAGGCTTTTTTTTTCTTTTAAAAGCATTTTTTCGTCGGAAGAGGTTGTCGAAAAAATGCTTTTAAAAGAAAAAAAAAAGCTTCTGATGATCGTGCACCTCAGCTGGGCGTGGTGAGGGGGGCAGGGATTTTTGCTACCGGTTCTCCAAACCACCCGCCACCATCGCTACCGAATCAGGCGATCCAGTCCGAACTGGAAGCATTTCACCCCTGATTCACTGTATGTTGCAGAAGAAAAAGCACAACCTGAGCCACGCACAAAAAATCAGCCACGGCTTCCATTGCACCCCCATGCTTACCTGTTTAACATTTTGAGCCACACCCTGTGGGCACACCTAACTCACAACATTAAAAAAAAAAATCCATGGCAGTTAGAAAGGTAGCAAACTTTGGAAAGGAAGAAAACAAATCTTTAAATGTGTGGGTTTGTGCGTGAATACGAGGATATTTCAGAAGAATTGCTGGGATTGGTGAGTCAAACTTTTGTGTGTTTTTTTTTTTAATTTGTAAGCTGAGAAGCAGCCCGAGTCTCTCCTTCAAGTTGCACAATTGTGACCCTCAAAAATGGAGCCCAGCCCTGCCTGGGAAGAACAAACAACTCAGCCAGTGGAGAGTTATTGTTGGAGTTGGGGACGATTGGATCGGCTGCCCTCTCTTCTCCGGATGGAACAAAAGCTAGATTATCCCTCACAGAAACACAGCCTTGCAAGATTTGCAACCAGTTTTGGTCACCACCACGGAAAAAAAGTTCTTGAGGGCAGAGAAGAGCAACGAAGATGATTAGGAGAGTGGAGGCAAAAACGTACAAGGAACGGTTGCTGGAATTGGGTATGTCTAATTTAATGAAAAGAAGGACTGGAGTGACATGGTAGCAGCCTTCCAATATTTGAAGGGCTTCCATAAAGAAAAGGGAGTCCATCTATTCTCCAAAGCACCAGAAGGCAGGACAAGAAGCAACGGATGGAAACTAATCAAGGAGAGAAGCAACCTAGAACTAAGGAGAACTTTCCCGAAAGAACAATTAACCAGTGGAAGAACTTGGCTCCGGAAGTTGTGAATTCTCCAACACTGGAAGTTTTTAAGAAGAGAGCCATTTGCGGCCCTCCTGAGCTCCGTTTTCGCTGGCAGAGGCACCTTCGTGGGCTGGTCCTTCACTGTTTCCAGGGTGTCCCCACGGGCCAGATCTAAGCACTCTGGTCCCGGATTTGGCCCTCAGAGGTCCAAACGATCAACATTGGATAAATAGTTGTCGTTTTGATCCAGAGCGATGCCATCCAAAAAGGCCTATTGTGTTTGAGAGTGCCAGGGCAGATCAAGGGCTGCTAACAGTTGGTGAGAAATAGTGAAGCACCTGGATTTTGTTTGAGTTGATATAAAAAGAAGAGGAAGAAAAGCCAGAACAAGGGAGAACAGGATGCACACCTTGATCACAACAAACGGGGCATTGAGATTTTGGGTCATATATCATAGCTATGCAAACAAGGTCATCCTATGAGGTCCTTTCATTATTCATCACCTTTTCCTTTGAAAAAGAAAGAAAGAAAGAAAGAAAGAAAAGCCAGCGAGCAGAGCTGCTGATCCAGTTCTACAGAGGAATGATTGAATCTGTCATCTGCACCTCTGTAACTGTCTGGTTTGGCTCTGCAACCCAACAAGATGGACACAGACTTCAGAGGATCATTAGAACTGCAGAAAAAACTATTACTACCAACCTGCCTTCCATGGAGGACCTGTCTACTGCACGAGTCAAAAAGAGGGCTGTGAAAATACTTACAGACCCCTCGCATCCTGGACATAAATTCCTTCAACTTCTACCCTCAAAACGACACTATAGAGCACTGCACACCAGAACAACTAGACGCAAGGACAGTTTCTTCCCGAACGCCATCACTCTGCTAAACGGATAATTCCCTCAACACTGTCAAACTATTTACTAAGTTTGCACTACTATTAATCTTCTCATCGTTCCCACCACCCATCTCCTCCCACTTACGACTGTATGTGTCAGCACTTCAACCTGCATTTACTTTAGTGCTGACATAAGAAGGAGAAGCGGAGGCGTCTGGAAAGGGACGTTTGACTTTTCACCTACTTATTTTCCCTGGAGATAATATCCCCTAGAAGATGGGATGGGAGGGGGGAAATTCCTTTGAGCTGGAGCAGTAGGTTAGGGGTAGAGTGACTTGGAAGATGGCCAATGAGTGCAGAGGAGTGGGGAAAGGAAAGGGAGGGTTTTGGGTCAGGAAGTCAGTGTTGGCTACGATGGAGTCAGAGTTAGAATGTCGTGCTTAATAAATGGGAGTTTTTCATCAAAGACTTTGTTTGAAATGCAATTTATTTGAGACAACCTCAAAACTTGACAGTATGACTGTAACCTTGTTGCTGGTATCTTTAAGATTTATATTGACTGTTTCCCTATGACTATCATTAAGTGTTGTACCTTACGATTCTTGATGAACGTATCTTTTCTTTTTATGTACACCGAGAGCGTATACACCAAGACAAATTCCTTGTGTGTCCAATCACACTTGGCCAATAAAGAATTCTATTCTATTCTATTCTTAATATAGTCTAACTAATCTTTTGGGCTTCCTCTTTAAAGTTTAGTGCCCTCGGTCATGAAACATGGGAGGCTGGGAGAGGACAAGGCTGGAGAGAAGTGATGCTCCTCAATCGATGGGAAGGACAAGAAGGCCTTCTCCTCTGGCTTGTGACTGGTGGATAGTTCAGATGTATTGTCTTTGCTTCAAACACTTTCATTATTGAACTTCCATCAAGAAACACAGTCATTGCTTAATCCTAAATTTGCCCACTTAAATTGGTATTCCAAAGTTGGTGGCAGCAAATGCCAGTTTATCAAGGTGTAGTATGGGGAAACACCCCCCCCCCCGCGTTTATCAGTCTCCAGATCCTTAACTTCTCAGGGTGACCCCTATTTGTAATCATCTAAAAGGAGTAGCAATAGCCATAGCCCTTAAATTTATATACCGCTTCACGATGCTTTAGAGCCTCCTCTAAGCAGTTTATAGAGTCAGCCTCTTGCCCCCAACAATCTGGGTCCTCATTTTACTCACCTCGGAAGTATGGAAGGCTGAGTCAACCTTGATTTGGTGAGGGTTGAACTACTGGCAGTCAGCAGAATTAGCCTGCAATACTGCATTCTAACCACTGAGCCACCACAGCTCTTGCAGAAAGAACTGTCCATCCATCTGTCCATCTGTCCATCCGTCCATCCGTCCATCCATCCATCCGTCCATCCATCCATCCACAGCAATGTTCCTTGGTAACTTTAAGATGTGTGGACTTCAACTACCAGAATTCCCCAGCCAGTGAGGAAATCTCTCTCTCTCTCTCTCTCTCTCTCTCTCTCTCTCTCTCTCTCTCTCTCTCTCTCTCTCTCTCTCTCTCCCTCCCTCCCTCCCTCCCTCCCTCTCTTTCTTCTATCTATCCTCTCTCCCTCCCTCCCTCTCTTTCTTCTATCTATCCTCTCTCTCTCCCTCCCTCTCTTTTCCATCATCTATCTATCTATCTATCTATCTATCTATCTATCTATCTATCATCTATCTATCTATCTATCATCTATCCTCTCTCTCATCCTACCTCACCCCATCCTATCATCCATCCATCCATCTTTCTTTGTCTCTCTCTCTCTCTTTCACTCTCCCTCCCTCTCTTTCTTCTATCTATCCTCTCTCCCTCCCTCCCTCTCTTTCTTCTATCTATCCTCTCTCCCTCCCTCCCTCTCTTTTCCATCATCTATCTGTCTATCTATCTATCTATCTATCTATCTATCTATCTATCTATCTATCATCTATCTATCTATCATCTATCTATCTATCTTTTATCCTCTCTCTCATCCTACCCCACCCCATCTTATCATCCATCCATCCATCCATCTCTCTCTTTGTCTCTCTCTCTCTCTCTCTCTCTCTCTCTGTGTGTGTGTGTGTGTGTGTGTGTGTGTGTGTGTGAAGAGTCAAATTAGCACGCGAAGCCACCCCCACAGATGCCCTGCCTCTTTCTTAGCAGAACAGTGTAAGTGTGGCATCATCTTCACTACTTAAACCTTCCTAACTAGGGACTTCCCCACCCTTTTAAGATCCCGAGCTTGCAAATGGACTCTTGGCTGAGCTAGGAAGGTTCTGTTTTCGGGGTGCTGCTTTTGGGCATAGCCCTGACCTTCTGGGTGGCAGTGGAGGAAACCTTGGTTGCCTTAGCCACCCCCTAAAGCAGGAGCTTTCCCTTGCCCACCTGGCTCTGTGCAGGTGTCCCCTTGACACTTTCAAATTTCCAGAGAAACACACTTAACCTTCCACGCAACCCAGGAACTGCAGCCTCTGTTTGGATTGTTGAAGCATAAACTATTCTGACATTGTTTAATGTGTAATCCAAACTGTGTTGGGCACTGCCCAATATGGAAATGTAGCTCTTTGGTAAACATCAGGAGGACTTTCGGAGGAAAAAATTCTTCTGAAAAATCACCTGGTCTAACCACACAGAGTCACGGCCCTTTCTTTCTTTCTTTCTTTCTTTCTTTCTTTCTTTCTTTCTTTCTTTCTTTCTTTCTTCCTTTCTTCCTTCCTTTCTTCCTTTCTTCCTTCCTTCCTTCTTCCTTCCTTCTTCCTTCCTTCCCTTCCTTCCTTCCTTCCTTCCTTTCTCTCTCTCTTTCTTTTTTCCTTTCTTCCTCCCTTCCTCCCTCCCTCTTCTCATTCCCATCTTCCTTCCTTCCTTCCTTCCTTCCTTCCTTCCTTCCTTCCTTCCTTCCTTCCTTCCTTCCTTCCTACAATGGGGGTTCTTCTGCCCCAAGAAAGACCTCTTCATTTGGGCAGCCATGTCAACAAGCTCTGCGTTCTTGTTCTAAGTGGAGAATGAACAGATTCAATGATTTGATTGAGAAGCGGGAGATCTCATCGCCTTAACTGTGTTTGTTGGGGTGGTGGGATCTCAGATACTTTGCTTGAGTTGGCTCCACTTAAAGGAAAGACACGGGGGCCTCATTTCTCCAATGCTCTTCACCAGAACTTCAATCTGTGTAAGAGCGTTGGAAGGCCACGCCTTGATGCATACATCAAAAGCTCCTTTTGGGGAGAGGGCCTCCTATGGACCCCTCTTGGATGCAGCTTCTCAAGAGTCCTGAGTTTATTTGTGGAGAGACTATTTTTGCCCATCCCAAGAATGATTGGAGATAGATCCATCATCCCCCACTTCTCTGGTGGGTCTCAGAAAGAACCATACGACTGTCATGCTCCCACTGACACATTCTTTTAATGGGTGAGAAGGAGCTCGTGTCGACATATGTGACACGAGAATGTGTCGCATAGTTGCATTTGCTCTTCACCATAGAAGTGGTTTTCATCCTTGATTGTTTAGATGTGTTGGTAAATGCTCATTATTAAATTTGGTGCCATGGTTTGATAACTTTTGATGACAATTGATTGATTGGTTCTTAAATGTCAGGAGCCCTCTTGGCAAGGATTTATCCTGAAAAGTACACACTCTGGTCTATAAAATGAAACCTTGGTGCTCGGAGAGGAAGTAATTTACTAAATCCCAGATCATTAGCCATAGCGGTAGGATCAAACTCTGGCTTTTCAAATTGTGAGCAATTTGTGCTGAACTCTTAAAGTGCTCAGCTGTGGCCTGGATTGGACCCATTAACTGGCTTCAGACATTGTTTTAAACCCTCGTTTGCTTAACTGTAATCTATTCACCATTGATGATGTATCCAAACAGATTAAATTACAAATCGTAGTTTACAGAGGATCACAACTTGGGTGTAGAGGGAAAAGGAAGGACCTTGAAGGCAGGAGAAAAAAACTGTTACCAAGTAAACAGCTAGATAAGCGCGGGATTGAGCCCAGGCCAAGGGCCCAGGGAAAACATCAGACAAGCCCTTCCAAAACCACACCGAGCCAAAATTCATTCAGACCTTCCCGTCTTGTTCCTAAAGCTGTGAGTGACAATAATGGTAAGTCCTGACCTAGATGGCATGGCATCCTTAAACCGGTCACCGCATGGGGTGACCATGTGTTTGAAGAAAACCCCCACATTGTTCATGTATGTCCTCCCCTCCCCCCACGCTCTGTGGTTGCAGGCCAATCTGGAAATTGATCAAGAGCAGGGGTCTGCAACCTTAAACACTCAAGAGCCAATTTGGACCTGTTTCCCACAGAGAAGAAAACACCGGGAGCCACAAAACCTGGGTGGCGTGGCCAACTCGATGTCACTCACTTCCACCAGTCACATGACACCCCCCCAGCCACGCCTACCCAGCCAGTCCTTAGGGCAGAGAACCAGTTGTTAAAAAACTCTGGGAACCACAAAATCCTTTTGACATCTCTCTCTCTCCCCTCCTTCCCCCCTTCCATAGCTCCCTCTCTCCCCCTCTCTCTGTATCTCTCTGTCTCTCTCTCTCTCTCACTCCCCTCTCTCTGTACTCTCTCTCTCTTCTCTCTCTATCCCCTCTCTCTGTATCTCCTGTCTCTCTCCTCTCTACCTCTCTCTGTATCTCTCTGTCTCTCTGTCTCTCTCTATCCCTCTCTCTGTATCTCCGGTCTCTCTCTCTCTCTACCCCTCTCTCTGTCTGTATCTCTCTCTCTCTCTCTCTCTCTCTACCCCTCTCTCTGTATCTCTCTGTCTCTCTCTCTCTCTCTCTACTCTCTCTCTCTACTCTCTCTCTCTCTCTACTCTCTCTGTATCTCTCTGTCTCTCTCTCTCTACCCTCTCTCTGTATCTCTCTCTCTCTGTCTCTCTCTCGTCTCTCTCTGTCTCTCTCTCACTCTCCTCTACTCCCCTCTCTCTGTATCTCTCTGTCTCTCTCTCTCTCTCTCTGTCTCTCGTCTCTCTCTCTCTCTCACCCCCTCTCTGTATCTCTCTGTATATCTCTCTCTCTCTACCCCTCTCTCTGTATCTCTCTGTCTCTCTCTCTCTCTCCACCCCTCTCTCTGTATCTCTCGCTCCTCTCTCTCATCTCTCTGTCTCTCACTCTCTCTAGTCTCTCTGTATCTCTCTCTCTCTCTCTCTCTCTCTCTCTCTCTCTCTCTGTATCTCTCTGTCTCTCTCCTCTCTGTCTCTGTCTCTCTCTCTCACTCTTTTTCTCCCCCACTCTCTGTATCTCTCTGTCTCTGCCCTGGCCGCTTCTCCATCCCCCACTGTCGCTCCTACCTTCTCAGGCCAGGTGAGGAGTGACTGGGAGGGGAGGGCGAGGGGTGGGTCCAGCCAGTGGTGGGATCACCCGACAGGGAGCCACAGCAGAGGGCCCAAAGAGCCACATGCGGCTCTGGAGCCTCAGGTTGCTGACCCCTGATCTAGAGATTGAGTTGACAGGTTTGAAAACTAGTGAGCCATTCCAGAGATCTGGCCTTCAGTGTCAGCTTTGTTGACATCTTCCGGGTTCAGGTGGTGCCATAAATCTTTTAACGAACATACCCACACCGTAACAGGGATTTGGAAAACCTAAACAGATTAAACTCCATAGATTCATTCTTTGGGATTCTTCCAAGACGTTTAGCAATTCAGAGGAAACATGCCGAGTCATTGTTTACCTTGAAGCTTTACTGGCAATTATAGTAGAAAGAGAAACAAAAGTTTATTTAGCATCCAAGTCTTGGGAGAGGCACGGGGGTGGGGGGTGGGGGGTGGGGGGTGGTGGAAGCGACTTAACTCTGTGTTCTTCCACCAACAATGGCTTAGTCACAGTCAATTTCTTCCACACATAATTCCCACCTTATTTCTACCAATCAATAGATGGTAGCCCCTTCCAAGTTTTCAACCTGGATTGGCTCCAGGTTGGAAGATGACGAACTTACTTGCTACTTACTACTTACTTGCTACTTACTACTTTGCTACAAAAAGGGCTGTCAAATCGTACGAAAGTCCTTTTTATCTCCTCTTCACCTATAATTCAAGGACCAGGGTTTGTGGGCATTGGGAGGGGGTCCATTTTACGTCGAATGGGCCAAGCGGTATCTCAGAATTGGCAGTAGGACTCAATTCAGCCAGAAAACATCACTTTTGACACAGAGCTCAGATTCAGAAAAGAAACACATATTTTAAACCTTACCATCTTGACCTAGGGAGTCAACCAATAGCTTCTTCCCCAGCAAAAAAAGAAAAACTTAGGGGCCATGACTGAGAGTGAAGAGCAGATTTGGCTTCCTCCATCACCTGCTGTGGGGGACCCCACCTAGCCCAGAAGGCTCTTCTCCATCCTGCAAAGCCTCCTGATGTCAGCATTCTGATGCTGCCATAAAAAGGAGGCGACGAGGCTTGACATTTCACCTACTTATTTTCTCTGTAGATAATATCCCCTAGGAGATGGGATGGGAGGGGGACATTCCTGTGGGCTGAGGTCAGAAGCTGGGGAGACTGACTTGGAAGATGGCCAATGAGAAGATGAGAATTGGGGAATGGAAAGGGAAGGGTTTGGGGGTCAGAGGGTTAATATCGGCTACGATGAAGTCGGGGCCAGATCTGTCATACTCAATAAATGGAATATTTCAGCAAAGATTAATTGTTTGGGATTGCAATTTATTTGAGATGACATCGAAACCTGACACCTGAAGCTTTTTGGACTGTCTGACAAACAGTTCTCAGAGTGGTACCTGCGACCTTGGATTAAGGCAGAGGTCTTCAAACATGGCAGCTTTGTGGACTTCAACTCACAGTCTTGTGGACTTCTGGTTGGAGAATTCTGGGAGTTGAAGTCCACAAGTCTTAAAGCTGTCAAGTTTGAAGACCTCTGGATTAAGGGAATACCTGGAGGTAAACTCTATGCATTTTTTCTCTTCACAAGTCCTTGGAGGTCTGTTTGGTGGAAGAGCTGGCCAGCAGGTGGCAGATTTACCCCAAAAAGAGGACAAAATGTGATATTAAAAACCACTAAAGATTTTAACATTTTAAACGTTTTATTGGGATGGAAGAAACCTACAAGAAGAAGCCTGGTTAAAACTGGAGTCATTGAAGCTCTTCCACCATAAGATCATGCTTGACTCCTTCTCCTTCTCCTTCTCCTTCTCCTTCTCCTTCTCCTTCTCCTTCTCCTTCTCCTTCTCCTTCTCCTTCTCCTTCTCCTTCTCCTTCTCCTCCTCTTTTCTTCTCCTTGTCCTCCTCCTCCTCCTCCTCCTCCTCCTCCTCCTCCTCCTCCTCCTCCTCCTCCTCCTCCTCCTTTCTGACAATGCAGCCTGGAGAATTCTGCAAGTTGAAGTCTGTACAGTTTTAACGTACCAAGTTTGAAAAACTCTGACTTCAAATGTAGACAACCTGTATGCTGGATCAAAAGAATGTCATTGGAGTGATTATGACTCCATGGTAATTTGGAGAGTCCAAGTACATAGCTATTTTTGCAGTGGTGAAATCCAAATTTTTTTTCTACCGGTTCTGTGGGCGTGGCTTGGTGGGCGTGGTATGGCTTGGTGGGTGTGGCTTGGTGGGCAAAGGATACTGCAAAATCTCCATTCCCTCCCACTCCTGGAGGAAGGATACTGCAAAATCTCCATTCCCGCACCACTCCTGGGGCCAGCCAGAGGTGGTAGTTGCCGGTTCTCCGAACTGCTCAAAATTTCTGCTACCGGTTCTCCAGAACCTGTCAGAACCTGCTGGATTTCACTCCCGTATTTTTGGTATGATGAGTGTGCAAGTTGCTTTTTTGCTTTTTGGTTCAAAACTTCTTCGCACCCGTTATGTGGAATGCTCCTTTTGAGACCATTATGAGTTCTCCTTAACACGACATAAAGATCTGCAAGTTGATTGAATGAGACTTTGTAAGGATTCCTTCACCCTGTAGGACCATTTTCGGAGTTCCATGTCAAGCTGTCCTGCTCAATCTTTGGAGGAATTTGAACCCTGTGATTGCTCCGTGTTCTTTCCTCTTCCCTCTCCTGCCAAAGCTTTATGCAAAATTTCCCACAGAGAGCATTCTTCCAGACCCAACAGGTTGAGGTAATAAATCATCTGTCATTTTTTCAGATGAAGGAAAAGAATAAATTGGGAGGGTGGAGGAAACTGGGGTGTGGGGTTAGTGATGGAAACAGCCTGAGAATTAGTTGCAACATTTAACACTTGGGAGACGAGGGACAATTGACACAGGTTGTCCCTTAGGTGCCTGAGGCCCAGGAGTGGAATCCAGCAGGTTCTGACAGGTTCTGGAGAACTGGTAACGGAAATTTTGAGCAGTTCGGAGAACCAGTAGTGGAAATTTTGAGCAGTTCGGAGAACCGGTAAATACCACCTCTGGCTGGCCCCAGAATGGGATGGGAATGGAGATTTTGCAATATCCTTCCTCCAGGAGTGGGGTGGGAATGGAGATTTTGCAATATCCTTTCCCCAAGAGTGGGGAGGGAAGGGGGATTTTGCAGTATACTTCCCCCGGAGTGGGGAGGGAATGGGGATTTTATAATATCCTTCTCCCAGGAGTGGGGAGGGAATGGGGATTTTGCAATATCCTTCCCCTGGAGTGGGGTGGGAATGGAGATTTTGCAGTATCCTTCCCCTGCCACACCCACCAAGCCACACCCACCAAACCACGCCCACAGAACCAATAGTAAAAAAAATTGGATTTCACCACTGCTGAGGCCATACCTTGGGCAAAAGAAGTGAGATAATGGGCAATCACGATGTGAAATGTGAAGAAAGTTCAAAACATTCTTAAAGATCCATCTCATCCTGGGCACCCTTTTTTTTTTAACTATTACCATCTGGCAGACGGTACAGGAAAATAAAAACAAGGACAAATAGGCTGAAAAACAGCTTCTACCCCAGGGCAGTAACTATATTGAATTCTATCTTATAGTGCAATATTAATGCAATATCAAGGGGTTTCAATTCATTTGTATAGAATATGAAGGATGTTTTTGTTTTATGTATAATGTACACTGATGATGGCATTTAATTTCGTTGTTCGATGTGCAATGACAATAAACTAAACTAAACTAAATCTAAGCTTGTGGCATTCACTTAGGCAGTTCATTAACATTCATAACGTATTTCGTATTTCGTATTTCGTAATATTCATTTGTCTGGCAATCCTTCCCTTTGGGTCTCATGGCAGTCACAAGCAGGCAAAGCAAAATTTAAATTCTCAGAAGGCTCTAGAACAGAACCTTCTTAACCTTGGCAACTTGAACATGTGTGGACTTCAAATCTCAGAATTCCCCATGTTGAAGTTGAAGTCCACACATCTTCAGGTTGTCAAGGTTAAGAAACTCTGTCTAGAGCTTTGGATGGAGCGTGCTTTGGGGCATTCCTGGACTTCGATGTCTACCTCCGACTTGCCAGTAAGAAGGTATTCTAAGGGAGAATGGCCAACTTGGAGATCACAGATGCAGCTTCTCTCTCTCAAAGACCTCAATAATCTGAAGTCTTATCTATATTTCCCTGCTCCAAACTCTTTTCTTTGTAATCTTGCAGGCTTGAGAAGAACTGGTCACCAAGAATTTGGGAGAGCTTCCAACATTTCTCAGGGATGGGATGGAGACACATCTACTCAGTCCTTTCCCCTCCGTCTTGACCCCTTTGCAAGACAGAAGCCCACCTCACGTTTCCCCTCAGGAAATTCCTCTTCCCCTTTCTTATTTGCTGCTCCTTCTGTGTTGAAGGCTGTTCATTTCCAAGGAGGAGTTGGAGATAACATTCTTTTGAAAAAAAAAAGAAGAAGAAGAAAAGAAATCATCCATGTCATGGAAACAAAGTCAGAATTCTGGTTCTGCAGAAACATGTTCAGAAAGAAAAGCTTGTGTTGTAATGGATGAGAATTAAAGGCTGAAGAAGACCAAAAAAAACCCCCCCACAAAAAATCCTTAGGAACTTCCTTAATTAACTTATACCACAAATTTCTGCCTGTGGAACAGGCCACGAATGGCCAAAGACCAGAAGATGAGGACCAGTTCTCATCAGCTAGCAAGAAAGTCTAAAATTTGAAACCCCAAACATCCCAAGGATGTTGGGTGTCCTTGCAATTCCCAAGGAGACATACAAGAAAGAACGCATTTCATCCTAGAGAGGAATACGACAAAGAGTGACAGCCAACAATTGTATATGTATTACAGTTGGTCCTCCATTTACAACCATCCACTTAGTGATCAGTTGGAGCTGCTTAGGAACCAGTTGGAGCTACCTACAAGAGGTCCTCGCGCTTATGATTGTCACAACATATCCACAGTCACGTGGTTAAAATTTGGGTATTTGGCAGCTAGCATTTTGGTGACCTGTGTCCTGGGGTCATGAGTGACAAGCTAGGTCAAGGGACAAAGCCTGATTTACTGCACAATCTTGTCATTGACTCAACAACTGAAGAGATTTGTTTAACAACTGTGACCAAAAAGAAGTCATGAAATTGGATGCAACTCATTTAACAATCACCTCGCTTAACAATGGAAATTCTGCTTCCAATTGTCGTCCTAGGTCGACTACTTATTTGTATGCGTGTACGTGTATGTGTATTATAATGCCGATATATTTGTGAATCACCACTTCCTGAGTCCATACCACATGCCAAGCGATGAACCATGTTTACAAGCTTTAACACAAAGTTGGAGGGTTCCAAGGGGGAACACAACGGAGGAAAGACAGACTCAAAGGAGTTGTATCTTGAGCATCAAATGCCAGATGAAGAACACCACGAAGGCTGGTGGCATCTCAGAGGCCTACCTCGTCCATTCTGGATGTCGAAGGCTAAATCCTTCGATTTAGAGTTCTTCTTAATTCAACCTTCTGCCTTTCCAGAATGACCATGTCCACTTCATCTCTCTTTGTCTTTCTGTGCGCCAAAAATGTTGTTTTGCTGAAACCGTGACTAACCCAGAGCTCTCAGCCTCCGTCTTTGGAAATCTTATCTCACACATTAAGCGACCCGAAAGAAGTAGCTTTCTTTCTTTCTCTTTTTTGGGCACCCAACGAAGCATGAAGCACATCCAGGTGTTTCCTCCCTGGGGTTGAGATGGTGACCACAGTGGAGTTGAGAATCTTCTGCAGAAGGAAAAAAAGACAGACAGATAGACAGACGGCCCTGTTCCTTCCCTTCCCCCAACCTGAAGACTCAGTCGCCAGCCAGCTCTGCGTTTTGAAATCCCTGTGGGGCATCTCAGTTCTTCGTTGTGAATTTAAAAAAAGAAGAAGAAACAAGTTTTAGAGCAAGGGAGCAGCCTTCTTCTAGACCAGGGGTCTCCAACCTTGGCAACTTTAAGACTTGTGGACTTCAACTCCCAGAATTCCTCAGCCAGCAAAGCTTGGCAACTTTAAGACTTGTGGAGTTGAAGTCCACAAGTCTTAAAGTTGCCAAGGTTGGAGACCCCTGGTCTAGACCAAAATGTGGCCTTTTGGCTAACAAGCAAGATTAGACCTCTGTTTGCGCAGAAGAAAAATGGCGTCCTATCAATCCAAGAGAGCAAATCCCCTTTGGATTATAATATGTGCCTCTTTGGAGAGGCTGTTTCATAGCCACAACAAGATTTAGGAGTGGACCCATGGATTCTCTGGAGTTTCACTGGTGCACCTCTGTTTGTCAGAAGATGACTCCTGATTCATTTGGTTCGGTCTTATCTTCTCTTTGTTGTTGTTAATTGTGAAGTCGTGTCTGACCCATTGCAACCCCATGGACAACGTTCCTCCAGACCTTCCTGTCCTCTACCATCCCCTGGAGTCCATTTAAGCTCACACCTAGTGCTTCATTGACTCCATCCAGCCACCTCTTTCTCTGCCGTCCCCTTCTTCTTTTGCCCTCCATCGTTCCCAGCATTAGGCTCTTCTCCAGGGAGTCCTTCCTTCTCATTAGGTGGCCAAAGTATTTGAGTTTCCTCTTCAGGATCTGGCCTTCTAAAGAGCAGTCAGGGTTGATCTCCTCTAGGACTGACCGGTTGGATCTCCTTGCAGTCCAAGGGACTTCTCTATCTTCTCTAACTGGTCCCAACTCTGAGAAATGATCTCTCAGGCTGGTTTTTAGTGGAGATCCTAAATTCAGTATATAAATGTGGATAGGTAAAACACACGTTTTGTTTTCTATGACCCAGAGGCACTAAAGCTCATGTACATCTTGGGACGATCCCAGCCTAAGATGCAGTGCAACCTTCTCGCTTGGGTCTTCTGAGATACCATCGCCACCACCTCCTCCTCCTCCTCCTTCTCAGCTAGGACCATGTTTCGCACTGCAGCATCTTCCACAACAAACAGCACAGAGTGAAAGGGAGGGAGGGAAACAAAAAAAAAAAAACTGTGGTTAGAGGATGTGACAACGTCACACCCCACAGCAGAAACCTGGTCTCTCCTTTTGTGTGTGTGTTTTAAATAAATCTGAAACAGGCATGCTGACAGGGTGATATCACATAAAAGAAATATCCCCCAAGCCCCCCACAACAACAAGATCAAGAGAGACCAGAGGGGGATTCCTCCCTGCAGACATGCATTGGCAAAAATGTGAGTTGTGAAGTCTTCTTCTTCTTCTTCTTCTTCTTTTCATAACTTGAGCAAATGCCAAGGAAGCTGTTGGCAGCTGAACGGCAGAACGGTAAAAGAGATTCTGCTTGTTTCCCAAAATACTTTTTTTACATCTTTACGGCGCTGATGCTCCTACAGGGTAGGTCCTTCACGAGAAGAGAAGGTAAGGATGAGAAGATGCGGCTTCCCGAAGATCTCCTGAAGGAGATCCAAGGCAGGAGAACCTCACTAGGAGGTGCGCCTCGATCTAGCACCAACCTAGCTGGAATTTATAAAAGAGGAGATCTGTAGCTTTCAGTTCTCCTCCACAAGGAAAGGGGAGACGGGTGAGATCAGCAGGTCCCATCAAAGGGGAGTAAAATCAAAGGCCCAATTTGCAGACAGAGGGGGACGAAAGAAATTCAAGCACAAGATTTACACCTTGCAAAGGGGCTTATACATTTCCCATTTATATAATAACAGCTGGGGCTTTTTTTCCCCCAACCCTCTCCACGCTTCTGAGAGAGTTAGTCACTACAGCGCAAGTGTCATGGAACAATTCACAATTGCAGCCTAGTTTTTTAAAAAAACAACAAGAAAATGCTCGCGTGGTGCTCAGCGCAAACACATTTTTCATTTTGGATTGGGCCCCTGCTTTTTTTAAAAAAAAATGTGAAATAATAAGGAAACGGGGAACGAGGTCTCCCTGACAGAGATAGTGAACCCAAGTACGGTACATAAAACTATTTAGACAGGAAAATTTTTCATAGAGTCGCTGCAGGCAAACCTCTTAAGAACTTTTCTTTAGCCACAAGCTAGCAGAGTTAGTCAGACGTAATCCTCACAGATCTTCAAGGGGTAAGTAAGGTCTGAAGTAAGTTGCATAGACGTGGAGCTTCAGTGCTCTTGCTAGGTGTCATGTAACGGTAAAGGATCCCCCTCGCATATATGTCCCAGTCGTTCCCGACTCTAGAGGGCGGTGCTCATCTCCGTTTCAAAGCCGAAGAGCCAGCGCTGTCCGAAGACGTCTCCGTGGTCATGTGGCCGGCATGACTCAATGCCAAAGGTGCACGGAACACTGTTACCTTCCCGCCAAAGGTGGTTCCTATTTTTCTACTTGCATTTTTTACCTGCTTTCAAACTGCCAGGTTGGCAGAAGCTGGGACAAGTCACAGGAGCTCACCCTGTTGCGCGGCGCTAGGGATTCGAACCGCTGAACTGCCGACCTTTCGATCGACAAGCTCAGCATCTTAGCCACTGAGCCACCGCATCCTTCGAAGGTGTCATGTACAGTATAGTAATTATGAATTAACTGACCTGATCAAGAAAAGAAAAAATACATTCACCCATAGCAAATCAAAAGAAGTCAAATGTACTTTTAAAAGCTTGGCTCGTGGTTGCTCATACCTTAGTCAGCCTTCCGTCTGGACTACTGCAATGTGCTTTACCTGGGGCTGCCCTTGAAAACCACCTGGAAACTTTAACTGGTCCAGGATGCCACTGTGCACAGAATAATGGGGACCCCCCTATTTTTGTCCATGTAACTTCCCTGTTGCTTAAGGTGCATTGGGTACCAGGTGCAATTCAGGTGCAGGACCAAAGGAATCTAGCTTTCCTACCAGGCCCAATAGAGTGTGCACACTCCTTCTCCTTTCCTTTAAATATTGCCATCTTATGTGCGCTAGGAAATGTGTCTTTTCCGTGGCAGACGCTGCCCTGTGGAACTCCCTCCCACATGAAATTCGGCAGGCCTCCCCCCTCTCCTAGACTTCAGTAAAGGTCTGAAGACCTCAGCTGTAAGATTAGTAAATAAGGAAGACAGATAAACAGATACCAATTAGATGAGAATTTTGACTTGATGCCGAGTCTTTTGCTGTTTTTAATGTTTTATTGTGTTTAAAGGTTTCTTGTTTTAATACAATTTTGTATGGCATTTTAACTTTGGATTGGGAGTTGCCCAGAGATGGTTCTGAGATGAGTGGCTATATACATGTTTAAATAAAATAAAATAAATATAAAGCGAAACACACTATAACAGCGGTTAAGTAAACCACGATAATATCAAAACTATAAAGCCAACGTGATTTTATTTGAAAGTCACTCTAACGTGAGCAGAAATTCAAAGAATTGCCCTGTTTGAGATATCAGGAATGAATGGTCCGGATGGAAAGGCAGATTGTCTTCATCTGAAATCAGACAGAGTTCAACCTTTGTTGCTGAATAAGTTGCTAGTTGCAGAGCTTCAAAAACCGGACAGCAGACAATAGATTTAAACAGAAAGCAGAATAATCTCCAAGTATAACCTTTGAACGCTGGTGCTGGAGAAGACTCCTGCAAGTTCCTTTGGACTGCAAGGCCATCCAACCGGTCAGTCCTAGAGGAGATCAACCCTGACTGACCGCTCTTTAGAAGGCCAGATCCTGAAGATGAAACTCAAATACTTTGGCCACCTAATGAGAAGGAAGGACTCCCTGGAGAAGAGCCTAATGCTGGGAAAGATTGAGGGCAAAAGAAGAAGGGGACGACAGAGAAAAAGGTGGCTGGATGGAGACACTGAAGCAGTAGTGGTGAACTTAGAATAGAATAGAATATAGAATAGAATAGAATTTTTTATTGGCCAAGCTCTCTGGGACTTGGCTGAGGAGCCTTGCTTCAGCCAACTGTGGTTTGAGAGAAGGTGTGGACATGATCGGAGCAACTGCAGTTGAGCATTTTTCAAATGTCAGCCACGCAAAAGTGATTTGCTTATTCAGAAGACAATCCGGTTGAATTCAGTGGATCTTCCTCTCAAGCTCTCTGTTTGATTCTGGACTCTGTGTGGCTTTGCCAAGTAGATCTTTGGCAGAGTGTCAAGGGAGATAAAGGTTGGTGCTTATCCCGAAGGATTTCTCCCAAAGGACTTTTTGCAACTAATTGGGACTCAGCTGTGAATGAACGTAATTCACAGCCGTTGCAATAAAAGAGGGTTTGGGAACTACTCGTGTGTTTTAATGACTCAGGAAGCCTGGGTCACAACAGTGTCACCTGAGTGGTGCAAATTGGTGTGGAGCCTTCTTGGAACCGTTGAAAGGACTGTTGTCGATTGGAGATACATGAGGTCGTATCCCTCCCGCTCTGTTGAGAGAGGGCTGTTCAATTTTGACATAGGTGGCCTCAACTCTCAGAGTGTTTTCATGCTTAGCCTCTCTTGGATGTGCGTTTCCGGAGCCCTTCGCTGGCGGATCAGGGGGAAGGCTCAGAACCCATGTCTGAAAAACTTAAAACAGTGATACTGAGAGACGAAACAGCAAGGTGGCTGATCATGCCCATCTCCGCTCAGGCACAGCCGCCTTGGGGACACCAAGACCCCCCCATGGGGATAGATGAGTTAACTGAAACTTTGCACACCAGCTGCTCACCGATGACAAGGCCAGCAGGATTTTCAAAACTTGTTTTTTTTTAAAAAAAAATAAAATAATCGTATCAGTCTGAACGTGGGTTACCAGGGCAAGGAGAACTTCACAAGAATGAGGCTGGGTCAGCTCGGCGTTGCCAAGTTCACACTTTTGTACTTATCCGTTTGGCTTTCAGAAAGCAAAGAACCCTTTTCCCCAGAGAGCACCAGAACCTGTGTCAATTTCGCAAGCGGGCCCTGTGGGTGCCCTCCTGTGAACACGACTCGACAAGCTCGGAGCTGTGCAATATTGACACTGCCAGGGCATCTGGACAGGGTGCCAAATTGAGGGCCCCAGGCTCACGAATGAGGCGATAGGGCAATTGACAAGCGAATAAACAAACCTGATCTTCGACTGGTTGACTTAGCTCTTAAGTTGGCAACACCAATGCTGTGAGGCAGGAGGGGTTTCCCACAGATCCAGCCTGTTACCCAACCTCACACTTGCCAACTAGGGAGAAGGTCTACGGGAGGTCAGAGAGAGATTTGTTTCCCATGTCTCCTTCTAAAATGGAGCTTTGGAGATTTTCTATTCTCCTTAACCTCCTATCCCAGGACAACTGTTCTATCTTTGGGGTGGGCATTCAAGACAATCACCTCTCAACAGTGACTAGCTATGACAGCAAAACAGAACCTCAAATTTCAGGTTGTAGAAACAGAACCTCGAGTTTCAGGTTCTAGATTCAGCGTTGGTGGGGAGAGAAACAATGCCCAGCAGCTTGGTCTTCGAGACATGCAGGTGATCTGCTGGGAAACATAGCTGGAAGCAGGATGCTGGATTGGAGAGACCTTAGTGTGGAATCAGTATCCACTGGATGGATCTAATATGGATGTTCTCCAGATGTTCTTCAAAACAGCTTCCAAGTAGGTCCAAGAAGACAGCATTCTCCCTCCTGATGCTGTATGCATTTCTCTCTATCGGCCTCTTTGCGTTTATGCTATCAAGTTTTCTCTTAAAATTAGCCCTAGCTGTAACTGCTCCATCTTTCCAGTTGGCTCTGTAAAAGGAAGGAAGAAGTGATAAGCTGGCCAACAGCTGTTTCCTCCAACTACTCGCCATCAATATTTTGCTATCTTCTAGTTCACTCAAGCTTTTCTTCCTGATACTTTGCTCTGATGTTTGCCTGTTCCCTGTCACATTCACCTCCAGCTGGTTTGGCTTGGTCTGGAGTTCTGGTTCCTAGACCTGAGAAAGGGTTTCATCTCTTGGACTTCCTCCTGCTGTTTTCCCTTTCTCTCCTTCTACAATCCTATGGCTCCTTGCTTGTTTAGTCCACTTCTCTGGGCCAAGTTTCTTTTCTCAAATATCTGAATAATGTCCCAATCTTATTATTGTAAATACGATTCACATGATTTAATCGTTTTGCTCCTGGCAATGATTGGACCTTGATGTCATGTCCATGTTGAGTTGAGTTGGACTTTTAGTGACCTCCTTGTATACAGCAATGCCATTTTCTTGAACACAATCCCATAGTAATCTGCTCTTCTTCTTCAGAGATTCTGAGAGCTCTCCAATCTCCTGCGGGCCTCCCTTCCAACTTTTTAACATTTCCATCTGGCATTGTCCACCCCCTAAACGGGGGTCAAAAGGTGATATTAAGCCATAAAGTAACTCATTTGGCCTTGGGCTAACCATGTTGAGGAACTAAGCGAATTGTTATTTTTTTCCCCCAATATGCAGCAGTTCAACAAACCATGGTTTTGCATATTTTATGAATCCAGCTAGTACTTACCAACCTCTGAATCTGGTGTAGCATCATAGACCTTGTATGTTTCTGTGCTTATCAGAGGTATCCACAATATATGGTCAATATAGGTGAAGAGTAATGTCAAAACTGGAGTCTACCAACCCATGTTGCTCTTCAAAAGTTCTGGAGGAATAAAGTCAACTCCGGAGGTCTTCTCCTTCCTGAGTTGACCAAGGTGGGACTTAATTTCAGGCAAGATATTGGGAGCCGCTCAGGTAAGTCCTCCATCTTTTTCACTGAGGTCTCAGTGGAGGCATCTTTGTACATCCTCTGAAAATGTAACTCCAAGGTTTCAGGAGGATATAGTCAAATAAAGTGGTGTCTCTGATGGGGCAATTGAAGCACCATTTGCTTTTCATGGATGATGGACTAACACAGATACCTTCTTGACTTGTTTGATGGAACCATGTGGATAAGTCTTGAGGGACATAAGTATCTTGGTTCCAAACTAGATTATGAGCTCCTCCTGACCTATAGGGTGTTGCTTCGGTCTGCTAGAAAGGAAGCTGAGGTTTTAAAGGACCTTGCAGAGTGCTCTGTAAGGATTTTTAGAAGATTTTAAGATGGGATTTTAACCAGAATTTTAAACATTTTAATTAACTTATTTACAATGACGCAGGAAAACACCTGAGATTTTAATTTTTTGCATATGTATACCCGCGAAAACCTAAGAAGACAGATATATAGATATATATATATGTGTGTGTGTGTGTTTTCTGAGGTTTTTGCAGGTGTTTGTATGTAGGTCTTTGGTTCTTCGGGTTTTCTCCCGCGTAGAACTGGAAGTGTCTTGGCGACGTTTCGACAAAGTCTCATTCGTCATCTTCAGGCTGTTGTCCTTGGCTTCGTGCTTCTAGGAGCAATGTTGCAATGAATATATATATTATGGGCAATGCAAGGGAAGGTGTGAAAAAGCATTTTACGCAATTCCTTTTTAATTTTGTTTTTTTAAAAATTATTATTTTAGTTGCGAGCCAAGATCTCCAACTGGCTGGCTAATAAAACACTCGGATTAAGTTTTACGATAGTTATTCTTTGCGAGTGTGTGTGTGTGTGTATGTGTGAGAGAGAGTGTGTGTGTTTGTTTCTTTATCAAGCAAAACGTTTGCTTTTCAAGGCCTTCTACAAACAGGAAAAGATTTCCATTGTGGCTTCTCAAAAGCTTATTATTTTAATGTTATTGTGCGCAATTATATTGGAGAACCAAGTGGGGGGAGGGGAAGAGAGAGGAGGGAGGGAAGAGGGAGAAAAAACACAACTATTTGCTTTCATTTGCACAGCAAAAAAATTAATAAAGCAGATTGGTTCTCACCTGCCAAAGTCTTGGGTGTAAAGTCCGAACTCTGAGTTTCAAACAGAGTCAGCCAAGCAAAGCCTCTTAGGATGACAGTTGTGTGTTTCCAAAGGGAAGTTGGCTTGAGGAGCAATGGGTGAGATTGGTGTGAATTAAGTCCCTTTAAAAAAAAAACACTTTAGAAGGAGCTTAGAGATGCCAATGGAAAGTTGGCAGATTTCACTAAAGGAGACTCTGCTGGGTTTTGCAAAGGACGGGTGCCAACTCCAGCTTCTCTGCTCCTTGGAAAGGCGGGGACAGTGTAGTCCTTGGTGCTCTCTGAGCCTGGGTGTTTTCCTGCAGACGTTTCATGACCCAACTAGGTAACATTATCAGTGCTAGAAGGGAGTGGGGATTTGTAGAAAGGAGGAGGAGGAGGTGGAGGAGGATGAAGAGGAGGAGGAGGAGGGAGGAGGAGGAGAAGGAAGACTCTGAGATTGATTGTTTACTTGCAGACATTTCATTTCATTTATTTATTTATTTTATTAAATTTCTATACCGCCCTTCTCCCGAAGGACTCAGGGCGGCGAACAGCCAAAAGATAAAACACAAAGATACAAAATTTAAAATAGATTAAAACAGATTAAACAATTTGGCTAAATTTTAAAAATATCCCATAATTAAACAAATTAAAATTAGTGTTTAAAATTTAAATTTTAAAATTTTAAAAGGGAGAAGATTTAGGCCAGGCCAGCTTAATGAAATAAAAACATTTTAAAAACGTTGCTAGAAGAGAATGGGGATTTGTGGAAAGGAGGAAGAGGAGGAGGAGGAGGAGGATGAAGAGGAGGAGGAGGAAGGAGGAGGAGGAGGAAGACTCTGAGATTGATTGTTTACTTACAGACATTTCATTACCCCACTGCGTAGTGTCATCAGTGCCGCCGAATGGATAAGTCGATGAATTAAATCACCGACACTCTCTAATTTTAAAGATAGAGAGCTCAAGTAAATTGTCATTTTAAACTGGGGCCAAATTAATATATATTCTTTGAATTGTTTTTAATGTTTGTATTGTATGTTTTTATCTGGCTGTACACCGCCCTGAGTCCCTTGGGAGAAGGTGCGGTATATAAATTCGAGATAAAAATAAAAATAAATAAATAAATCATCTGGGAATGTCAAGGTAATGCCCCCATAGCTGGTGTAATGTCACATTCGTCATAATTTGGAAGGTTGTCCAAAGATTTAAGACTGGTTTTGAAAGCATTTACATCCAGTTAATTATTTATAGCTTGCTTTTTTTTTTTAATTAAAAAAAATAATAATACAGAATCAGCTTTTCCCCACCCCAATCCCGGAAAGCTTTGTTTGCACTATAATTCCCAGGATGTCATTTATTGATTTATTGATTCACATTCTACAAGACACCTGTCTCTCACAAGGGACTCAATTAAACCAATTAAAAACACAATAAAAAATTAAAAAATTCCCACAGGATGCCAGACTCACATTGCAAACAATCACGCTGTTCCTTAGTTCAGGGTTTTTCAAATTTGGCAAGAGGACTAAACTTCATGGCTGGCTGGGGAATTCTGGGAGTTGAAGTCTGCCTCTCTTACACTTGCCAGGTTTGAAAAAAAATGCTGATTTTTCAAAAACGTCATCTAAAACGTCATCAAAAAAGCACAACAAAGAATGTTCTTTCTGCGCCAACTCAGGAAGCTCAAACTGCCCAAGGAGCTGCTGATCCAGTTCTACAGAGGAATTATTGAGTCTGTCATCTGCACCTCTATAAGTGTCTGGTTTGGTTCTGCAACCCAACAAGACGGACACAGACTTCAGAGGATCATTAGAACTGCAGAAAAAACAATGGCTACCAACCTGCTTTCCACTGAGGACTTGTATACTGCACGAGTCAAAAAGAGGGCTGGGAAAATATTTATAGACCCCTCGCATCCTGGACATAAACTGTTTCAACTCCTACCCTCAAAACGACACTATAGAGCACTGCACACCAGAACAACTAGACACAAGAACAGTTTTTTCCCGAACGCCATCACTCTGCTAAACAAATAATTCCCTCAACACTGTCAAACTAGTTATTAAGTCTGCGCTACTATTAATCTTCTCATTGTTCCCACCATCCATCTCCTCCCACTTATGACTGTATGACTGTAATTTTGTTGCTGGTATCCTTACGATTTATCTTGATATTTTTTTCCTGATTGCTTATTTGTACCCTATGACTATCATTGAGTGTTGTACCTTATGATTCTTGACGAATGTGTCTTTTCTTTTATGTACACTGAGAGCGTATGCACCAAAGACAAATTCCTTGTGTGTCCAATCACACTTGGCCAATAAAAAATTCTCTTCTCTTCTCTTCTCTTCTCTTCTCTTCTCTTCTCTTCTCTTCTCTTCTCTTTAAATGAAGCATCTTTGCAGCACTAAAGAGGGAACTAACGCTCTTATTTTTCTAGCTTCTGCAGCTGAGCAGCCCCTGCCGTCCCGCCCCTACCAAGGAGTCCGGGTTAAAGAGCCGGTGAAAGAGTTACTGAAGAGGAAACGGGGCAGCGCTCAAAATGCCAAAGTTGCTCCTGAAAGCATGGCGGTAAGAGACAGCCGGGCAGAAGGCTGGGCATCTTTCTATCTACTGCTTCATCCTTGCCCTTCCACGATCCCTCCTGGGACAGGATCCCTCTGGCTTGTCACGAGCCACTTCCGTTAGAGCAGCGTCTCTTAAGCTTGTCAACCTTAAGATGTGTCGAGTTCAACTCCCAGATTCCCCCAACCACCATGGTTTAAGATATGTGGATTTTAACCCCCAGAATCCCTCAACCACCATGATTCATCATGTGTGGACTTCAATTCCCAGAATTCTCCAGCCACCATGGTTAAAGATCTGTGGATTTCAACTCCCAGAATCTCCCAACCACCATGCTTCATCATGTGTGGACTTCAGCTCCCAGAATCCTCCAGCCACCATGTTTTAAGATCTGTGGACTTCAATTCCCAGATTCCTCCAACACCATGGTTTAAGATGTGTGGACTTCAACTCCCAGAATCCCTCAACCACCATGCTTCATCATGTGTGGACTTCAATTCCCAGATTCCCCCAACAGCCATGCTTTAAGATGTGTGGATTTTAACTCCCAGATTACCCCAACAGCCATGATTCAAGATGTATGGACTTCAACTCCCAGAATCCCCCATTCAGTTGTCTGGGGAATTCTGGGAACTGAAGTCCACACAGCTTCAAGTGACCAATTTTGAAAAAAACACACTGCTTTAGAACGATGAGCTGTACATCCTCTGGCCCTAACCACCTCTGACACTAAAACCAGATGTCGCCACATCAGTAACAGTGATGAAAACAGATTTTGGTCCAGGGTGTGAACATTTGAGAGTTTTCCACCCTCCTCGAACACATTTCTTTCCTTCTGACCCTTCAGTCTTGAGTTGCCGTTTGAGCATTACTGATAGTTTCCTAGTCAGCCTCTGAGTAATTCCTCTCTTTGTGGTTTATCGCTCTTAAATAATACCAACCTCTAATTTTTCCTTTAGCTGTTTTTCCCCCACCAGTCGCTTCCATCCTACTCGCCCACTGGTAAGAGTTTCAGATTTTTTGGGGGGGTGGCTTTTCCTCCTCCCCAAAAGCACATCTTTCCTCGTTCTCCATCTTCGGTTCAGCTTCACCTTTTCCCTTTCTCTCTTTCCGTGAAGGTCAAGTTTACTCCGAGACAGATTTGGTCACCTCGTCGCTGCCTCTGATGGAGGAAGGAGCACTTTATTCGGGGTGGTTGACTCAGCCACCCCCGGCCACATTGCAACCTCTGACTCAGTGGACCACGTCCCCGGAGTACGTGTCTCACGAAGCGGTCAGCTGCCCTTACACGGCCGACATGTTTGTTCAGCCGGTCTGCCCCAGTTACACACTCGTGGGGACATCCTCGGTGCTGACCTACACTTCTCAGCCACTGATCACAAACTTTGCGGTGAGTTTGATAATGGCACCAGTGGTGAAATCCAATTTTTTTTTTACTACCGGTTCTGTGGGCGTGGCTTGGTGGGCATGGTGTGGCTTGGTGGGCGTGGCAGGGGAAGGATATTGCAAAATCCCCATTCCCTCCCCACTCCTGGGGGAAGGATATTGCAAAATCCCCATTCACTCCCCACTCTGGGGCCAGCCAGAGGTGATATCTGCCAGTTCTCTGAACTACTCAAAATTTCTGCTACCGGTTCTCCAGAAGCTGTCAGAACCTGCTGGATTTCACCCCTGTATGGGATCTTCTGTGTGATCGTTGGCTTTTTTCTTTCTACTGTGGGGTAGGAGGCAGGGTGGAAATTTTCCAAAGTTTGCTGGATGTTTCCCTTCTCTTTGAGTTCCATGGACATGGTCTCCCCACCACACAAGGTCTTCCATATCAATAGAAATAGCACTTAGATTTATATACCCACTTCGCAGTGCTTCACAGCCTTCCCTAAGCGGTTTACAGAATCAGCCTCTTGCCCCCAACAATCTGGGTCCTCATTTTACCCACTTCAGAAGGACGGAAAGCTGAGCTTGAGCTGGTGAGACTCGAACTGCCAAATTGCAGGCAGCTGGCAGTCAGCAGAATTAGCAACAGTACTGCATTCTAACCACTGTGCCACCATGGCCCTTCCTTCCTTCCTTCCTTCCTTCCTTCCTTCCTTCCTTCCTTCCTTCCTTCCTTCCTCCCTCCCTCCCTCCCTCCCTCCCTCCCTCTCTCCCTCCTTCCCCTCCCTTCCTTCCCACTTAGCACTAGGCCTTATAAACCACTTGGTAAGGCCACACTGGGAATACTGCATCCAATTTTGGTTGCCATGATGTAAAAAATATGTGGAGACTCTAGAAAGAGTGCAGAGAAGAGCAACCAAAATGATTAGGGGACTGGAGTCTAAAACATACAAACAATGTTTGCAGGAACTGGGTATGTCTAGTTTAATAAAAAGAAGGACTAGGGGAGACATGATAGCAGAGTTCCAATATCTCAGGGGCTGCCACAAAGAAGAGGGAGTCAACCTATTCTCCAAAGCACCTGAGGGCAGGACAAGAAGCAATGGGTGGAAACTAATCAAGGAGAGAAGCAACTTAGAACTAAGGAGGAATTTCCTGACAGTGAGAACAATTAATCAATGGAACAACTTGCCTCCAGAAGTTGTGACTGCTCCAACACTGGAAGTTTTTAAGAAGATGTTGGACAACCATTTGCCTGAAGTGGTGTAGGGTTTCCTGCCTAAGCAGGGGGTTGGACTAGAAGACCTCCAAGGTCCCTTCCAACTCTGTTATTCTATTCTATTCTATTGTGTTATTTGCAATTCGGCTGCCCAGAGGGTTTCCTCCAGAACATTTGCACATGGTCAGTGAGCCTTAGTCAAAATTGCAACTAAGCCAAATACCAGCAAGGGGAATTCATTATCCCGGGGTGTGGAAACACTCCTAGGAAATATGCAATGAGCATTCTGCAAAGATTTGAGCAGCTGGTCAATATTTAACATCAAGGTTCTCAGAGGACCAGGGCGAGTGGGATGTTTCTTGGATGCAAATTTTCTCAGCTACGGATTGTAGCCCCCAGGTGGGTGACCGAAGGATGGGCGTTTGGGTGAGAAAGGAAAGCATCCTTTTGTGATGATTGTTTCCAGGGCAGGAAAAAAAAATGTATGAAAGAATGGGAAAGAGAGGTCACACCATTGTCAGGTTTCGGCCCTAAGTGGGTCAAACAAAGAGCTTCACGGTTCTAATTCCCAGCTTGGGCATTAATTGTAATTAAAGACTGCCATAAATTGCATTGTTCTGTCTCGGGACTCAGAATATTGAGTATCACATTTGAATATCTGCAGGGAGAACCCGGATGATATATTTCAAATTTTCTCCTCGTGAATCACCGCCACCGTTGTGCTGTATTTTGCAGGTGGATCTCAAGTGCAATTATAGAATAACAGCGTTGGAAGGGACCTCGGAAGTCTTCTAGTCCAGTGGTCACCAACTGGTGGTCCGTGGACCACTGGTGGCCTGCGAGAAAATTTTGGTGGTCCGCAGAAAAATTATTTGCATTTTTTTATGTTGCACTAAATCAGGGGTCCTCAAACTACGGTCCCTGGGACAGATGTGTGCAATGAACGTTTGTGTTGCTGCAGAGAGTCTCCCCCTTCAGGGTCTTTTTGTGTGGGTCAGAGGAGGAGGCAGAAATTCCGACTCGGGGTCTGCTTCAGCCTCCTGGTGTGGGGCTTTGGGCGAAGGCTGGAGGGAAGCACCGCTGGTGGCAAAGAGCTGGAGGGCCTCCTTCCAGTGGGACTGCATCATGGTCTGGAACTGGATGACCATCTCAGCCTGCTGAGCCTCCAGGTGCCGGTACCTGGCCTTGCACTCCTGCAGGTCTTCCCTCTGCTTGGAAAGCCTATGCTCCTAGTCCTCAGTGAGGTGCTTCTGCTGAGCCTCCTTCTCAGTCAGATCGAATTTGAACTGAGCAGCTGTTTTGCCAACTCTTTCTCTTAGCTCCAACAACTGCTTCCTGTTGGGGCCCTAAGGAGCCCAGGCGGGCAGGCGGGCAAGTGCAAGGACTGCTTGCAAGTGCAAGAACTGGTTATAAGTGCAAGGACTAGTTGCAAGTGCAAGGACTAGTTGCAGTGCAAGGACTAGTTGCAAGTGCAAGGACTGGTTATAAGTGCCAAGGACTAGTTGCAAGTGCAAGGACTAGTTGCAAGTGCAAGGACTGCTTGCAAGTGCAAGAACTGGTTATAAGTGCAAGGACTAGTTGCAAGTGCCAGGACTAGTTGCAAGTGCAAGGATTGCTTGCAAGTGCAAGAACTGGTTGTAAGCGCAAGGACTCATTGTAGCTTCACAGCGTTGCTAAAAGTTGCAAGTCAAGGGCCACCTTACAGTATGTTACCCATCTGATGGTCATCTCCAGATCTGCTGGACTGAGAGAGCCCACCATAGATCCAGAGTGAAGCCTGGACCTTCTTGGATCAGAGCCTCAGTTTCTGGGGAGAAAGACTGACCCACATGTTTTTTTTTTGTCCCACAGGCTCGATCGGCCACAAGCCCAGCTGTGGTGCCTCATCTGGATGTGATGGACCAGCAAGCTCCCCTGAGCTACTTCCCCTGGACTCAGCCCATCCCAACTTTACCAGCAACTTCCTTGCAATACCAGCCAGCTTCGATGGCCCTCTCTGCTCCCCAATTTGTCCCCCTCCCCATTTCGGGAGCTGACCCACTCCCCCAAGTATTAGAAGACACCAGGAAGGAGATGGCCCCTCTGACACTCGAGAAACTTCTGCAGGACGACACAAACGACACGTACGATTTAAACAACAGCCTGCCGGTTGAAGGACTCTGAGACTGGATTTTGAGCCAAGAGAGATCCTCAAATCTCTGTGGTTCCGTTCCATTCCTTCCTTCCTTTTCTTCTCTTCTTCCTTCCTTCTCTTTCTGCCTTTCACTGTCGTTTCTAGGTGACCCTCAGCTTCTTTTGCTTTCTTTCCAAAGTTTCAGAAATGTGGGATGGAAACACCAGGATCTGTTTTGGAAAAGAAGCTGCAATTTTGAATCTTTGCAACCAGAATTTTGCAACTAAATAGCCTCCTTCTCCTCCTTCTCCTTCTCCTTCTCCTTCTCCTTCTCCTTCTCCTTCTCCTTCCTCCTCCTCCTCCTTCCTCTTCCTCTTCCCCTTCCCCTTCCCCTTTCTCCTCCTCCTCCTCCTCCTTCTTCTTCCTCCTCCTCCTCCTTCTTCTTCCTCCTCCTCCTTCCTCTTCCTCTTCCCCTTCCCCTTCCCCTTCCCCTTTCTCCTCCTCCTCCTCCTCCTCCTCATCTTCATCTTCTTCTTCTTTTGCACTGTGGGAATGACAAACTTGCCCCAAGAATGTAGCCCCCAAACTCCTTTTGAGATGACTGTGCAGATCTTTTGAGCCCAGTGGTCAAAAATTGACAACGAAATTCCTCCCCCATAATCATGACAACAAAAACAGCCAATCTTTGAGGAAGAGTTAACATTAAAAGTAAAGAGTCCGTTGAGTCAGGGTTGAGTCCAGGAAGGAATTTGCCATTTCCTTCAACTGTTTCCCAAATTTGGAGATCAGATGGAGCAACCACAAACCCAGCTCCTTCTTTCCATACCTCTGAGCCAAATTCTTGCCGAGCGATTCAGAATCTCTTGCTTGGTTAGAGTTTATGGATTGGATGGCATGGAGTTCTGTTTCCCCCTCCCCTTAGAAATCCAATACAGCTCAGTCGAAGCAAGATAGTTTATGCCGTGGCAACTCCCTATTTGGAATCGGGACTTTTTTCTATCTTTGGAAAAGGTTCTAGTTGTTCTTCTTCTTCTTCTTCTTCTTCTTCTTCTTCTTCTTCTTCTTCTTCTTCTTCTTCTTCTTCTTCTTCTTCTTCTTCTTCTTCTTCTTCCTCTTCCTCTTCCTCTTCCTCTTCCTCTTCCTCTTCTTCTTCTTCTTCTTCTTCTTCTTCTTCTTCTTCTTCTTCTTCTTCTTCTTCTTCTTTGATTTATATGCCGCCCTTCTCCGGAGACTCAGGGTGGCTTACAATGCGTTAAGCAATAGCCTTCATACTTTTGTATATTTTATACAAAGTCAGCTTATTGCCCCCACAATCCGGGTCCTCTTTCTTCCTCTTTCTTCTCCTTCTCCTTCTCCTTCTCCTTCTCCTTCTCCTTCTCCTTCTCCTTCCCTTCTCCTTCTCCTTCTCCTCCTTCTCCTTCTCCTTTCCTTCTTCTACTTCTACTTTTACTTTGAATTTTTCATATGTAGTTTTCAGGACAGTAAGGAAGATACCAAAAGCCTTTTTTTGTTGTTGTGTGTGGGTAAATATATCGATATACATTTACACAGAATGCATCGATTAAGACCTAATGGGTTTTTATTGTTATTGGAAATCTGGGCTGTCTTCACTTGGTGTTGAGGGAAATACAACAGAGGAGGGAAGAAGAGGAGGAGGAGGAGGAGAAGTTTTATTCTGTTATTCTGAGAAGGAGAAGAGGAGAAGGAGAAGGAGCAAAGTATCACCTGTAGAAAAATCTGGAGCCTTGGTTGCCAAAGCTACTAGCTGCCCAGAAGCTTGTAGCCTGCATCTACCGGTAGTAGCTCTACTCAGCTCTGCTCTCTTTCTCTGGCCAGGCCAGGTGCCCATTTCATGCAATCTTTTCCAGGATTGTAAAATGGCCAGAGACCTTATTCTTCCCCCCCACTCCCCCACCCCAAAGTACTAGATTAGCATTTCTGGCCCCGTCAGTCCAGGCGGACAAGTCCAATCTTGGTGGCAGCTGGAAGGTGTGGGGAGGGGTGGGTGTCGAGATATGGACTTGCAGATAAGAGCCCAACTCCAGAGAGGCCCTTACCAAGCCGAACCCTGCTTGAAAGAAAGAGAAGCTTTCAGCAAAAGCTTGGCCAAGGCTATTGCTTCATTTCCGAAAAAAAACCTGTTGACATTCCAAGCATTCATTCTCTTGAATTTTTATTTAAAAAAAAAAAAAAATCGTGTGTACAATACAGCAGTCTGGGTAGGAGCTGTGTTTGCAGAAGCCCAGGGCCAAGCAGAGGAGAAGTCGTAAAGAAAAGAAAGGCTTAAGATCCTTCCCACCCTCTCACTCTTTTTTGGGGCGGGGGGAAGGGGGCAGAGGGCTTGGATTTCAGCCCAGAGGGACACACAATTGACACTTTGATTGCAGGGAGAATTTTGAGTGGCGGGAAAGGAAGACCTGACTGTCGTTTGTCAGAGAAAGAAACATGGCGTTGGAGGGGTGGATTGGCAACTGTTGGATCCGTCCTGGGGAACTGAATCCGACTGAGCCCATGTGGCTGGGCACCCATAACCCTGTTCAAGAGAAGAGCAACAGCGTTGATTAGGGGGCTGGAGGCTGGGGTGAAATGCTCCCGGTTCGGACCAGATCACCCGATCCGGTAGTGATGGCGGCGGGTAGTTCGGAGAACCGGTAGCAAAAATTCCTGCCTTCCCCTCCACCATGCCCAGCTGAGGTGCACGATCATCAGAGGCTTTTTATTTTTATTTTTAAAAAGCATTTTTTCTATAACCTCTTTGGCCGAAAAAATGCTTTTAAAAGTAAAAGGAAAAAAGAAAAAGCCTCTGATGATTGTGTGGCTCAGCTGGGATCGTCAGAGCCTTTTAAAAGCATTTTTTCGACAACCTCTTCGCCGAGGAAGTTGTAGAAAAAAATGGTTTTAAAAGCCTCTGACGACCCCAGCTGAGTTGCCTGATTGTCAGAGGCTTTTAAAAGCATTTTTTTTTTTACAACCCCTTCGGCGAATAAAGAAGAAAAGTGAAAGACATAGAAAAAAACCAGATAGATATACAAAAAGTTATCACCATAGAAAAAATAAGATATACAAAAATTATCACCATGTCAGTTAATACTTCATTGGGTAACCTTTAGCATGAATGATGGCCTTACAACGTCTTCCCATGGAGTGAACCAAATCTTTGAGTTCTGCAGCTGTTATCATGTGAAACCAAGATTGAAGGATGGCTTCTATTAACTGGGTTTTATTGCTGGGTTGTTTCTGACTAACAAGTTTCCTTAGTCGGTTCCATAGGGTTAAAGTCTGGGTTATTCCCAGGCCATTCCAGCAGTGGAATAAGATTATCTTGAAACTCCCCCGACCAAAAAAAAGTGGTGTTATTAGCCACCAAACCTCAAAAATACACTTTTCCCAAAATGTTTCCACAATTTTGGCTGCTACTGTATTACCTACCATTACAGGTTATCCCATCCAGCTTTTGCCTGGGGTTCAACCATGACCTGGCCAATGTTTTTAAAGATTTGCAGCCTTTCACATTATTTTGCAAATAATTCCTGTCGAAGACAAGTCACCAGTCTTGCCTTTAACTCCTGGGTAATTATCAGCGATAATCAGAGCAATTTTAAAAAAAACAACAACAAACCACTAGACTTTAAAGTGTATAAATATTTACTGTATTCCACTGGACTCAAAAAGTCCAGCGGTTTTAAGTGGGAGAGAAGTGACTTAGGAAAGCAAAAAAAATTTTTTGGGGGGGTGGAAATACCCTTACAGGTTCTCTTTACCTAAGGTCACATTTCATAAGAGATCAATTTCAAAAGATAGAAACGAAATCTCCCGTGGGCAAGGATTTCTTCATTTTTGGGAAAAGTTTGTCTTGCAAATCTGCCCGTTGACATTTGCAGTTAAAGGTTGACCTTGAGGTCTCAGGAATCTGGGGGCTACCCCTGACCTTGCTTAATATACAGGTTGTCTGTGGATGACAGGTATTCCACCCCCCACCTCCCACCCCCCAGAGATTGTCTTTTGTCTCTCAAGCACACCCATCCATGTACACACACATTTTTCAGGCTAATTTTCTGGAGCCGAAGCATGGGGCAATCGCTCGTCTGTTAAAACGCATCTGGGTCTGCTTCTGATTATCTTCCCAGCTTGCTGTTTGCACTGATAGAATCGCCCGAAAATTGCAGTTTTTATCTCGTCTGGAGTCCCTGCAACACTCATTCCCCTTCAAGGAAGATATATCTTTTGCTTTTCCCCTTCAAACAGAAGGATTGGGGTCATTTCTGAAGCTATCGTTGACCTTCAGAGTATGTCCTGGGGCATTTCTTGTTCTGCAGACAACCAGAAAGAATGACCAGGATGCCTGAATGAGCTGTGACCCCCATGAAACAAATGGGGCTGGTTGAGCCTCTCCCCGGTCTCAATCACAATAGAGCTGGAAGGGAAGGGACCTTGGAGGTCTTCTAGTCCAACCCCCTGCTCAAGTAGAAGACCCTATATCGAGTAGAAGACCCGATATCGTTCCAAACAAATGGCACTCCAGTCTCTTCTTTTTTTTTTATTGAAAAAGTTTTTCAAATACAAATTTTCCCCCTTTCCCCCCCACTCTCCCTAACCCCCCCTCCCCCTCCCCTCCCCCCATGGCTTCTGCAAGATGAAATCCAAATTAATATCACATTATATAATACTTTATCACCCTTTTACACCACCCCCTATGTGCTTAACATTTCTTTCTAACATTATTATTATATCCCCGGTATACTATACATTTCAAAACAGCATTCGGCTATAAAACTATATAATAGATCTAATTTGGCATTTATTTTACTCATAATCTACCCATTTCCTCCACCCCCCATACGTATATCTCTTAATTCAAATCTTTTAAGTATATTAATATCTAAACATAACATCCCTTTTCCTAAACTAAACAATCAATAACGTCGGTCTGCTCTCCCCAGTCTCAATCACAATAGAGCTGGAAGGGAAGGGACCTTGGAGGTCTTCTAGTCCAACCCCCTGCTCAAGTAGAAGATCCTATATCGAGTAGAAGACCCGATATCGTTCCAAACAAATGGCACTCCAGTCTCTTCTTAAAAGCCTCCAGTGATGAAGCACCCACAACTTCTGGTGGCCAGCTGTCCCACTGTTTAATTGTCCCCACTGGTAGGAAGTTCCTCCTTAGTTCCAGGTTGCTTCTCTCCTTGATTAGTTCCACCCATTGTTTCTTGTCTTGCCTTCTGGTGCTTTGGTAAATAAGTTGACTCCTCTTTGTGGCTAAACCTCTCAAATATTGGAATACATCACCTTTAAACCTCTCAAATACTGGAATACATCACCTTTAAACCTCTCAAATACTGGAATAATCTCCTTAGTGGTGTTTGCAAACCGGGGATCAAATCTCCACAAATAAGGACTCCCATTAAAGTTATGGCATGCATGTTGGTGAGCAGGATAGCTGGAGATGAAAGGAGCAAACATTTTCATTTCGCAATGCTTCACAATTTTAATTTCACGTCCTTCAAGATACGATGTAGGAATGGAACATCAGGCCCAGGTCTAGAGATCTGTGATTCAACGGACCACAAATTCAAGGTGATATTCATTAAAAATGAAAACGGATGAGGTCCTGTCCTTCTCCATCCAAATCTGTTCAAATTCAAGGGGCGAGAGAAACAGGAAGGATGAGATGGAAGAATCTGGAAGCAGCACAAAAGGGTACGTGAGGCTCTATTGGGATCCAGTGGTCGTGACTGGCAGGAGAAGGAGAAGGAGAAGGACAAGGAGAAGGAGAAGGAGAAGGAGGAGGAGAAGGAGAAGGAGAAGGAGAAGGAGAAGAGGAGTGACTGGCAGAAGAAGGATGACTTCAGCAACAGAGTGGTCAATGCCTGGAATGCACTACCTGACTCTGATGTTACATCCTCAACCCCCCATAACTTTAACCTAAAACTGTCTATTGTTGATCTCACCCCATTCCTAAGAGGTCTGTAAGGGGGGGTACATAAGCGCACCAGCATGCCTTCCGTCCCTGTCCTACTGTCCCCATTTATTCGTACCCGTTTCCTATGTTCATATCAGGGGTGAAATCCAGCAGGTTCTGACAGGTTCGGGAGAACCGGTAGCGGAAATTTTGAGTAATTCAGAGAACCGGCAAATACCACCTCTGATTGGTCCCAGAGTGGGGTGGGAATGGGGATTTTGCAATATCCTTCCCCCAGGAATGAGGAGGGAATGGGGATTCTGCAGTATCCTTCCCCTGCTACGCCCACCAAGCCACGCCCACCAAGCCACGTCCACAGAACCGGTAGTAAAAAAAAAAAAAGGATTTCACCACTGGTTCATATCCCTGTTTATACTTATTCCTTCTATCTCGTCCATGTTTGACAAACGAACTAACTAAATAAAATAAATAATAAAATAAGAGATGGTGCACCAGAAGTTCCTCAATTTTAACAATAATTGTTAAAATTACGTTACCCTCTAACGTTCTCTGTAGGTTTCCACCATCCCGAATGTACTCACCAAAGCTGGAAGGGTGACCTATGCTTTACAACCAGGTGACAGTAGGAGCCATTGTGGAGGTCAACCTTTTCTATAGCCGGGAAAGACCTTCCCCGTGTAACCCCCAATGTGACATCACTACATTCCTGATGGAATGGGGCTTTCCAAGACTTTCACCTGCTCTGAATTAGGAGTCAGACTGGGGTTGGGTGCAGGCCAAGGAAAGGCTCATAAAGATTATCTGTCTGTTAAGGTGTGGCCTTTAGGACAGCAGGCATCCATGGCTCCAGGTGAGTTACAGGTGGCCCAGCACCTGGGACTGCCAGATGGAGAGGGAAGAGCGGCTGGCTCCCAGCTGCTCCCTTGGGGAGCAAATATTAGGGAGAAGGGAATTCTTTTAAAAGAAAGGCAATTAATGCCTATTTCCCTCATTAGTATAGTTGAATATTCCCTTGGTTGATAGCAATATACTGTATATAGGGTATAGATAGAGATAGAGATAGAGATAGAGATAGAGATAGAGATAGAGAGAGAGAGAGAGAGAGAGAGAGAGAGAGAGAGAGAGAGAGAGAGAGAGAGAGATCAGTGGTGAAATCCAAATTTTTTTACTACCGGTTCTGTGGGCGTGGCTTGGTGGTTGTGGCATGGCTTGGTGGGCATGGCAGGGGAAGGATATTGCAAAATCTCCATTCCCATCCCACTCTGGGGCCAGCCAGAGGTGGTATTTGCCGGTTCTGCGAACTACTCAAAATTTCCACTACCGGTTCTCCAGAACTTGTCAGAACCTGCTGGATTTCACCCGATAGATATAGATATAGATATAGATATAGATATAGATATAGATATAGATATAGATATAGATATAGATATAGATATAGATATTAGGTCTTTGGTTATTCGGGTTTTCTCCCGCGTAAAATTGGAGGTGTCTTGGCAACATTTCGACGAAGTCTCATTTGTCATCTTCAGGCTAGTGTTTTCGGCTTCGTGCTTCTAGGAGCAATGTGTGTGATCGCAGCTGTTTCTTCCTTTTAACTGCCAGTTAACAGCTGCGATCACACACATTGCTCCTAGAAGCACGAAGCCGAAAACACCAGCCTGAAGATGACGAATGAGACTTCGTCGAAACGTTGCCAAGAGACCTCCAATTTTACACGGGAGAAAACCCGAATAACCAAAGACCTACATACAAACACCCGCGAAAACCTCAGAAAACAGATATAGATATAGATATAGATATAGATATAGATATAGATATAGATATAGATAAGATATAGATATAGATATAGATATAGATATAGATATAGATATAGATATAGATATAGATATAGATATAGATATAGTGATGAAGCACCCACAACTTCTGGAGGCAAGTTGTTCCACTGGTTAATTGTTCTCACTGTCAGGAAATTTCTCCTTAGTTCTAGGTTGCTTCTCTCCTTGATTAGTTTCCATCCATTGCTCTTTGGTCCATGGTTGTCAAAGCTGAGAAACTGAGCCTTGGGTCAATCACTTCATCCAGGTGCTGCTACAGCGCCTTCACCCTGATCTGCCTGGCATACAAGAGGTGTTCCCCATACGCTGCTTTCTTTAACCATAGTTTAAGGGCTAGAAACCACACTAGTCTGCACCATGTGTGAACATTAAACCCCGGCTTACAAATCACAGAGGGTGGTTTGGTTACCGGTCACAATGTGATTGCTTTCGTTTTCTTGCACAAACTAATTTGGCAAGCCGAGTATGGCTGTGCGAAGGGGCAGCGTTAAACTTGGTTAGTTTCAACTCCAATGAGGGAGTAACCAGGTTAAACAGATTGTGTGAACGGAGAAGGGAATGTGAAGAGATGGAAGTTCCGCCGAAATTGGTGACACAAATGGATTTTTCTCCTGCCTCCCCCTGCATACAAGCCAAGTTTCTGGCTGTGAAATTAATTTTGGTTCAGCAATATTTGTGACTTCCTTGACTGGGCTGGTCTTTCTGGGAACAAAGAAGGAAATGAGTGACGATGCTTAACAAGGCTTCTGAAATTATTATTTTTTTAATCAGGGCTCAGGAAATCCTACATACCCGGTGATCCCCTCTTTTGCATAATGCACTTCGGTTTCTGGCTGCAAAGCTGGCCTTGGCAGCGCCAACAGAGACGGTAGCAACACGGGGAAATAGATTTTAAAAGCGCTTATTGTAGAGCTGGGACGAAATTGCAATCTTCGTCCAATCTCCACCAGGAGTCACTGCTTTGCAGGTGCCGTTTTGCAAAAAAACAAACAACACTGGGAAATAAAATATGTTATACCTCCCTCCCCTCCCGCCCCCATCTTCCCAAGAAGTGTCAAAATAGATGCTGGCACAGAAATGCATGTCAGAAGTTTGCTTTGTCTTTTAATGCAGTGTTCCAATATTTGAAGGGCTGTCACAGAGAGGAGGAAGAGGGTCAAGCTATTTTCCAAGGCACCTGAAGGCCAGACAAGGAATAATGGATGGAAACTGAGCAAGGAGAGATTCAACCTGGAAATAAGGAGGAATTTTCTGACAGCGAGAACAATCAACCCATGGAACAGAAGCTGCCTTTGGAAGTTGTGGGAGCTTCATCCCTGGAGGCTTTCAAGAAGAGACTGAACTGCCATCTATCAAAAATGGGGTAGGGTCTCCTCCTTGGGGAGGGGGGTTGGACTAGATGACCTACAAGGTCCCTTCCAACTCTGTTAATATGCTCATGCAGAGAAGGAATAAAAGTGATAAAAGTGAAGCAGCTATTGTTCTATATCAGGGGTCAGCAACCTGCAGCTCTGGAGCCGCATGTGGCTCTTTCACCCCTCTGCTGCGGCTCCCTGTCCCTCAAAATATGCATCACAACCTCCAATGTGTGACACCCGCCGGCGTGAGCTTTTCAACCCCCGGTAGGCCAACCGTGGATAAATCCAAGAAAAGAAAAGTTTCAGAAGAAAACAGAACGTTTAATTCAACTATATATGCTAGTTTTGTGGCCGCTCAAGAAATAGTCAGGCACGGGAAGGGTTTTGTGGCTCCCGATGTTTTCTTTTCTGTGGGAAACGGGTCCAAATGGCTCATTGAGTGTTTAAGGTTGGAGACCCCTGTTCTATATAATTTCACCTTGCACTGTCATAAAATCACCATGGCACCGACCCTTCAACACGACCGTGAGGATTTGATTTCCAGTTCTTTTTTTTTTTTAAATTAGTATTATTTATTTCAAAGTGCCGTTTTAGAGTTCTTCTTTTTTTTTTTTTTTAAAAAAAATACTTTTATTGAAAGTTTTCAGAGCAATAGTGAAGTTTATTCGTAGTGAATCGTAAAGTTACAAACGGAACTCAGAAAAAGGAAAAGTCATAAAAAAAAGAGAAAATGGGTCAAATAAAACACACACATCTCCCCCGCCCCCCGCTGACTGCTTGACCTTCATTTAATGGAATCTTAAAACATTACACATCGATTGGAATGGGAGAAGAAACATCAGCTTGCGGTTTAAAAGTTTCTTTGCTTCCTTAAGGAAACACGACAGGAAAAAAAAAAAACCCCTAAGATGAATTCAATTTAGATCCGTGATGGTGAACCTATGGCACGCGTGCCAGAAGTGGCACATTGAGCCATGTCACCTGGCACATGCAGTGTTGCCCATTCCTCTTCCGGGTTTCTGGCGTGCATGCGTGTGCGAGGATCAGCTGGCTTTTTTGCGTGTGGCAGTGCTGGAAACTAGAATATCTGGTCTTCCGTTTTCCTGGGTGAGCATGCACGCCATCAGCTGATTGTCGTGCGCGCATAAGCGCCAGAAACCCGGAAAAGTAACTGGGTCAAACCAGAAGTTCAGTAGCTGAAACCGGAAGTTCATTTTCGGGGGCGCGCGTGCAACCTGGGCCGCTCCGCTTCCGGGTTTCGGCCCAGATGTGCACATGCCATCACTGACTTAGATGCTTATCAGTTCGCTGAAAATATATACATACGTATTTGATCAGAATGCAAAAATATACATGTCACTTTTATGAGAGTGATCAAGTCAGTTTATCGAGCACGTTGCTGGTTGAGGCATGCAAGCTTCCAGATCTCACAGAATTCTTCAATGGGGAGGTAATGAAATTTTCAGGGCTGGCAAAGTTTAAATGTACAAATAGACCGCCGGTGAATTTTCTTTCGATGGGTAAATGTTAAGCCATCGTTGCTTCACACTCCGATATTTTGTGGCAGTTATTTCTAGAGGATAAAATCACCTTAATTGATTTACTAATTGTTTGTTTGTTTTTTAATATATAAGTGCGTTCTTGGCCATTGGATGTGTGACGTGTTGATGGCATGGGAAATGCTAGAATGGACAAAATTGTTGAATAAGATGGTACTGGAATACAGAGCGCTGCAAATTATATGAAAATAAAAGGCAGTTTGCAAAGGCACCCGAACAGATTGGAGAAATCCACTTCTCTTGGGTGCAGTATGTGGATTATTTCGTGATGGATGGAGACAGGTTGCTTTAGCCCAAATCATGCTTGAGAAGGATTTCCTCTTTTACTACGCAACCCATTGATCAATTCCAGAAAAATCTAAAGCAGGGGTCTCCAATCTTGGCAGCTTTAAGACTTGTAGACTTCAGTTCCCAGAATTCCTCAGCCAGCTATTCAACCTTGGCAACTTTAAGACTTATGGACTTCAACTCCCAGAATTCCTCCCAGAATTCCAGCAAAGCTGGCTGAGGAATTCTGGGAGTTGAAGTCCACAAGTCTTAAAGTTGCCAAGGTTGGAGACCCCCTGCTCTAAAGGAGGGATGTTCAACCTTTAGCAGCTTGGAAGATTTATGGACTTCAGCTCCCATGGCTGGCTGGGAAATTCTGGGAGTTGGAGTCCAGAAGTCTTCAAAAGTTGCCGAGGTTGGACACCCTTGCCCTAAAGCTTGCATCCTGCCGATTCTGTGTTGGTTGACCTGAGAAAGGTGTCATTTGGAGTCCATAAAACTTCTGCATTCACAAGAGCGGATGGCCAGGCTAACTGTAGCACAGATCCCAACTCCTATCCTTCCAGAAGTCGTCTGCCACCGAGACCGAAGGAGCATAGTCTTTGCAATCCAGGGTGGCGTAGGGAAAGTATTCGGGGGCTCGAAATGTGTCCAAGTGCTGGGAACCACATGGAGTGCAGTAGCACGTCGGTAGGCCGGAGGTGTGTGGGATGTGGTTATGTGGCTGGCAGGTACGTTCCTCCGGGGATGGATACATGCAACTCCTGCCATCCAGAGCTGGGCAGCTGTAGCCGAGTGGGGCGAAAGGGGGCATCTGAGATGGGGAATAGCTGTAATCGAAGGAGCCGGAGGGATCAGGAGCCTCCGGGGATCCAGAACCCTAAAACAAGAAAACAAGGATGAAACGCCCACTCTTCCATGTGCAAATTTCATTCTGAATTCACAGGATGATCAAGGGATGTTAGCTCAGAAGTAAGCTGGGTCCAATAGGGCTTCCTCTCCAGGAAGAATGCACCAGGTAGTGCCAATCAAAGCAGGGGTGCCCAACCTTGGCAACTTATGGACTTCAACTCATATATAAATCAAACCAATAAATAAATAAATAAATAAACTCCCAGAATTCCCAAGCCAGCATGGGTGGCTGGGGGATTCTGGGAGTTGAAGTCCACTGGTCAACGAGTGGCCAAGGTTGTGTGCACTCCTGAGCTAAAGCAAGAAAGCACAATCTGAGTCCCCAAGATTGAACATTGTCCTCAAGCAAAACGGACAGCTTTGCAAAAATAAAACAGAGAAATTCTTAAATAAACCTCTACTGGCCAAGGAACTGCCTGCTGATTCTCTAAATTGCATTAATCCACCCCCCTTGTTTTATACCCTTAGCCACCTGCCATTCATTCATTCATTCATTCATTCATTCATTCATTCATTCATTTAATTTATATTGCCGCCTATTCACCCATGGCGACCCTTGCACCCAAGCAGCTCTTTCCTCCTAGGGACCAGGCGATATAGATATGGGAACATCCCCCTCCAAATCTGAAGATACAGAAACTCACGTACCAGACAGGTGAGGGCTGGCTGGAAGCTCTCAGGTGAGCAGGGCAGGTTGTCCTGTGCCAGGCTCAAGGGCACCTCCAGAGGTGGCTCAGCTTGAAGGCACGAATCCACCAGCTGCTCCAAATAATTGGGAATTTCCTCGCAGGAGGTCCCGTCCTGGAACTGCCAAGGTTGCAAACAGCTGGATAAGGAAGATTCACGTGCCGTATCGATGTAAGGAACTAAGAAAAGAAAGCAAGGCGGGAGAACTCAGCTCTGCTGAGAAATAGATGTTGGCAGAGACTTTAGCCCGGCAAATAACAAATATCTAGGAAAACATTGGCCTAGCAAAAATGTGCATTAAAAATACAGGCAGCCCTTGACTTATGACCACACTTGAGCCCCAAATTTCTGTTACTAAGCGAGACATTATCGTTCAATGGAACATATAGCACAGTCAGCAATTATGCAGTAATTGATAGTAGGAACATCGTTCCTACTATCTGGAACGAACTCCCCCTGGAGATACGGAGGATCCCGGATCTACGCACCTTCTGCCGCGCTCTTAAGACCTTTTTATTTCACCAGGCTGGTCTGGCCTAACCTTTCCCATTCTTTTTTAATGTAAATTTTAATGTAAATTTTAATTTGTTCTTAACCTGGGGTTTTAAATTTGTCTTGGGCTAAATTGATTTAATTCAATTTTATTTCTGCTCTTAATTTTTGTATTTTACGTGTTTTATTCTGTGCCTGTTCACCGCCCCGAGTCCTTCGGGAGTAGGGCGGTATACAAATTAAATTAAAATAAAAAAATAAAAGGAGTTTTGTCCCATTTCTTGCCACAGTTGTTAAGTGAGTAACCGGGTCGTTAAATGAATCTGGCTTCTCTACTGACTTGGCTTGTGAGAAGGTCGCAAAAGGGGATTGCGTGACCTTGGGATAGGGCAACCATCATAAATATGAGTCAGTTGCCAAGCATCTGAATTCTGATCTCGTGGCTATGGGAATAAGTGTGAAAAACGGTCATAAGTCACGTTTTTCAGTGACGGTCACTAAGCAAACTGTTGTAAATTGAGGACAAGCTACCTGTATGCCTGACAAAATCCCAAAATCCAAGGAGCCCATAGGATTTTCTGCCTCAAATGTTATTCAAACTACATTTTTTTCATTCAGATTTCTATCTTGCCGAATTCCTCTAAAGAGCTCCAAATTTGCTCTTTAGATTTGCTGCTTCTTAACTCAACTGCCCAGTTTCAATTTCTCAAGGTTTCTTGGTCGTTTGCTAGCTGAAGAATTGGGAGAAAAATGCCTGCATATCTGCCGTTAAAACCCAGTTACACCCTGGAGCATTATGTGGGGCAGGAAGGAACTGATAGGTAAAGGTAAAGGTTCCCTTTGCACATATGTGCTAGTCGTTCCCGACTCTAGGGGGCGGTGCTCATCTCCGTTTCAAAGCCGAAGAGCCAGCGCTGTCCGAAGACGTCTCCGTGGTCATGTGGCCGGCATGACTCAACGCCAAAGGCGCATGGAACGCTGTTCCCTTCCCATCAGAGGTGGTCCCTATTTTTCTACTTGCATTTTTTTTACGTGCTTTCGAACTGCTAGGTTGGCAGAAGCTGGGACAAGCAACGGGAGCTCACCCCGTTACGCGGCACTCGGGATTCGAACCGCTGAACTGCCGACCTTTCGATCGATGAGCTCAGTGTCTCGTCCCTATGATATATATATTATATATAAGGAACTGATATGAGATATAAAAAGAGGAATTTTCTTTTGGGAGTTCTGGAGGAAAGAGAGAGAAGAAGAGCTGCCAGGAGGGAAAAATAAAAGCACGCAAAATAAGTTAGTTTAGCAAGAAGAGGAAAAGGGAATGAATGCAGCCGGTGCCTTTAAATCCACTCGAGAAAGAACACCACCACAAACTCAGCTGGAATCTCTCTCTCCCTCCCTCCCTCTCTTTCTTTCTCTCTCTCTCTGTCTTTCTTTATTTCTCTTTCTTCTTTCTTTCTCTTTCTTTCTCTTTCTCTTTCTCTTCCTCCCTCCCTCTCTCTTTCTTTTCTTTCTTTCTCTCTCTCTCCCTCCCTCTCTTTCTTTCTCTTTCTCTTTTTCTTTCTTTCTCTTTTTTCTTTCTTTCTCTCTCTCTCTTTCTTTTTCTTTCTTTCTTTCTCTTTCTCCCTCCCTCCCTTTCTTTCTCTTTCTCTTTTTTCTTTCTCTCTTTCTCTTTCTCTTTCTTTCTTTCTTTCTCTTTCTCTCTCTCTCTCTCCCTCTCTTTCTTTCTCTCTCTCTCTCTCTCCCTCCCTCTCTCTTTCTTTTCTTTCTTTCTGTCTCTCCCTCCCTCTCTTTCTTTCTCTTCCTCTTTTTTCTTTCTTTCTCCTTTTTCTTTCTTTCTCTCTTTCTTTCTTTTTCTTTCTTTCTTTCTTTCTTTCTCTTTCTCTCCCCCTCCCTTTCTCTCCCTTTCTCTTTTTTCTTTCTTTCTTTCTTTCTTTTTTCTCTTCCTCTCTCTCTCTCTCCCTCTTTCTTTCTTTCTTTCTTTCTTTTTCTCTTTCTCTCTCTCTCTCTCCCTCCCTCCCTCCCTCCCTCTCTTTTAAAGCTGGTGAGCTCCCACCAACCTTCTCCACCCAGACTGGATGCTCATCTGCATTTAGCAAGCTCCTGCCCAACGCGGATTGGCCATTTTCACAATTAAATGCCCGTGCCCAGCTGTAAGTCCGGATTCAAGAAGAAAACTGATAGGAATAGGTACGCGCCTTTGTGGGTGCTGGGGAGAGGAAAAGGGGGTGCTGGGGAGAGGAAAAGGGGGTGGGGGTGGGGGTCTGTTTTGTACCAACCTGTGCAGGGAGGAGAAAAAACCTCACCAGCCTGGACGTTTCCACTGCATTCTCCGAAAACCTGAGAATAAAAAGGATTCAGGAACAAAGCAAAACAAATGGGGGGGGGGTTGTTTCTCTCCAATAATAAAACAGAGAAGGACTCGCTGCTCCCACCTCTTTCCTTCACCCCCTTCCATGGCAGAGGTAAGTCCAGGGTTTCTCTCCAAAACAGAGAAATTGTTGAGATGCTGGAAGGCAATTAAAGAGAGTCGTTCCTTCCTTGGGTGTATTTAATCTCAGGTCTTCCTCCATGTTATTCCTCGGCTAGTTATAATTTAGGGAAGCCTGATCTCCCAAGGGCTCTGCAACCTTTAAATGTAACAGGTCTTCCACTGTCTAAAAAAACCTGCATCCTCAGAAGGCAGTTTGTGAAAAACAGGAAGGAAGGAAGGAAGGAAGGAAGGAAGGAAGGAAGGAAGGAAAGAAAAGAAGGAAGGAAGGAAGGAGAAAAGGAAATAGAGAAGAAGGGAAGGAAGGAAAGGAAATGGAGAAGGAAAGGAAAGGAAAGGGAGGAGGAAAGGAAAGGAAATGGAGAAGGAAAGGAAAGGGAGGAGGAAAGGAAAGGAAATGGAGAAGGAAAGGAAAGGAAAGGGAGGAGGAAAGAAAGAAAAGGAAAAAAGGGAGGAAAGGAAAGGAAAGGAAAGGAAGAATGGAGGGAGGAAAGGAAAGAAAATGGAGAAGGAAAGGAAAGGAGGAAAAGAAAGGAAATGGAGAAGGAAAGGAAAGGGAGGAGGAAAGGAAAGAAAATGAAAAAAAGAGGGAGGAAAGGAAAGGAAGAAAAGAGGGAGGAAAGGAAAGGAAAGGAGGAAAAGAGGGAGGAAAGGAAATAGAGAAGGAAAGGAAAGGAAAGGAAAGGGAGGAGGAAAGGAAAGGAAATGGAGAAGGAAAGGAAAGGGAGGAGGAAAGGAAAGGAAAGGAAATGGAGAAGGAAAGGAAAGGAAAGGGAGGAGGAAAGAAAGAAAAGGAAAAAAGGGAGGAAAGGAAAGGAAAGGAAAGGAAGAAAAGAGGGAGGAAAGAAAAAGAAAGGAAAGGAGGAAAAGAGGGAGGAAAGGAAAGGAAAGGAAAGGAAAGGAAGAAAAGAGGGAGGAAAGGAAAGGAAAGGAAAGGAAAAGAAAGGAAAGGAAAGGAAAGGAAAGGAAAGGAAAGGAAAGGAAAGGA